>CAUEHS010000004.1:0-449985 GCA_958510865.1 Myrrha octodecimguttata | reverse complement strand
CATGTTCAGCGACCTCGCAAACCTATGTTTGCATACCAAACTTGGCCGGTAACTCTGGTATTTTCGAAACTATTTCAATTTGAAACTTTCGCGTTTTTCGTTTCCGAGTTTTGTTTTAAGGGCTCTACAAGGAAGAATTGATGAGTGGGTGATTCTATTATTGCTTCTTATCATTCACACTAACGAGCTCAAGAACTTCACATCGAAAAACTACGCTCGGGTACCCCTGAATTCTTTAAAATAAGCCAAATATAGCGTTTTTGGGGGGTCTAGACCCTTAGTAAAATTTCGATGAAAATTTGAAAAAATAGATTTCCTTCAAAATTGGTATAATCGAAGAGGGTTCGATGATGAATAATAATCTGCAATTCCCAGTTGATTCCGTCAGTTGACAGGGAAAATAAATGATTTTGAAATTTCACATTTTGGAAATTTCCCATTTGACAGCTGAAAAACTAAACGGTTTGAGATATCGATGAGATAATGTCTTAGTCATGTTCAGCGACCTCGCAAACCTATGTTTGCATACCAAACTTGGCCGGTAACTCTGGTATTTTCGAAACTATTTCAATTTGAAACTTTCGCGTTTTTCGTTTCCGAGTTTTGTTTGAAGGGCTCTACAAGGAAGAATTGATGAGTGGGTGATTCTATTATTGCTTCTTATCATTCACACTAACGAGCTCAAGAACTTCACATCAAAAAACTACGCTCAAGTACCCCTGAATTCTTTAAAATAAGCCAAATATAGCGTTTTTGGGGGGTCTAGACCCTTAGTAAAATTTCGATGAAAATTTGAAAAAATAGATTTCCTTCAAAATTGGTATAATCGAAGAGGTTTCGATGATGAATTATAATCTGCAATTCCCAGTTGATTCCGTCAGTTGACAGGGAAAATAAATGATTTTGAAATTTCACATTTTGGAAATTTCCCATTTGACAGGTGAAAATCTAAACGGTGGGAGATATCGATGAGATAATGTCTTAGTCATGTTCAGCGACCTCGCAAACCTATGTTTGCATACCAAACTTGGCCGGTAACTCTGGTATTTTCGAAACTATTTCAATTTGAAACTTTCGCGTTTTTCGTTTCCGAGTTTTGTTTGAAGGGCTCTACAAGGAAGAATTGATGAGTGGGTGATTCTATTATTGCTTCTTATCATTCACACTAACGAGCTCAAGAACTTCACATCGAAAAACTACGCTCGGGTACCCCTGAATTCTTTAAAATAAGCCAAATATAGCGTTTTTGGGGGGTCTAGACCCTTAGTAAAATTTCGATGAAAATTTGAAAAAATAGATTTCCTTCAAAATTGGTATAATCGAAGAGGGTTCGGTGATGAATCATAATCTGCAATTCCCAGTTGATTCCGTCAGTTGACAGGGAAAATAAATGATTTTGAAATTTCACATTTTGGAAATTTCCCATTTGACAGGTGAAAATCTAAACGGTAGGAGATATCGATGAGATAATGTCTTAGTCATGTTCAGCGACCTCGCAAACCTATGTTTGCATACCAAACTTGGCCGGTAACTCTGGTATTTTCGAAACTATTTCAATTTGAAACTTTCGCGTTTTTCGTTTCCGAGTTTTGTTTGAAGGGCTCTACAAGGAAGAATTGATGAGTGGGTGATTCTATTATTGCTTCTTATCATTCACACTAACGACCTCAAGAACTTCACATCGAAAAACTACGCTCGGGTACCCCTGAATTCTTTGAAATGAGCCAAATATAGCGTTTTTGGGGGGTCTAGACCCTTAGTAAAATTTCGATGAAAATTTGAAAAAATAGATTTCCTTCAAAATTGGTATAATCGAAGAGGGTTCGGTGATGAATCATAATCTGCAATTCCCAGTTGATTCCGTCAGTTGACAGGGAAAATAAATGATTTTGAAATTTCACATTTTGGAAAATTCCCATTTGACAGGTGAAAATCTAAACGGTAGGAGATATCGATGAGATAATGTTTTAGTCATGTTCAGCGACCTCGCAAACCTATGTTTGCATACCAAACTTGGCCGGTAACTCTGGTATTTTCGAAACTATTTCAATTTGAAACTTTCGCGTTTTTCGTTTCCGAGTTTTGTTTGAAGGGCTCTACAAGGAAGAATTGATGAGTGGGAGATTCTATTATTGCTTCTTATCATTCACACTAACGAGCTCAAGAACTTCACATCGAAAAACTACGCTCGGGTACCCCTGAATTCTTTAAAATAAGCCAAATATAGCGTTTTTGGGGGGTCTAGACCCTTAGTAAAATTTCGATGAAAATTTGAAAAAATAGATTTCCTTCAAAATTGGTATAATCGAAGAGGGTTCGATGATGAATTATAATCTGCAATTCCCAGTTGATTCCGTCAGTTGACAGGGAAAATAAATGATTTTGAAATTTCAAATTTTGGAAATTTCCAATTTGACAGGTGAAAATCTAAACGGTTTGAGATATCGATGAGATAATGTCTTAGTCATGTTCAGCGACCTCGCAAACCTATGTTTGCATACCAAACTTGGCCGGTAACTCTGGTATTTTCGAAACTATTTCAATTTGAAACTTTCGCGTTTTTCGTTTCCGAGTTTTGTTTGAAAGGCTCTACAAGGAAGAATTGATGAGTGGGTGATTCTATTATTGCTTCTTATCATTCACACTAACGAGCTCAAGAACTTTACATCGAAAAACTACGCTCGGGTACCCCTGAATTCTTTAAAATAAGCCAAATATAGCGTTTTTGGGGGTCTAGACCCTTAGTCAAATTTCGATGAAAATTTGAAAAAATAGATTTCCTTCAAAATTAGTATAATCGAAGAGGGTTCGATGATGAATTATAATCTGCAATTCCCAGTTGATTCCGTCAGTTGACAGGGAAAATAAATGATTTTGAAATTTCACATTTTGGAAATTTCCCATTTGACAGGTGAAAATCTAAACGGTAGGAGATATCGATGAGATAATGTCTAAGTCATGTTCAGCGACCTCGCAAACCTATGTTTGCATACCAAACTTGGCCGGTAACTCTGGTATTTTCGAAACTATTTCAATTTGAAACTTTCGCGTTTTTCGTTTCCGAGTTTTGTTTGAAGGGCTCTACAAGGAAGAATTGATGAGTGGGTGATTCTATTGTTGCTTCTTATCATTCACACTAACGAGCTCAAGAACTTCACATCGAAAAACTACGCTCAAGTACCCCTGAATTCTTTAAAATAAGCCAAATATAGCGTTTTTGGGGGGTCTAGACCCTTAGTAAAATTTCGATGAAAATTTGAAAAAATAGATTTCCTTCAAAATTGGTATAATCGAAGAGGTTTCGATGATGAATTAAAATCTGCAATTCCCAGTTGATTCCGTCAGTTGACAGGGAAAATAAATGATTTTGAAATTTCACATTTTGGAAATTTCCTATTTGACAGGTGAAAATCTAAACGGTAGGAGATATCGATGAGATAATGTCTTAGTCATGTTCAACGACCTCGCAAACCTATGTTTGCATACCAAACTTGGCCGGTAACTCTGGTATTTTCGAAACTATTTCAATTTGAAACTTTCGCGTTTTTCGTTTCCGAGTTTTGTTTGAAGGGCTCTACAAGGAAGAATTGAGGAGTGGGTGATTCTATTATTGCTTCTTATCATTCACACTAACGAGCTCAAGAACTTCACATCGAAAAACTACGCTCGGGTACCCCTGAATTCTTTAAAATAAGCCAAATATAGCGTTTTTGGGGGGTCTAGACCCTTAGTAAAATTTCGATGAAAATTTGAAAAAATAGATTTCCTTCAAAATTGGTATAATCGAAGAGGGTTCGGTGATGAATCATAATCTGCAATTCCCAGTTGATTCCGTCAGTTGACAGGGAAAATAAATGATTTTGAAATTTCACATTTTGGAAATTTCCCATTTGACAGGTGAAAATCTAAACGGTAGGAGATATCGATGAGATAATGTCTTAGTCATGTTCAGCGACCTCGCAAACCTATGTTTGCATACCAAACTTGGCCGGTAACTCTGGTATTTTCGAAACTATTTCAATTTGAAACTTTCGCGTTTTTCGTTTCCGAGTTTTGTTTGAAGGGCTCTACAAGGAAGAATTGATGAGTGGGTGATTCTATTATTGCTTCTTATCATTCACACTAACCACCTCAAGAACTTCACATCGAAAAACTACGCTCGGGTACCCCTGAATTCTTTAAAATGAGCCAAATATAGCGTTTTTGGGGGGTCTAGACCCTTAGTAAAATTTCGATGAAAATTTGAAAAAATAGATTTCCTTCAAAATTGGCATAATCGAAGAGGGTTCGATGATGAATTATAATCTGCAATTCCCAGTTGATTCCGTCAGTTGACAGGGAAAATAAATGATTTTGAAATTTCACATTTTGGAAATTTCCCATTTGACAGGTGAAAATCTAAACGGTAGGAGATATCGATGAGATAATGTCTTAGTCATGTTCAGCGACCTCGCAAACCTATGTTTGCATACCAAACTTGGCCGGTAACTCTGGTATTTTCGAAACTATTTCAATTTGAAACTTTCGCGTTTTTCGTTTCCGAGTTTTGTTTGAAGGGCTCTACAAGGAAGAATTGATGAGTGGGTGATTCTATTATTGCTTCTTATCATTCACACTAACGAGCTCAAGGACTTCACATCGAAAAACTACGCTCGGGTACCCCTGAATTCTTTAAAATAAGCCAAATATAGCGTTTTTGGGGGGTCTAGACCCTTAGTAAAATTTCGATGAAAATTTGAAAAAAAAGATTTCCTTCAAAATTGGTATAATCGAGGAGGGATCGATGATGAATTATAATCTGCAATTCCCAGTTGATTCCGTCAGTTGACAGGGAAAATAAATGATTTTGAAATTTCACATTTTGGAAATTTCCCATTTGACAGCTGAAAATCTAAACGGTTTGAGATATCGATGAGATAATGTCTTAGTCATGTTCAGCGACCTCGCAAACCTATGTTTGCATACCAAACTTGGCCGGTAACTCTGGTATTTTCGAAACTATTTCAATTTGAAACTTTCGCGTTTTTCGTTTCCGAGTTTTGTTTGAAGGGCTCTACAAGGAAGAATTGATGAGTGGGTGATTCTATTATTGCTTCTTATCATTCACACTAACGAGCTCAAGAACTTCACATCGAAAAACTACGCTCAAGTACCCCTGAATTCTTTAAAATAAGCCAAATATAGCGTTTTTGGGGGGTCTAGACCCTTAGTAAAATTTCGATGAAAATTTGAAAAAATAGATTTCCTTCAAAATTGGTATAATCGAAGAGGTTTCGATGATGAATTATAATCTGCAATTCCCAGTTGATTCCGTCAGTTGACAGGAAAATAAATGATTTTGAAATTTCACATTTTGGAAATTTCCCATTTGACAGGTGAAAATCTAAACGGTGGGAGATATCGATGAGATAATGTCTTAGTCATGTTCAGCGACCTCGCAAACCTATGTTTGCATACCAAACTTGGCCGGTAACTCTGGTATTTTCGAAACTATTTCAATTTGAAACTTTCGCGTTTTTCGTTTCCGAGTTTTGTTTTAAGGGCTCTACAAGGAAGAATTGATGAGTGGGTGATTCTATTATTGCTTCTTATCATTCACACTAACGAGCTCAAGAACTTCACATCGAAAAACTACGCTCGGGTACCCCTGAATTCTTTAAAATAAGCCAAATATAGCGTTTTTGGGGGGTCTAGACCCTTAGTAAAATTTCGATGAAAATTTGAAAAAATAGATTTCCTTCAAAATTGGTATAATCGAAGAGGGTTCGATGATGAATTATAATCTGCAATTCCCAGTTGATTCCGTCAGTTGACAGGGAAAATAAATGATTTTGAAATTTCACATTTTGGAAATTTCCCATTTGACAGCTGAAAATCTAAACGGTTTGAGATATCGATGAGATAATGTCTTAGTCATGTTCAGCGACCTCGCAAACCTATGTTTGCATACCAAACTTGGCCGGTAACTCTGGTATTTTCGAAACTATTTCAATTTGAAACTTTCGCGTTTTTCGTTTCCGAGTTTTGTTTGAAGGGCTCTACAAGGAAGAATTGATGAGTGGGTGATTCTATTATTGCTTCTTATCATTCACACTAACGAGCTCAAGAACTTCACATCGAAAAACTACGCTCAAGTACCCCTGAATTCTTTAAAATAAGCCAAATATAGCGTTTTTGGGGGGTCTAGACCCTTAGTAAAATTTCGATGAAAATTTGAAAAAATAGATTTCCTTCAAAATTGGTATAATCGAAGAGGTTTCGATGATGAATTATAATCTGCAATTCCCAGTTGATTCCGTCAGTTGACAGGGAAAATAAATGATTTTGAAATTTCACATTTTGGAAATTTCCCATTTGACAGGTGAAAATCTAAACGGTGGGAGATATCGATGAGATAATGTCTTAGTCATGTTCAGCGACCTCGCAAACCTATGTTTGCATACCAAACTTGGCCGGTAACTCTGGTATTTTCGAAACTATTTCAATTTGAAACTTTCGCGTTTTTCGTTTCCGAGTTTTGTTTGAAGGGCTCTACAAGGAAGAATTGATGAGTGGGTGATTCTATTATTGCTTCTTATCATTCACACTAACGAGCTCAAGAACTTCACATCGAAAAACTACGCTCGGGTACCCCTGAATTCTTTAAAATAAGCCAAATATAGCGTTTTTGGGGGGTCTAGACCCTTAGTAAAATTTCGATGAAAATTTGAAAAAATAGATTTCCTTCAAAATTGGTATAATCGAAGAGGGTTCGGTGATGAATCATAATCTGCAATTCCCAGTTGATTCCGTCAGTTGACAGGGAAAATAAATGATTTTGAAATTTCACATTTTGGAAATTTCCCATTTGACAGGTGAAAATCTAAACGGTAGGAGATATCGATGAGATAATGTCTTAGTCATGTTCAGCGACCTCGCAAACCTATGTTTGCATACCAAACTTGGCCGGTAACTCTGGTATTTTCGAAACTATTTCAATTTGAAACTTTCGCGTTTTTCGTTTCCGAGTTTTGTTTGAAGGGCTCTACAAGGAAGAATTGATGAGTGGGTGATTCTATTATTGCTTCTTATCATTCACACTAACGACCTCAAGAACTTCACATCGAAAAACTACGCTCGGGTACCCCTGAATTCTTTAAAATGAGCCAAATATAGCGTTTTTGGGGGGTCTAGACCCTTAGTAAAATTTCGATGAAAATTTGAAAAAATAGATTTCCTTCAAAATTGGTATACTCGAAGAGGGTTCGGTGATGAATCATAATCTGCAATTCCCAGTTGATTCCGTCAGTTGACAGGGAAAATAAATGATTTTGAAATTTCACATTTTGGAAAATTCCCATTTGACAGGTGAAAATCTAAACGGTAGGAGATATCGATGAGATAATGTTTTAGTCATGTTCAGCCACCTCGCAAACCTATGTTTGCATACCAAACTTGGCCGGTAACTCTGGTATTTTCGAAACTATTTCAATTTGAAACTTTCGCGTTTTTCGTTTCCGAGTTTTGTTTGAAGGGCTCTACAAGGAAGAATTGATGAGTGGGTGATTCTATTATTGCTTCTTATCATTCACACTAACGAGCTCAAGAACTTCACATCGAAAAACTACGCTCGGGTACCCCTGAATTCTTTAAAATAAGCCAAATATAGCGTTTTTGGGGGTCTAGACCCTTAGTAAAATTTCGATGAAAATTTGAAAAAATAGATTTCCTTCAAAATTAGTATAATCGAAGAGGGTTCGATGATGAATTATAATCTGCAATTCCCAGTTGATTCCGTCAGTTGACAGGGAAAATAAATGATTTTGAAATTTCACATTTTGGAAATTTCCCATTTGACAGGTGAAAATCTAAACGGTAGGAGATATCGATGAGATAATGTCTTAGTCATGTTCAGCGACCTCGCAAACCTATGTTTGCATACCAAACTTGGCCGGTAACTCTGGTATTTTCGAAACTATTTCAATTTGAAACTTTCGCGTTTTTCGTTTCCGAGTTTTGTTTGAAGGGCTCTACAAGGAAGAATTGATGAGTGGGTGATTCTATTATTGCTTCTTATCATTCACACTAACGAGCTCAAGAACTTCACATCGAAAAACTACGCTCAAGTACCCCTGAATTCTTTAAAATAAGCCAAATATAGCGTTTTTGGGGGGTCTAGACCCTTAGTAAAATTTCGATGAAAATTTGAAAAAATAGATTTCCTTCAAAATTGGTATAATCGAAGAGGTTTCGATGATGAATTATAATCTGCAATTCCCAGTCGATTCCGTCAGTTGACAGGGAAAATAAATGATTTTGAAATTTCACATTTTGGAAATTTCCCATTTGACAGGTGAAAATCTAAACGGTAGGAGATATCGATGAGATAATGTCTTAGTCATGTTCAGCGACCTCGCAAACCTATGTTTGCATACCAAACTTGGCCGGTAACTCTGGTATTTTCGAAACTATTTCAATTTGAAACTTTCGCGTTTTTCGTTTCCGAGTTTTGTTTGAAGGGCTCTACAAGGAAGAATTGATGAGTGGGTGATTCTATTATTGCTTCTTATCATTCACACTAACCACCTCAAGAACTTCACATCGAAAAACTACGTTCGGGTACCCCTGAAGTCTTTAAAATGAGCCAAATATAGCGTTTTTGGGGGGTCTAGACCCTTAGTAAAATTTCGATGAAAATTTGAAAAAATAGATTTCCTTCAAAATTGGCATAATCGAAGAGGGTTCGATGATGAATTATAATCTGCAATTCCCAGTTGATTCCGTCAGTTGACAGGGAAAATAAATGATTTTGAAATTTCACATTTTGGAAATTTCCCATTTGACAGGTGAAAATCTAAACGGTAGGAGATATCGATGAGATAATGTCTTAGTCATGTTCAGCGACCTCGCAAACGTATGTTTGCATACCAAACTTGGCCGGTAACTCTGGTATTTTCGAAACTATTTCAATTTGAAACTTTCGCGTTTTTCGTTTCCGAGTTTTGTTTGAAGGGCTCTACAAGGAAGAATTGATGAGTGGGTGATTCTATTATTGCTTCTTATCATTCACACTAACGAGCTCAAGGACTTCACATCGAAAAACTACGCTCGGGTACCCCTGAATTCTTTAAAATAAGCCAAATATAGCGTTTTTGGGGGGTCTAGACCCTTAGTAAAATTTCGATGAAAATTTGAAAAAATAGATTTCCTTCAAAATTGGTATAATCGAAGAGGGTTCGATGATGAATTATAATCTGCAATTCCCAGTTGATTCCGTCAGTTGACAGGGAAAATAAATGATTTTGAAATTTCACATTTTGGAAATTTCCCATTTGACAGGTGAAAATCTAAACGGTAGAAGATATCGATGAGATAATGTCTTAGTCATGTTCAGCGGCCTCAAAAACCTATGTTTGCATACCAAACTTGGCCGGTAACTCTGGTATTTTCGAAACTATTTCAATTTGAAACTTTCGCGTTTTTCGTTTCCGAGTTTTGTTTGAAGGGCTCTACAAGGAAGAATTGATGAGTGGGTGATTCTATTATTGCTTCTTATCATTCACACTAACGAGCTCAAGAACTTCACATCGAAAAACTACGCTCGGGTACCCCTGAATTCTTTAAAATAAGCCAAATATAGCGTTTTTGGGGGGTCTAGACCCTTAGTAAAATTTCGATGAAAATTTGAAAAAATAGATTTCCTTCAAAATTGGTATAATCGAAGAGGGTTCGATGATGAATTATAATCTGCAATTCCCAGTTGATTCCGTCAGTTGACAGGGAAAATAAATGATTTTGAAATTTCACATTTTGGAAATTTCCCATTTGACAGGTGAAAATCTAAACGGTAGGAGATATCGATGAGATAATGTCTTAGTCATGTTCAGCGACCTCGCAAACCTATGTTTGCATACCAAACTTGGCCGGTAACTCTGGTATTTTCGAAACTATTTCAATTTGTAACTTTCGCGTTTTTCGTTTCCGAGTTTTGTTTGAAGGGCTCTACAAGGAAGAATTGATGAGTGGGTGATTCTATTATTGCTTCTTATCATTCACACTAACGAGCTCAAGAACTTCACATCGAAAAACTACGCTCGGGTACCCCTGAATTCTTTAAAATAAGCCTAATATAGCGTTTTTGGGGGGTCTAGACCCTTAGTAAAATTTCGATGAAAATTTGAAAAAATAGATTTCCTTCAAAATTGGTATAATCGAAGAGGGTCCGATGATGAATTATAATCTGCAATTCCCAGTTGATTCCGTCAGTTGACAGGGAAAATAAATGATTTTGAAATTTCACATTTTGGAAATTTCCCATTTGACAGGTGAAAATCTAAACGGTAGGAGATATCGATGAGATAATGTCTTAGTCATGTTCAGCGACCTCGCAAACCTATGTTTGCATACCAAACTTGGCCGGTAGCTCTGGTATTTTCGAAACTATTTCAATTTGAAACTTTCGCGTTTTTCGTTTCCGAGTTTTGTTTGAAGGGCTCTACAAGGAAGAATTGATGAGTGGGTGATTCTATTATTGCTTCTTATCATTCACACTAACGAGCTCAAGAACTTCACATCGAAAAACTACGCTCAGGTACCCCTGAATTCTTTAAAATAAGCCAAATATAGCGTTTTTGGGGGGTCTAGACCCTTAGTAAAATTTCGATGAAAATTTGAAAAGATAGATTTCCTTCAAAATTGGTATAATCGAAGAGGGTTCGATGATGAATTATAATCTGCAATTCCCAGTTGATTCCGTCAGTTGACAGGGAAAATAAATGATTTTGAAATTTCACATTTTGGAAATTTCCCATTTGACAGGTGAAAATCTAAACGGTAGGAGATATCGATGAGATAATGTCTTAGTCATGTTCAGCGAACTCGCAAACCTATGTTTGCATACCAAACTTGGCCGGTTACTCTGGTATTTTCGAAACTATTTCAATTTGAAACTTTCGCGTTTTTCGTTTCCGAGTTTTGTTTGAAGGGCTCTACAAGGAAGAATTGATGAGTGGGTGATTCTATTATTGCTTCTTATCATTCACACTAACGAGCTCAAGAACTTCACATCGAAAAACTACGCTCGGGTACCCCTGAATTCTTTAAAATAAGCCAAATATAGCGTTTTTGAGGGGTCTAGACCCTTAGTAAAATTTCGATGAAAATTTGAAAAAATAGATTTCCTTCAAAATTGGTATAATCGAAGAGGGTTCGATGATGAATTATAATCTGCAATTCCCAGTTGATTCCGTCAGTTGACAGGGAAAATAAATGATTTTGAAATTTCACATTTTGGAAATTTCCCATTTGACAGGTGAAAATCTAAACGGTAGGGAATATCGATGAGATAATGTCTTAGTCATGTTCAGCGACCTCGCAAACCTATGTTTGCATACCAAACTTGGCCGGTAACTCTGGTATTTTCGAAACTATTTCAATTTGAAACTTTCGCGTTTTTCGTTTCCGAGTTTAGTTTGAAGGGCTCTACAAGGAAGAATTGATGAGTGGGTGATTCTATTATTGCTTCTTATCATTCACACTAACGAGCTCAAGAACTTCACATCGAAAAACTACGCTCGGGAACCCCTGAATTCTTTAAAATAAGCCAAATATAGCGTTTTTGGGGGTCTAGACCCTTAGTAAAATTTCGATGAAAATTTGAAAAAATAGATTTCCTTCAAAATTGGTATAATCGAAGAGGGTTCGAGGATGAATTATAATCTGCAATTCCTAGTTGATTCCGTCAGTTGACAGGGAAAATAAATGATTTTGAAATTTCACATTTTGGAAATTTCCCATTTGACAGGTGAAAATCTAAACGGTAGGAGATATCGATGAGATAATGTCTTAGTCATGTTCAGCGACCTCGCAAACCTATGTTTGCATACCAAACTTGGCCGGTAACTCTGGTATTTTCGAAACTATTTCAATTTGAAACTTTCGCGTTTTTCGTTTCCGAGTTTTGTTTGAAGGGCTCTACAAGGAAGAATTGATGAGTGGGTGATTCTATTATTGCTTCTTATCATTCACACTAACGAGCTCAAGAACTTCACATCGAAAAACTACGCTCGGGTACCCCTGAATTCTTTAAAATAAGCCAAATATAGCGTTTTTGGGGGGTCTAGACCCTTAGTAAAATTTCGATGAAAATTTGAAAAAATAGATTTCCTTCAAAATTGGTATAATCGAAGAGGGTTCGATGATGAATTATAATCTGCAATTCCCAGTTGATTCCGTCAGTTGACAGGGAAAATAAATGATTTTGAAATTTCACATTTTGGAAATTTCCCATTTGACAGGTGAAAATCTAAACGGTAGGAGATATCGATGAGATAATGTCTTAGTCATGTTCAGCGACCTCGCAAACCTATGTTTGCATACCAAACTTGGCCGGTAACTCTGGTATTTTCGAAACTATTTCAATTTGAAACTTTCGCGTTTTTCGTTTCCGAGTTTTGTTTGAAGGGCTCTACAAGGAAGAATTGATGAGTGGGTGATTCTATTATTGCTTCTTATCATTCACACTAACGAGCTCAAGAACTTCACATCGAAAAACTACGCTCAAGTACCCCTGAATTCTTTAAAATAAGCCAAATATAGCGTTTTTGGGGGGTCTAGACCCTTAGTAAAATTTCGATGAAAATTTGAAAAAATAGATTTCCTTCAAAATTGGTATAATCGAAGAGGTTTCGATGATGAATTATAATCTGCAATTCCCAGTCGATTCCGTCAGTTGACAGGGAAAATAAATGATTTAGAAATTTCACATTTTGGAAATTTCCCATTTGACAGGTGAAAATCTAAACGGTAGGAGATATCGATGAGATAATGTCTTAGTCATGTTCAGCGACCTCGCAAACCTATGTTTGCATACCAAACTTGGCCGGTAACTCTGGTATTTTCGAAACTATTTCAATTTGAAACTTTCGCGTTTTTCGTTTCCGAGTTTTGTTTGAAGGGCTCTACAAGGAAGAATTGAGGAGTGGGTGATTCTATTATTGCTTCTTATCATTCACACTAACGAGCTCAAGAACTTCACATCGAAAAACTACGCTCGGGTACCCCTGAATTCTTTAAAATAAGCCAAATATAGCGTTTTTGGGGGGTCTAGACCCTTAGTAAAATTTCGATGAAAATTTGAAAAAATAGATTTCCTTCAAAATTGGTATAATCGAAGAGGGTTCGGTGATGAATCATAATCTGCAATTCCCAGTTGATTCCGTCAGTTGACAGGGAAAATAAATGATTTTGAAATTTCACATTTTGGAAATTTCCCATTTGACAGGTGAAAATCTAAACGGTAGGAGATATCGATGAGATAATGTCTTAGTCATGTTCAGCGACCTCGCAAACCTATGTTTGCATACCAAACTTGGCCGGTAACTCTGGTATTTTCGAAACTATTTCAATTTGAAACTTTCGCGTTTTTCGTTTCCGAGTTTTGTTTGAAGGGCTCTACAAGGAAGAATTGATGAGTGGGTGATTCTATTATTGCTTCTTATCATTCACACTAACCACCTCAAGAACTTCACATCGAAAAACTACGTTCGGGTACCCCTGAATTCTTTAAAATGAGCCAAATATAGCGTTTTTGGGGGGTCTAGACCCTTAGTAAAATTTCGATGAAAATTTGAAAAAATAGATTTCCTTCAAAATTGGCATAATCGAAGAGGGTTCGATGATGAATTATAATCTGCAATTCCCAGTTGATTCCGTCAGTTGACAGGGAAAATAAATGATTTTGAAATTTTACATTTTGGAAATTTCCCATTTGACAGGTGAAAATCTAAACGGTAGGAGATATCGATGAGATAATGTCTTAGTCATGTTCAGCGACCTCGCAAACGTATGTTTGCATACCAAACTTGGCCGGTAACTCTGGTATTTTCGAAACTATTTCAATTTGAAACTTTCGCGTTTTTCGTTTCCGAGTTTTGTTTGAAGGGCTCTACAAGGAAGAATTGATGAGTGGGTGATTCTATTATTGCTTCTTATCATTCACACTAACGAGCTCAAGGACTTCACATCGAAAAACTACGCTCGGGTACCCCTGAATTCTTTAAAATAAGCCAAATATAGCGTTTTTGGGGGGTCTAGACCCTTAGTAAAATTTCGATGAAAATTTGAAAAAATAGATTTCCTTCAAAATTGGTATAATCGAAGAGGGTTCGATGATGAATTATAATCTGCAATTCCCAGTTGATTCCGTCAGTTGACAGGGAAAATAAATGATTTTGAAATTTCACATTTTGGAAATTTCCCATTTGACAGGTGAAAATCTAAACGGTAGAAGATATCGATGAGATAATGTCTTAGTCATGTTCAGCGGCCTCAAAAACCTATGTTTGCATACCAAACTTGGCCGGTAACTCTGGTATTTTCGAAACTATTTCAATTTGAAACTTTCGCGTTTTTCGTTTCCGAGTTTTGTTTGAAGGGCTCTACAAGGAAGAATTGATGAGTGGGTGATTCTATTATTGCTTCTTATCATTCACACTAACGAGCTCAAGAACTTCACATCGAAAAACTACGCTCGGGTACCCCTGAATTCTTTAAAATAAGCCAAATATAGCGTTTTTGGGGGGTCTAGACCCTTAGTAAAATTTCGATGAAAATTTGAAAAAATAGATTTCCTTCAAAATTGGTATAATCGAAGAGGGTTCGATGATGAATTATAATCTGCAATTCCCAGTTGATTCCGTCAGTTGACAGGGAAAATAAATGATTTTGAAATTTCACATTTTGGAAATTTCCCATTTGACAGGTGAAAATCTAAACGGTAGGAGATATCGATGAGATAATGTCTTAGTCATGTTCAGCGACCTCGCAAACCTATGTTTGCATACCAAACTTGGCCGGTAACTCTGGTATTTTCGAAACTATTTCAATTTGTAACTTTCGCGTTTTTCGTTTCCGAGTTTTGTTTGAAGGGCTCTAAAAGGAAGAATTGATGAGTGGGTGATTCTATTATTGCTTCTTATCATTCACACTAACGAGCTCAAGAACTTCACATCGAAAAACTACGCTCGGGTACCCCTGAATTCTTTAAAATAAGCCTAATATAGCGTTTTTGGGGGGTCTAGACCCTTAGTAAAATTTCGATGAAAATTTGAAAAAATAGATTTCCTTCAAAATTGGTATAATCGAAGAGGGTCCGATGATGAATTATAATCTGCAATTCCCAGTTGATTCCGTCAGTTGACAGGGAAAATAAATGATTTTGAAATTTCACATTTTGGAAATTTCCCATTTGACAGGTGAAAATCTAAACGGTAGGAGATATCGATGAGATAATGTCTTAGTCATGTTCAGCGACCTCGCAAACCTATGTTTGCATACCAAACTTGGCCGGTAGCTCTGGTATTTTCGAAACTATTTCAATTTGAAACTTTCGCGTTTTTCGTTTCCGAGTTTTGTTTGAAGGGCTCTACAAGGAAGAATTGATGAGTGGGTGATTCTATTATTGCTTCTTATCATTCACACTAACGAGCTCAAGAACTTCACATCGAAAAACTACGCTCAGGTACCCCTGAATTCTTTAAAATAAGCCAAATATAGCGTTTTTGGGGGGTCTAGACCCTTAGTAAAATTTCGATGAAAATTTGAAAAGATAGATTTCCTTCAAAATTGGTATAATCGAAGAGGGTTCGATGATGAATTATAATCTGCAATTCCCAGTTGATTCCGTCAGTTGACAGGGAAAATAAATGATTTTGAAATTTCACATTTTGGAAATTTCCCATTTGACAGGTGAAAATCTAAACGGTAGGAGATATCGATGAGATAATGTCTTAGTCATGTTCAGCGAACTCGCAAACCTATGTTTGCATACCAAACTTGGCCGGTTACTCTGGTATTTTCGAAACTATTTCAATTTGAAACTTTCGCGTTTTTCGTTTCCGAGTTTTGTTTGAAGGGCTCTACAAGGAAGAATTGATGAGTGGGTGATTCTATTATTGCTTCTTATCATTCACACTAACGAGCTCAAGAACTTCACATCGAAAAACTACGCTCGGGTACCCCTGAATTCTTTAAAATAAGCCAAATATAGCGTTTTTGAGGGGTCTAGACCCTTAGTAAAATTTCGATGAAAATTTGAAAAAATAGATTTCCTTCAAAATTGGTATAATCGAAGAGGGTTCGATGATGAATTATAATCTGCAATTCCCAGTTGATTCCGTCAGTTGACAGGGAAAATAAATGATTTTGAAATTTCACATTTTGGAAATTTCCCATTTGACAGGTGAAAATCTAAACGGTAGGGAATATCGATGAGATAATGTCTTAGTCATGTTCAGCGACCTCGCAAACCTATGTTTGCATACCAAACTTGGCCGGTAACTCTGGTATTTTCGAAACTATTTCAATTTGAAACTTTCGCGTTTTTCGTTTCCGAGTTTAGTTTGAAGGGCTCTACAAGGAAGAATTGATGAGTGGGTGATTCTATTATTGCTTCTTATCATTCACACTAACGAGCTCAAGAACTTCACATCGAAAAACTACGCTCGGGTACCCCTGAATTCTTTAAAATAAGCCAAATATAGCGTTTTTGGGGGTCTAGACCCTTAGTAAAATTTCGATGAAAATTTGAAAAAATAGATTTCCTTCAAAATTGGTATAATCGAAGAGGGTTCGAGGATGAATTATAATCTGCAATTCCTAGTTGATTCCGTCAGTTGACAGGGAAAATAAATGATTTTGAAATTTCACATTTTGGAAATTTCCCATTTGACAGGTGAAAATCTAAACGGTAGGAGATATCGATGAGATAATGTCTTAGTCATGTTCAGCGACCTCGCAAACCTATGTTTGCATACCAAACTTGGCCGGTAACTCTGGTATTTTCGAAACTATTTCAATTTGAAACTTTCGCGTTTTTCGTTTCCGAGTTTTGTTTGAAGGGCTCTACAAGGAAGAATTGATGAGTGGGTGATTCTATTATTGCTTCTTATCATTCACACTAACGAGCTCAAGAACTTCACATCGAAAAACTACGCTCGGGTACCCCTGAATTCTTTAAAATAAGCCAAATATAGCGTTTTTGGGGGGTCTAGACCCTTAGTAAAATTTCGATGAAAATTTGAAAAAATAGATTTCCTTCAAAATTGGTATATTTGAAGAGGGTTCGATGATGAATTATAATCTGCAATTCCCAGTTGATTCCGTCAGTTGACAGGGAAAATAAATGATTTTGAAATTTCACATTTTGAAATTTCACATTTTGGAAATTTCCCATTTGACAGGTGAAAATCTAAACGGTAGGAGATATCGATGAGATAATGTCTTAGTCATGTTCAGCGACCTCGCAAACCTATGTTTGCATACCAAACTTGGCCGGTAACTCTGGTATTTTCGAAACTATTTCAATTTGAAACTTTCGCGTTTTTCGTTTCCGAGTTTTGTTTGAAGGGCTCTACAAGGAAGAATTGATGAGTGGGTGATTCTATTATTGCTTCTTATCATTCACACTAACGAGCTCAAGAACTTCACATCGAAAAACTACGCTCGGGTACCCCTGAATTCTTTAAAATAAGCCAAATATAGCGTTTTTGGGGAGTCTAGACCCTTAGTAAAATTTCGATGAAAATTTGAAAAAATTGATTTCCTTCAAAATTGGTATAATCGAAGAGGGTTCGATGATGAATTATAATCTGCAATTCCCAGTTGATTCCGTCAGTTGACAGGGAAAATAAATGATTTTGAAATTTCACATTTTGGAAATTTCCCATTTGACAGGTGAAAATCTAAACGGTTGGAGATATCGATGAGATAATGTCTTAGTCATGTTCAGAGACCTCGCAAACCTATGTTTGCATACCAAACTTGGCCGGTAACTCTGGTATTTTCGAAACTATTTCAATTTGAAACTTTCGCGTTTTTCGTTTCCGAGTTTTGTTTGAAGGGCTCTACAAGGAAGAATTGATGAGTGGATGATTCTATTATTACTTCTTATCATTTACACTAACGAGCTCAAGAACTTCACATCGAAAAACTACGCTCGGGTACCCCTGAATTCTTTAAAATAAGCCAAATATAGCGTTTTTGGGGGGTCTAGACCCTCAGTAAAATTTCGATGAAAATTTGAAAAAATAGATTTCCTTCAAAATTGGTATAATCGAAGAGGGTTCGATGATGAATTATAATCTGCAATTCCCAGTTGATTCCGTCAGTTGACAGGGAAAATAAATGATTTTGAAATTTCACATTTTGGAAATTTCCCATTTGACAGGTGAAAATCTAAACGGTAGGAGATATCGATGAGATAATGTCTTAGTCATGTTCAGCGACCTCGCAAACCTATGTTTGCATACCAAACTTGGCCGGTAACTCTGGTATTTTCGAAACTATTTCAATTTGAAACTTTCGCGTTTTTCGTTTCCGAGTTTTGTTTGAAGGGCTCTACAAGGAAGAATTGATGAGTGGGTGATTCTATTATTGCTTCTTATCATTCACACTTACGAGCTCAAGAACTTCACATCGAAAAACTACGCTCGGGTACCCCTGAATTCTTTAAAATAAGCCAAATATAGCGTTTTTGGGGGGTCTAGACCCTTAGTAAAATTTCGATGAAAATTTGAAAAAATAGATTTCCTTCAAAATTGGTATAATCGAAGAGGGTTCGATGATGAATTATAATCTGCAATTCCCAGTTGATTCCGTCAGTTGACAGGGAAAATAAATGATTTTGAAATTTCACATTTTGGAAATTTCCCATTTGACAGGTGAAAATCTAAACGGTAGGAGATATCGATGAGATAATGTCTTAGTCATGTTCAGCGACCTCGCAAACCTATGTTTGCATACCAAACTTGGCCGGTAACTCTGGTATTTTCGAAACTATTTCAATTTGAAACTTTCGCGTTTTTCGTTTCCGAGTTTTGTTTGAAGGGCTCTACAAGGAAGAATTGATGAGTGGGTGATTCTATTATTGCTTCTTATCATTCACACTAACGAGCTCAAGAACTTCACATCGAAAAACTACGCTCGGGTACCCCTGAATTCTTTAAAATAAGCCAAATATAGCGTTTTTGGGGGGTCTAGACCCTTAGTAAAATTTCGATGAAAATTTGAAAAAATAGGTTTCCTTCAAAATTGGTATAATCGAAGAGGGTTCGATGATGAATTATAATCTGCAATTCCCAGTTGATTCCGTCAGTTGACAGGGAAAATAAATGATTTTGAAATTTCACATTTTGGAAATTTCCCATTTGACAGGTGAAAATCTAAACGGTAGGAGATATCGATGAGATAATGTCTTAGTCATGTTCAGCGACCTCGCAAACCTATGTTTGCATACCAAACTTGGCCGGTAACTCTGGTATTCTCGAAACTATTTCAATTTGAAACTTTCGCGTTTTTCGTTTCCGAGTTTTGTTTGAAGGGCTCTACAAGGAAGAATTGATGAGTGGGTGATTCTATTATTGCTTCTTATCATTCACACTAACGAGCTCAAGAACTTCACATCGAAAAACTACGCTCGGGTACCCCTGAATTCTTTGAAATAAGCCAAATATAGCGTTTTTGGGGGGTCTAGACCCTTAGTAAAATTTCGATGAAAATTTGAGAAAATAGATTTCCTTCAAAATTGATATAATCGAAGAGGGTTCGATGATGAATTATAATCTGCAATTCCCAGTTGATTCCGTCAGTTGACAGGGAAAATAAATGATTTTGAAATTTCACATTTTGGAAATTTCCCATTTGACAGGTGAAAATCTAAACGGTAGGAGATATCGATGAGATAATGTCTTAGTCATGTTCAGCGACCTCGCAAACCTATGTTTGCATACCAAACTTGGCCGGTAACTCTGGTATTTTCGAAACTATTTCAATTTGAAACTTTCGCGTTTTTCGTTTCCGAGTTTTGTTTGAAGGGCTCTACAAGGAAGAATTGATGAGTGGGTGATTCTATTATTGCTTCCTATCATTCACACTAACGAGCTCAAGAACTTCACATCGAAAAACTACGCTCGGGTACCCCTGAATTCTTTAAAATAAGCCAAATATAGCGTTTTTGGGGGGTCTAGACCCTTAGTAAAATTTCGATGAAAATTTGAAAAAATTGATTTCCTTCAAAATTGGTATAATCGAAGAGGGTTCGATGATGAATTATAATCTGCAATTCCCAGTTGATTCCGTCAGTTGACAGGGAAAATAAATGATTTTGAAATTTCACATTTTGGAAATTTCCCATTTGACAGGTGAAAATCTAAACGGTAGGAGATATCGATGAGATAATGTCTAAGTCATGTTCAGCGACCTCGCAAACCTATGTTTGCATACCAAACTTGGCCGGTAACTCTGGTATTTTCGAAACTATTTCAATTTGAAACTTTCGCGTTTTTCGTTTTCGAGTTTTGTTTGAAGGGCTCTACAAGGAAGAATTGATGAGTGGGTGATTCTATTATTGCTTCTTATCATTCACACTAACGAGCTCAAGAACTTCACATCGAAAAACTACGCTCGGGTACCCCTGAATTCTTTAAAATAAGCCAAATATAGCGTTTTTGGGGGGTCTAGACCCTTAGTAAAATTTCGATGAAAATTTGAAAAAATAGATTTCCTTCAAAATTGGTATAATCGAAGAGGGTTCGATGATGAATTATAATCTGCAATTCCCAGTTGATTCCGTCAGTTGACAGGGAAAATAAATGATTTTGAAATTTCACATTTTGGAAATTTCCCATTTGACAGGTGAAAATCTAAACGGTAGGAGATATCGATGAGATAATGTCTTAGTCATGTTCAGCGACCTCGCAAACCTATGTTTGCATACCAAACTTGGCCGGTAACTCTGGTATTTTCGAAACTATTTCAATTTGAAACTTTCGCGTTTTTCGTTTCCGAGTTTTGTTTGAAGGGCTCTACAAGGAAGAATTGATGAGTGGGTGATTCTATTATTGCTTCTTATCATTCACACTAACGAGCTCAAGAACTTCACATCGAAAAACTACTCTCGGGTACCCCTGAATTCTTTAAAATAAGCCAAATATAGCGTTTTTGGGGGGTCTAGACCCTTAGTAAAATTTCGATGAAAATTTGAAAAAATAGATTTCCTTCAAAATTGGTATAATCGAAGAGGGTTCGATGATGAATTATAATCTGCAATTCCCAGTTGATTCCGTCAGTTGACAGGGAAAATAAATGATTTTGAAATTTCACATTTTGGAAATATCCCATTTGACAGGTGAAAATCTAAACGGTAGGAGATATCGATGAGGTAATGTCTTAGTCATGTTCAGCGACCTCGCAAACCTATGTTTGCATACCAAACTTGGCCGGTAACTCTGGTATTTTCGAAACTATTTCAATTTGAAACTTTCGCGTTTTTCGTTTCCGAGTTTTGTTTGAAGGGCTCTACAAGGAAGAATTGATGAGTGGGTGATTCTATTATTGCTTCTTATCATTCACACTAACGAGCTCAAGAACTTCACATCGAAAAACTACGCTCGGGTACCCCTGAATTCTTTAAAATAAGCCAAATATAGCGTTTTTGGGGGGTCTAGACCCTTAGTAAAATTTCGATGAAAATTTGAAAAAATAGATTTCCTTCAAAATTGGTATAATCGAAGAGGGTTCGATGATGAATTATAATCTGCAATTCCCAGTTGATTCCGTCAATTGACAGGGAAAATAAATGATTTTGAAATTTCACATTTTGGAAATTTCCCATTTGACAGGTGAAAATCTAAACGGTAGGAGATATCGATGAGATAATGTCTTAGTCATGTTCAGCGACCTCGCAAACCTATGTTTGCATACCAAACTTGGCCGGTAACTCTGGTATTTTCGAAACTATTTCAATTTGAAACTTTCGCGTTTTTCGTTTCCGAGTTTTGTTTGAAGGGCTCTACAAGGAAGAATTGATGAGTGGGTGATTCTATTATTGCTTCTTATCATTCACACTAACGAGCTCAAGAATTTCACATCGAAAAACTACGCTCAGGTACCCCTGAATTCTTTAAAATATGCCAAATATAGCGTTTTTGGGGGGTCTAGACCCTTGGTAAAATTTCGATGAAAATTTGAAAAAATAGATTTCCTTCAAAATTGGTATAATCGAAGAGGGTTCGATGATGAATTATAATCTGCAATTCCCAGTTGATTCCGTCAGTTGACAGGGAAAATAAATGATTTTGAAATTTCACATTTTGGAAATTTCCCATTTGACAGGTGAAAATCTAAACGGTAGGAGATATCGATGAGATAATGTCTTAGTCATGTTCAGCGATCTCGCAAACCTATGTTTGCATACCAAACTTGGCCGGTAACTCTGGTATTTTCGAAACTATTTCAATTTGAAACTTTCGCGTTTTTCGTTTCCGAGTTTTGTTTGAAGGGCTCTACAAGGAAGAATTGATGAGTGGGTGATTCTATTATTGCTTCTTATCATTCACACTAACGAGCTCAAGAACTTCACATCGAAAAACTACGCTCGGGTACCCCTGAATTCTTTAAAATAAGCCAAATATAGCGTTTTTGGGGGGTCTAGACCCTTAGTAAAATTTCGATGAAAATTTGAAAAAATAGATTTCCTTCAAAATTGGTATAATCGAAGAGGGTTCGATGATGAATTATAATCTGCAATTCCCAGTTGATTCCGTCAGTTGACAGGGAAAATAAATGATTTTGAAATTTCACATTTTGGAAATTTCCCATTTGACAGGTGAAAATCTAAACGGTAGGAGATATCGATGAGATAATGTCTTAGTCATGTTCAGCGACCTCGCAAACCTATGTTTGCATACCAAACTTGGCCGGTAACTCTGGTATTTTCGAAACTATTTCAATTTGAAACTTTCGCGTTTTTCGTTTCCGAGTTTTGTTTGAAGGGCTCTACAAGGAAGAATTGATGAGTGGGTGATTCTATTATTGCTTCTTATCATTCACACTAACGAGCTCAAGAACTTCACATCGAAAAACTACGCTCGGGTACCCCTGAATTCTTTAAAATAAGCCAAATATAGCGTTTTTGGGGGGTCTAGACCCTTAGTAAAATTTCGATGAAAATTTGAAAAAATAGATTTCCTTCAAAATTGGTATAATCGAAGAGGGTTCGATGATGAATTATAATCTGCAATTCCCAGTTGATTCCGTCAGTTGACAGGAAAAATAAATGATTTTGAAATTTCACATTTTGGAAATTTCCCATTTGACAGGTGAAAATCTAAACGGTAGGAGATATCGATGAGATAATGTCTTAGTCATGTTCAGCGACCTCGCAAACCTATGTTTGCATACCAAACTTGGCCGGTAACTCTGGTATTCTCGAAACTATTTCAATTTGAAACTTTCGCGTTTTTCGTTTCCGAGTTTTGTTTGAAGGGCTCTACAAGGAAGAATTGATGAGTGGGTGATTCTATTATTGCTTCTTATCATTCACACTTACGAGCTCAAGAACTTCACATCGAAAAACTACGCTCGGGTACCCCTGAATTCTTTGAAATAAGCCAAATATAGCGTTTTTGGGGGGTCTAGACCCTTAGTAAAATTTCGATGAAAATTTGAAAAAATAGATTTCCTTCAAAATTGGTATAATCGAAGAGGGTTCGATGATGAATTATAATCTGCAATTCCCAGTTGATTCCGTCAGTTGACAGGGAAAATAAATGATTTTGAAATTTCACATTTTGGAAATTTCCCATTTGACAGGTGAAAATCTAAACGGTAGGAGATATCGATGAGATAATGTCTTAGTCATGTTCAGCGACCTCGCAAACCTATGTTTGCATACCAAACTTGGCCGGTAACTCTGGTATTTTCGAAACTATTTCAATTTGAAACTTTCGCGTTTTTCGTTTCCGAGTTTTGTTTGAAGGGCTCTACAAGGAAGAATTGATGAGTGGGTGATTCTATTATTGCTTCCTATCATTCACACTAACGAGCTCAAGAACTTCACATCGAAAAACTACGCTCGGGTACCCCTGAATTCTTTAAAATAAGCCAAATATAGCGTTTTTGGGGGGTCTAGACCCTTAGTAAAATTTCGATGAAAATTTGAAAAAATAGATTTCCTTCAAAATTGGTACAATCGAAGAGGGTTCGATGATGAATTATAATCTGCAATTCCCAGTTGATTCCGTCAGTTGACAGGGAAAATAAATGATTTTGAAATTTCACATTTTGGAAATTTCCCATTTGACAGGTGAAAATCTAAACGGTAGGAGATATCGATGAGATAATGTCTTAGTCATGTTCAGCGACCTCGCAAACCTATGTTTGCATACCAAACTTGGCCGGTTACCCTTAGTAAAATTTCGATGAAAATTTGAAAAAATAGATTTCCTTCAAAATTGGTATAATCGAAGAGGGTTCGATGATGAATTATAATCTGCAATTCCCAGTTGATTCCGTCAGTTGACAGGGAAAATAAATGATTTTGAAATTTCACATTTTGGAAATTTCCCATTTGACAGGTGAAAATCTAAACGGTAGGAGATATCGATGAGATAATGTCTTAGTCATGTTCAGCGACCTCGCAAACCTATGTTTGCATACCAAACTTGGCCGGTAACTCTGGTATTTTCGAAACTATTTCAATTTGAATCTTTCGCGTTTTTCGTTTCCGAGTTTTGTTTGAAGGGCTCTACAAGGAAGAATTGATGAGTGGGTGATTCTATTATTGCTTCTTATCATTCACACTAACGAGCTCAAGAACTTCACTTCGAAAAACTACGCTCGGGTACCCCTGAATTCTTTAAAATAAGCCAAATATAGCGTTTTTGGGGGGTCTAGACCCTTAGTAAAATTTCGATGAAAATTTGAAAAAATAGATTTCCTTCAAAATTGGTATAATCGAAGAGGGTTCGATGATGAATTATAATCTGCAATTCCCAGTTGATTCCGTCAGTTGACAGGGAAAATAAATGATTTTGAAATTTCACATTTTGGAAATTTCCCATTTGACAGGTGAAAATCTAAACGGTAGGAGATATCGATGAGATAATGTCTTAGTCATGTTCAGCAACCTCGCAAACCTATGTTTGCATACCAAACTTGGCCGGTAACTCTGGTATTTTCGAAACTATTTCAATTTGAAACTTTCGCGTTTTTCGTTTCCGAGTTTTGTTTGAAGGGCTCTACAAGGAAGAATTGATGAGTGGGTGATTCTATTATTGCTTCTTATCATTCACACTAACGAGCTCAAGAACTTCACATCGAAAAACTACGCTCGGGTACCCCTGAATTCTTTAAAATAAGCCAAATATAGCGTTTTTGGGGGGTCTAGACCCTTAGTAAAATTTCGATGAAAATTTGAAAAAATAGATTTCCTTCAAAATTGGTATAATCGAAGAGGGTTCGATGATGAATTATAATCTGCAATCCCAGTTGATTCCGTCAGTTGACAGGGAAAATAAATGATTTTGAAATTTCACATTTTGGAAATTTCCCATTTGACAGGTGAAAATCTAAACGGTAGGAGATATCGATGAGATAATGTCTTAGTCATGTTCAGCGACCTCGCAAACCTATGTTTGCATACCAAACTTGGCCGGTAACTCTGGTATTTTCGAAACTATTTCAATTTGAAACTTTCGCGTTTTTCGTTTCCGAGTTTTGTTTGAAGGGCTCTACAAGGAAGAATTGATGAGTGGGTGATTCTATTATTGCTTCTTATCATTCACACTAACGAGCTCAAGAACTTCACATCGAAAAACTACGCTCGGGTACCCCTGAATTCTTTAAAATAAGCCAAATATAGCGTTTTTGGGGGGTCTAGACCCTTAGTAAAATTTCGATGAAAATTTGAAAAAATAGATTTCCTTCAAAATTGGTATAATCGAAGAGGGTTCGATAATGAATTATAATCTGCAATTCCCAGTTGATTCCGTCAGTTTACAGGGAAAATAAATGATTTTGAAATTTCACATTTTGGAAATTTCCCATTTGACAGGTGAAAATCTAAAAGGTAGGAGATATCGATGAGATAATGTCTTAGTCATGTTCAGCGACCTCGCAAACCTATGTTTGCATACCAAACTTGGCCGGTAACTCTGGTATTTTCGAAACTATTTCAATTTGAAACTTTCGCGTTTTTCGTTTCCGAGTTTTGTTTGAAGGGTTCTACAAGGAAGAATTGATGAGTGGGTGATTCTATTATTGCTTCTTATCATTCACACTAACGAGCTCAAGAACTTCACATCGAAAAACTACGCTCGGGTACCCCTGAATTCTTTAAAATAAGCCAAATATAGCGTTTTTGGGGGGTCTAGACCCTTAGTAAAATTTCGATGAAAATTTGAAAAAATAGATTTCCTTCAAAATTGGTATAATCGAAGAGGGTTCGATGATGAATTAAAATCTGCAATTCCCAGTTGATTCCGTCAGTTGACAGGGAAAATAAATGATTTTGAAATTTCACATTTTGGAAATTTCCCATTTGACAGGTGAAAATCTAAACGGTAGGAGATATCGATGAGATAATGTCTTAGTCATGTTCAGCGACCTCGCAAACCTATGTTTGCATACCAAACTTGGCCGGTAACTCTGGTATTTTCGAAACTATTTCAATTTGAAACTTTCGCGTTTTTCGTTTCCGAGTTTTGTTTGAAGGGCTCTACAAGGAAGAATTGATGAGTGGGTGATTCTATTTTTGCTTCTTATCATTCACACTAACGAGCTCAAGAACTTCACATCGAAAAACTACGCTCGGGTACCCCTGAATTCTTTAAAATAAGTCAAATATAGCGTTTTTGGGGGGTCTAGACCCTTAGTAAAATTTCGATGAAAATTTGAAAAAATAGATTTCCTTCAAAATTGGTATAATCGAAGAGGGTTCGATGATGAATTATAATCTGCAATTCCCAGTTGATTCCGTCAGTTGACAGGGAAAATAAATGATTTTGAAATTTCACATTTTGGAAATTTCCCATTTGACAGGTGAAAATCTAAACGGTAGGAGATATCGATGAGATAATGTCTTAGTCATGTTCAGCGACCTCGCAAACCTATGTTTGCATACCAAACTTGGCCGGTAACTCTGGTATTTTCGAAACTATTTCAATTTGAAACTTTCGCGTTTTTCGTTTCCGAGTTTTGTTTGAAGGGCTCTACAAGGAAGAATTGATGAGTGGGTGATTCTATTATTGCTTCTTATCATTCACACTAACGAGCTCAAGAACTTCACATCGAAAAACTACGCTCGGGTACCCCTGAATTCTTTAAAATAAGCCAAATTTAGCGTTTTTGGGGGGTCTAGACCCTTAGTAAAATTTCGATGAAAATTTGAAAAAATAGATTTCCTTCAAGATTGGTATAATCGAAGAGGGTTCGATGATGAATTATAATCTGCAATTCCCAGTTGATTCCGTCAGTTGACAGGGAAAATAAATGATTTTGAAATTTCACATTTTGGAAATTTCCCATTTGACAGGTGAAAATCTAAACGGTAGGAGATATCGATGAGATAATGTCTTAGTCATGTTCAGCGACCTCGCAAACCTATGTTTGCATACCAAACTTGGCCGGTAACTCTGGTATTTTCGAAACTATTTCAATTTGAAACTTTCGCGTTTTTCGTTTCCGAGTTTTGTTTGAAGGGCTCTACAAGGAAGAATTGATGAGTGGGTGATTCTATTATTGCTTCTTATCATTCACACTAACGA
Organism: Myrrha octodecimguttata; assembly: GCA_958510865.1. NCBI lineage: Eukaryota > Metazoa > Arthropoda > Insecta > Coleoptera > Coccinellidae > Myrrha > Myrrha octodecimguttata. The sequence goes on along the minus strand of CAUEHS010000004.1, from coordinate 422,404 downwards.
GCTCAAGAACTTCACATCGAAAAACTACGCTCGGGTACCCCTGAATTATTTAAAATAAGCCAAATATAGCGTTTTTGGGGGGTCTAGACCCTTAGTAAAATTTCGATGAAAATTTGAAAAAATAGATTTCCTTCAAAATTGGTATAATCGAAGAGGGTTCGATGATGAATTATAATCTGCAATTCCCAGTTGATTCCGTCAGTTGACAGGGAAAATAAATGATTTTGAAATTTCACATTTTGGAAATTTCCCATTTGACAGGTGAAAATCTAAACGGTAGGAGATATCGATGAGATAATGTCTTAGTCATGTTCAGCAACCTCGCAAACCTATGTTTGCATACCAAACTTGGCCGGTAACTCTGGTATTTTCGAAACTATTTCAATTTGAAACTTTCGCGTTTTTCGTTTCCGAGTTTTGTTTGAAGGGCTCTACAAGGAAGAATTGATGAGTGGGTGATTCTATTATTGCTTCTTATCATTCACACTAACGAGCTCAAGAACTTCACATCGAAAAACTACGCTCGGGTACCCCTGAATTCTTTAAAATAAGCCAAATATAGCGTTTTTGGGGGGTCTAGACCCTTAGTAAAATTTCGATGAAAATTTGAAAAAATAGATTTCCTTCAAAATTGGTATAATCGAAGAGGGTTCGATGATGAATTATAATCTGCAATCCCAGTTGATTCCGTCAGTTGACAGGGAAAATAAATGATTTTGAAATTTCACATTTTGGAAATTTCCCATTTGACAGGTGAAAATCTAAACGGTAGGAGATATCGATGAGATAATGTCTTAGTCATGTTCAGCGACCTCGCAAACCTATGTTTGCATACCAAACTTGGCCGGTAACTCTGGTATTTTCGAAACTATTTCAATTTGAAACTTTCGCGTTTTTCGTTTCCGAGTTTTGTTTGAAGGGCTCTACAAGGAAGAATTGATGAGTGGGTGATTCTATTATTGCTTCTTATCATTCACACTAACGAGCTCAAGAACTTCACATCGAAAAACTACGCTCGGGTACCCCTGAATTCTTTAAAATAAGCCAAATATAGCGTTTTTGGGGGGTCTAGACCCTTAGTAAAATTTCGATGAAAATTTGAAAAAATAGATTTCCTTCAAAATTGGTATAATCGAAGAGGGTTCGATAATGAATTATAATCTGCAATTCCCAGTTGATTCCGTCAGTTTACAGGGAAAATAAATGATTTTGAAATTTCACATTTTGGAAATTTCCCATTTGACAGGTGAAAATCTAAAAGGTAGGAGATATCGATGAGATAATGTCTTAGTCATGTTCAGCGACCTCGCAAACCTATGTTTGCATACCAAACTTGGCCGGTAACTCTGGTATTTTCGAAACTATTTCAATTTGAAACTTTCGCGTTTTTCGTTTCCGAGTTTTGTTTGAAGGGTTCTACAAGGAAGAATTGATGAGTGGGTGATTCTATTATTGCTTCTTATCATTCACACTAACGAGCTCAAGAACTTCACATCGAAAAACTACGCTCGGGTACCCCTGAATTCTTTAAAATAAGCCAAATATAGCGTTTTTGGGGGGTCTAGACCCTTAGTAAAATTTCGATGAAAATTTGAAAAAATAGATTTCCTTCAAAATTGGTATAATCGAAGAGGGTTCGACGATGAATTAAAATCTGCAATTCCCAGTTGATTCCGTCAGTTGACAGGGAAAATAAATGATTTTGAAATTTCACATTTTGGAAATTTCCCATTTGACAGGTGAAAATCTAAACGGTAGGAGATATCGATGAGATAATGTCTTAGTCATGTTCAGCGACCTCGCAAACCTATGTTTGCATACCAAACTTGGCCGGTAACTCTGGTATTTTCGAAACTATTTCAATTTGAAACTTTCGCGTTTTTCGTTTCCGAGTTTTGTTTGAAGGGCTCTACAAGGAAGAATTGATGAGTGGGTGATTCTATTTTTGCTTCTTATCATTCACACTAACGAGCTCAAGAACTTCACATCGAAAAACTACGCTCGGGTACCCCTGAATTCTTTAAAATAAGTCAAATATAGCGTTTTTGGGGGGTCTAGACCCTTAGTAAAATTTCGATGAAAATTTGAAAAAATAGATTTCCTTCAAAATTGGTATAATCGAAGAGGGTTCGATGATGAATTATAATCTGCAATTCCCAGTTGATTCCGTCAGTTGACAGGGAAAATAAATGATTTTGAAATTTCACATTTTGGAAATTTCCCATTTGACAGGTGAAAATCTAAACGGTAGGAGATATCGATGAGATAATGTCTTAGTCATGTTCAGCGACCTCGCAAACCTATGTTTGCATACCAAACTTGGCCGGTAACTCTGGTATTTTCGAAACTATTTCAATTTGAAACTTTCGCGTTTTTCGTTTCCGAGTTTTGTTTGAAGCGCTCTACAAGGAAGAATTGATGAGTGGGTGATTCTATTATTGCTTCTTATCATTCACACTTACGAGCTCAAGAACTTCACATCGAAAAACTACGCTCGGGTACCCCTGAATTCTTTAAAATAAGCCAAATATAGCGTTTTTGGGGGGTCTAGACCCTTAGTAAAATTTCGATGAAAATTTGAAAAAATAGATTTCCTTCAAAATTGGTATAATCGAAGAGGGTTCGATGATGAATTATAATCTGCAATTCCCAGTTGATTCCGTCAGTTGACAGGGAAAATAAATGATTTTGAAATTTCACATTTTGGAAATTTCCCATTTGACAGGTGAAAATCTAAACGGTAGGAGATATCGATGAGATAATGTCTTAGTCATGTTCAGCGACCTCGCAAACCTATGTTTGCATACCAAACTTGGCCGGTAACTCTGGTATTTTCGAAACTATTTCAATTTGAAACTTTCGCGTTTTTCGTTTCCGAGTTTTGTTTGAAGGGCTCTACAAGGAAGAATTGATGAGTGGGTGATTCTATTATTGCTTCTTATCATTCACACTAACGAGCTCAAGAACTTCACATCGAAAAACTACGCTCGGGTACCCCTGAATTCTTTAAAATAAACCAAATATAACGTTTTTGGGGGGTCTAGACCCTTAGTAAAATTTCGATGAAAATTTGAAAAAATAGATTTCCTTCAAAATTGGTATAATCGAAGAGGGTTCGATGATGAATAATAATCTGCAATTCCCAGTTGATTCCGTCAGTTGACAGGGAAAATAAATGATTTTGAAATTTCACATTTTGGAAATTTCCCATTTGACAGGTGAAAATCTAAACGGTAGGAGACATCGATGAGATAATGTCTTAGTCATGTTCAGCGACCTCGCAAACCTATGTTTGCATACCAAACTTGGCCGGTAACTCTGGTATTTTCGAAACTATTTCAATTTGAAACTTTCGCGTTTTTCGTTTCCGAGTTTTGTTTGAAGGGCTCTACAAGGAAGAATTGATGAGTGGGTGATTCTATTATTGCTTCTTATCATTCACACTAACAAGCTCAAGAACTTCACATCGAAAAACTACGCTCGGGTACCCCTGAATTCTTTAAAATAAGCCAAATATAGCGTTTTTGGGGGGTCTAGACCCTTAGTAAAATTTCGATGAAAATTTGAAAAAATAGATTTCCTTCAAAATTGGTATAATCGAAGAGGGTTCGATGATGAATTATAATCTGCAATTCCCAGTTGATTCCGTCAGTTGACAGGGAAAATAAATGATTTTGAAATTTCACATTTTGGAAATTTCCCATTTGACAGGTGAAAATCTAAACGGTAGGAGATATCGATGAGATAATGTCTTAGTCATGTTCAGCGATCTCGCAAACCTATGTTTGCATACCAAACTTGGCCGGTAACTCTGGTATTTTCGAAACTATTTCAATTTGAAACTTTCGCGTTTTTCGTTTCCGAGTTTTGTTTGAAGGGCTCTACAAGGAAGAATTGATGAGTGGGTGATTCTATTATTGCTTCTTATCATTCACACTAACGAGCTCAAGAACTTCACATCGAAAAACTACGCTCGGGTACCCCTGAATTCTTTAAAATAAGCCAAATATAGCGTTTTTGGGGGGTCTAGACCCTTAGTAAAATTTCGATGAAAATTTGAAAAAATAGATTTCCTTCAAAATTGGTATAATCGAAGAGGGTTCGATGATGAATTATAATCTGCAATTCCCAGTTGATTCCGTCAGTTGACAGGGAAAATAAATGATTTTGAAATTTCACATTTTGGAAATTTCCCATTTGACAGGTGAAAATCTAAACGGTAGGAGATATCGATGAGATAATGTCTTAGTCATGTTCAGCGACCTCGCAAACCCATGTTTGCATACCAAACTTGGCCGGTAACTCTGGTATTTTCGAAACTATTTCAATTTGAAACTTTCGCGTTTTTCGTTTCCGAGTTTTGTTTGAAGGGCTCTACAAGGAAGAATTGATGAGTGGGTGATTCTATTATTGCTTCTTATCATTCACACTAACGAGCTCAAGAACTTCACAACGAAAAACTACGCTCGGGTACCCCTGAATTCTTTAAAATAAGCCAAATATAGCGTTTTTGGGGGGTCTAGACCCTTAGTAAAATTTCGATGAAAATTTGAAAAAATAGATTTCCTTCAAAATCGGTATAATCGAAGAGGGTTCGATGATGAATTATAATCTGCAATTCCCAGTTGATTCCGTCAGTTGACAGGGAAAATAAATGATTTTGAAATTTCACATTTTGGAAATTTCCCATTTGACAGGTGAAAATCTAAACGGTACGAGATATCGATGAGATAATGTCTTAGTCATGTTCGGCGACCTCGCAAACCTATGTTTGCATACCAAACTTGGCCAGTAACTCTGGTATTTTCGAAACTATTTCAATTTGAAACTTTCGCGTTTTTCGTTTCCGAGTTTTGTTTGAAGGGCTCTACAAGGAAGAATTGATGAGTGGGTGACTCTATTATAGCTTCTTATCATTCACACTAACGAGCTCAAGAACTTCACATCGAAAAACTACGCTCGGGTACCCCTGAATTCTTTAAAATAAGCCAAATATAGCGTTTTTGGGGGGTCTAGACCCTTAGTAAAATTTCGATGAAAATTTGAAAAAATAGATTTCCTTCAAAATTGGTATAATCGAAGAGGGTTCGATGATGAATTATAATCTGCAATACCCAGTTGATTCCGTCAGTTGACAGGGAAAATAAATGATTTTGAAATTTCACATTTTGGAATTTCCCATTTGACAGGTGAAAATCTAAACGGTAGGAGATATCGATGAGATAATGACTTAGTCATGTTCAGCGACCTCGCAAACCTATGTTTGCATACCAAACTTGGCCGGTAACTCTGGTATTTTCGAAACTATTTCAATTTGAAACTTTCGCGTTTTTCGTTTCCGAGTTTTGTTTGAAGGGCTCTACAAGGAAGAATTGATGAGTGGGTGATTCTATTATTGCTTCTTATCATTCACACTAACGAGCTCAAGAACTTCACATCGAAAAACCACGCTCGGGTACCCCTGAATTCTTTAAAATAAGCCAAATATAGCGTTTTTGGGGTGTCTGGACCCATAGTAAAATTTCGATGAAAATTTGAAAAAATAGATTTCCTTCAAAATTGGTATAATCGAAGAGGGTTCGATGATGAATTATAATCTGCAATTCCCAGTTGATTCCGTCAGTTGACAGGGAGAATAAATGATTTTGAAATTTCACATTTTGGAAATTTCCCATTTGACAGGTGAAAATCTAAACGGAGGAGATATCGATGAGATAATGTCTTAGTCATGTTCAGCGACCTCGCAAACCTATGTTTGCATACCAAACTTGGCCGGTAACTCTGGTATTTTCGAAACTATTTCAATTTGAAACTTTCGCGTTTTTCGTTTCCGAGTTTTGTTTGAAGGGCTCTACAAGGAAGAATTGATGAGTGGGTGATTCTATTATTGCTTCTTATCATTCACACTAACGAGCTCAAGAACTTCACATCGAAAAACTACGCTCGGGTACCCCTGAATTCTTTAAAATAAGCCAAATATAGCGTTTTTGGGGGGTCTAGACCCTTAGTAAAATTTCGATGAAAATTTGAAAAAATAGATTTCCTTCAAAATTGGTATAATCGAAGAGGGTTCGATGATGAATTATAATCTGCAATTCCCAGTTGATTCCGTCAGTTGACAGGGAAAATAAATGATTTTGAAATTTCACATTTTGGAAATTTCCCATTTGACAGGTGAAAATCTAAACGGTAGGAGATATCGATGAGATAATGTCTTAGTCATGTTCAGCGACCTCGCAAACCTATGTTTGCATACCAAACTTGGCCGGTAACTCTGGTATTTTCGAAACTATTTCAATTTGAAACTTTCGCGTTTTTCGTTTCCGAGTTTTGTTTGAAGGGCTCTACAAGGAAGAATTGATGAGTGGGTGATTCTATTATTGCTTCTTATCATTCACACTAACGAGCTCAAGAACTTCACATCGAAAAACTACGCTCGGGTACCCCTGAATTCTTTAAAATAAGCCAAATATAGCGTTTTTGGGGGGTCTAGACCCTTAGTAAAATTTCGATGAAAATTTGAAAAAATAGATTTCCTTCAAAATTGGTATAATCGAAGAGGGTTCGATGATGAATTATAATCTGCAATTCCCAGTTGATTCCGTGAGTTGACAGGGAAAATAAATGATTTTGAAATTTCACATTTTGGAAATTTCCCATTTGACAGGTGAAAATCTAAACGATAGGATATATCGATGAGATAATGTCTTAGTCATGTTCAGCGACCTCGCAAACCTATGTTTGCATACCAAACTTGGCCGGTAACTCTGGTATTTTCGAAACTATTTCAATTTGAAACTTTCGCGTTTTTCGTTTCCGAGTTTTGTTTGAAGGGCTCTACAAGGAAGAATTGATGAGTGGGTGATTCTATTATTGCTTCTTATCATTCACACTAACGAGCTCAAGAACTTCACATCGAAAAACTACGCTCGGGTACCCCTGAATTCTTTAAAATAAGCCAAATATAGCGTTTTTGGGGGGTCTAGACCCTTAATAAAATTTCGATGAAGATTTGAAAAAATAGATTTCTTTCAAAATTGGTATAATCGAAGAGGGTTCGATAATGAATTATAATCTGCAATTCCCAGTTGATTCCGTCAGTTTACAGGGAAAATAAATGATTTTGAAATTTCACATTTTGGAAATTTCCCATTTGACAGGTGAAAATCTAAAAGGTAGGAGATATCGATGAGATAATGTCTTAGTCATGTTCAGCGACCTCGCAAACCTATGTTTGCATACCAAACTTGGCCGGTAACTCTGGTATTTTCGAAACTATTTCAATTTGAAACTTTCGCGTTTTTCGTTTCCGAGTTTTGTTTGAAGGGTTCTACAAGGAAGAATTGATGAGTGGGTGATTCTATTATTGCTTCTTATCATTCACACTAACGAGCTCAAGAACTTCACATCGAAAAACTACGCTCGGGTACCCCTGAATTCTTTAAAATAAGCCAAATATAGCGTTTTTGGGGGGTCTAGACCCTTAGTAAAATTTCGATGAAAATTTGAAAAAATAGATTTCCTTCAAAATTGGTATAATCGAAGAGGGTTCGATGATGAATTATAATCTGCAATTCCCAGTTGATTCCGTCAGTTGACAGGGAAAATAAATGATTTTGAAATTTCACATTTTGGAAATTTCCCATTTGACAGGTGAAAATCTAAACGGTAGGAGATATCGATGAGATAATGTCTTAGTCATGTTCAGCGACCTCGCAAACCTATGTTTGCATACCAAACTTGGCCGGTAACTCTGGTATTTTCGAAACTATTTCAATTTGAAACTTTCGCGTTTTTCGTTTCCGAGTTTTGTTTGAAGGGCTCTACAAGGAAGAATTGATGAGTGGGTGATTCTATTTTTGCTTCTTATCATTCACACTAACGAGCTCAAGAACTTCACATCGAAAAACTACGCTCGGGTACCCCTGAATTCTTCAAAATAAGCCAAATATAGCGTTTTTGGGGGGTCTAGACCCTGAGTAAAATTTCGATGAAAATTTGAAAAAATAGATTTCCTTCAAAATTGGTATAATCGAAGAGGGTTCGATGATGAATTATAATCTGCAATTCCCAGTTGATTCCGTCAGTTGACAGGGAAAATAAATGATTTTGAAATTTCACATTTTGGAAATTTCCCATTTGACAGGTGAAAATCTAAACGGTAGGAGATATCGATGAGATAATGTCTTAGTCATGTTCAGCGACCTCGCAAACCTATGTTTGCATACCAAACTTGGCCGGTAACTCTGGTAGTTTCGAAACTATTTCAATTTGAAACTTTCGCGTTTTTCGTTTCCGAGTTTTGTTTGAAGGGCTCTACAAGGAAGAATTGATGAGTGGGTGATTCTATTATTGCTTCTTATCATTCACACTAACGAGCTCAAGAACTTCACATCGAAAAACTACGCTCGGGTACCCCTGAATTCTTTAAAATAAGCCAAATATAGCGTTTTTGGGGGGTCTAGACCCTTAGTAAAATTTCGATGAAAATTTGAAAAAATAGATTTCCTTCAAAATTGGTATAATCGAAGAGGGTTCGATGATGAATTATAATCTGCAATTCCCAGTTGATTCCGTGAGTTGACAGGGAAAATAAATGATTTTGAAATTTCACATTTTGGAAATTTCCCATTTGACAGGTGAAAATCTAAACGGTAGGATATATCGATGAGATAATGTCTTAGTCATGTTCAGCGACCTCGCAAACCTATGTTTGCATACCAAACTTGGCCGGTAACTCTGGTATTTTCGAAACTATTTCAATTTGAAACTTTCGCGTTTTTCGTTTCCGAGTTTTGTTTGAAGGGCTCTACAAGGAAGAATTGATGAGTGGGTGATTCTATTATTGCTTCTTATCATTCACACTAACGAGCTCAAGAACTTCACATCGAAAAACTACGCTCGGGTACCCCTGAATTCTTTAAAATAAGCCAAATATAGCGTTTTTGGGGGGTCTAGACCCTTAGTAAAATTCGATGAAAATTTGAAAAAATAGATTTCTTTCAAAATTGGTATAATCGAAGAGGGTTCGATAATGAATTATAATCTGCAATTCCCAGTTGATTCCGTCAGTTTACAGGGAAAATAAATGATTTTGAAATTTCACATTTTGGAAATTTCCCATTTGACAGGTGAAAATCTAAAAGGTAGGAGATATCGATGAGATAATGTCTTAGTCATGTTCAGCGACCTCGCAAACCTATGTTTGCATACCAAACTTGGCCGGTAACTCTGGTATTTTCGAAACTATTTCAATTTGAAACTTTCGCGTTTTTCGTTTCCGAGTTTTGTTTGAAGGGTTCTACAAGGAAGAATTGATGAGTGGGTGATTCTATTATTGCTTCTTATCATTCACACTAACGAGCTCAAGAACTTCACATCGAAAAACTACGCTCGGGTACCCCTGAATTCTTTAAAATAAGCCAAATATAGCGTTTTTGGGGGGTCTAGACCCTTAGTAAAATTTCGATGAAAATTTGAAAAAATAGATTTCCTTCAAAATTGGTATAATCGAAAAGGGTTCGATGATGAATTATAATCTGCAATTCCCAGTTGATTCCGTCAGTTGACAGGGAAAATAAATGATTTTGAAATTTCACATTTTGGAAATTTCCCATTTGACAGGTGAAAATCTAAACGGTAGGAGATATCGATGAGATAATGTCTTAGTCATGTTCAGCGACCTCGCAAACCTATGTTTGCATACCAAACTTGGCCGGTAACTCTGGTATTTTCGAAACTATTTCAATTTGAAACTTTCGCGTTTTTCGTTTCCGAGTTTTGTTTGAAGGGCTCTACAAGGAAGAATTGATGAGTGGGTGATTCTATTTTTGCTTCTTATCATTCACACTAACGAGCTCAAGAACTTCACATCGACAAACTACGCTCGGGTACCCCTGAATTCTTTAAAATAAGTCAAATATAGCGTTTTTGGGGGGTCTAGACCCTTAGTAAAATTTCGATGAAAATTTGAAAAAATAGATTTCCTTCAAAATTGGTATAATCGAAGAGGGTTCGATGATGAATTATAATCTGCAATTCCCAGTTGATTCCGTCAGTTGACAGGGAAAATAAATGATTTTGAAATTTCACATTTTGGAAATTTCCCATTTGACAGGTGAAAATCTAAACGGTAGGAGATACCGATGAGATAATGTCTTAGTCATGTTCAGCGACCTCGCAAACCTATGTTTGCATACCAAACTTGGCCGGTAACTCTGGTATTTTCGAAACTATTTCAATTTGAAACTTTCGCGTTTTTCGTTTCCGAGTTTTGTTTGAAGGGCTCTACAAGGAAGAATTGATGAGTGGGTGAATCTATTATTGCTTCTTATCATTCACACTAACGAGCTCAAGAACTTCACATCGAAAAACTACGCTCGGGTACCCCTGAATTCTTTAAAATAAGCCAAATATAGCGTTTTTGGGGGGTCTAGACCCTTAGTAAAATTTCGATGAAAATTTGAAAAAATAGATTTCCTTCAAAATTGGTATAATCGAAGAGGGTTCGATGATGAATTATAATCTGCAATTCCCAGTTGATTCCGTCAGTTGACAGGGAAAATAAATGATTTTGAAATTTCACATTTTGGAAATTTCCCATTTGACAGGTGAAAATCTAAACGGTAGGAGATATCGATGAGATAATGTCTTAGTCATGTTCAGCGACCTCGCAAACCTATGTTTGCATACCAAACTTGGCCGGTAACTCTGGTATTTTCGAAACTATTTCAATTTGAAACTTTCGCGTTTTTCGTTTCCGAGTTTTGTTTGAAGCGCTCTACAAGGAAGAATTGATGAGTGGGTGATTCTATTATTGCTTCTTATCATTCACACTAACGAGCTCAAGAACTTCACATCGAAAAACTACGCTCGGGTACCCCTGAATTCTTTAAAATAAGCCAAATATAGCGTTTTTGGGGGGTCTAGACCCTTAGTAAAATTTCGATGAAAATTTGAAAGAATAGATTTCCTTCAAAATTGGTATAATCGAAGAGGGTTCGATGATGAATTATAATCTGCAATTTCCAGTCGATTCCGTCAGTTGACAGGGAAAATAAATGATTTTGAAATTTCACATTTTGGAAATTTCCCATTTGACAGGTGAAAATCTAAACGGTAGGAGATATCGATGAGATAATGTCTTAGTCATGTTCAGCGACCTCGCAAACCTATGTTTGCATACCAAACTTGGCCGATAACTCTGGTATTTTCGAAACTATTTCAATTTGAAACTTTCGCGTTTTTCGTTTCCGAGTTTTGTTTGAAGGGCTCTACAAGGAAGAATTGATGAGTGGGTGATTCTATTATTGCTTCTTATCATTCACACTAACGAGCTCAAGAACTTCACATCGAAAAACTACGCTCGGGTACCCCTGAATTCTTTAAAATAAGCCAAATATAGCGTTTTTGGGGGGTCTAGACCCTTAGTAAAATTTCGATGAAAATTTGAAAAAATAGATTTCCTTCAAAATTGGTATAATCGAAGAGGGTTCGATGATGAATTAAAATCTGCAATTCCCAGTTGATTCCGTCAGTTGACAGGGAAAATAAATGATTTTGAAATTTCACATTTTGGAAATTTCCCATTTGACAGGTGAAAATCTAAACGGTAGGAGATATCGATGAGATAATGTCTTAGTCATGTTCAGCGACCTCGCAAACCTATGTTTGCATACCAAACTTGGCCGGTAACTCTGGTATTTTCGAAACTATTTCAATTTGAAACTTTCGCGTTTTTCGTTTCCGAGTTTTGTTTGAAGGGCTCTACAAGGAAGAATTGATGAGTGGGTGATTCTATTTTTGCTTCTTATCATTCACACTAACGAGCTCAAGAACTTCACATCGAAAAACTACGCTCGGGTACCCCTGAATTCTTTAAAATAAGTCAAATATAGCGTTTTTGGGGGGTCTAGACCCTTAGTAAAATTTCGATGAAAATTTGAAAAAATAGATTTCCTTCAAAATTGGTATAATCGAAGAGGGTTCGATGATGAATTATAATCTGCAATTCCCAGTTGATTCCGTCAGTTGACAGGGAAAATAAATGATTTTGAAATTTCACATTTTGGAAATTTCCCATTTGACAGGTGAAAATCTAAACGGTAGGAGATATCGATGAGATAATGTCTTGGTCATGTTCAGCGACCTCGCAAACCTATGTTTGCATACCAAACTTGGCCGGTAACTCTGGTATTTTCGAAACTATTTCAATTTGAAACTTTCGCGTTTTTCGTTTCCGAGTTTTGTTTGAAGGGCTCTACAAGGAAGAATTGATGAGTGGGTGAATCTATTATTGCTTCTTATCATTCACACTAACGAGCTCAAGAACTTCACATCGAAAAACTACGCTCGGGTACCCCTGAATTCTTTAAAATAAGCCAAATATAGCGTTTTTGGGGGGTCTAGACCCTTAGTAAAATTTCGATGAAAATTTGAAAAAATAGATTTCCTTCAAAATTGGTATAATCGAAGAGGGTTCGATGATGAATTATAATCTGCAATTCCCAGTTGATTCCGTCAGTTGACAGGGAAAATAAATGATTTTGAAATTTCACATTTTGGAAATTTCCCATTTGACAGGTGAAAATCTAAACGGTAGGAGATATCGATGAGATAATGTCTTAGTCATGTTCAGCGACCTCGCAAACCTATGTTTGCATACCAAACTTGGCCGGTAACTCTGGTATTTTCGAAACTATTTCAATTTGAAACTTTCGCGTTTTTCGTTTCCGAGTTTTGTTTGAAGCGCTCTACAAGGAAGAATTGATGAGTGGGTGATTCTATTATTGCTTCTTATCATTCACACTAACGAGCTCAAGAACTTCACATCGAAAAACTACGCTCGGGTACCCCTGAATTCTTTAAAATAAGCCAAATATAGCGTTTTTGGGGGGTCTAGACCCTTAGTAAAATTTCGATGAAAATTTGAAAAAATAGATTTCCTTCAAAATTGGTATAATCGAAGAGGGTTCGATGATGAATTATAATCTGCAATTTCCAGTTGATTCCGTCAGTTGACAGGGAAAATAAATGATTTTGAAATTTCACATTTTGGAAATTTCCCATTTGACAGGTGAAAATCTAAACGGTAGGAGATATCGATGAGATAATGTCTTAGTCATGTTCAGCGACCTCGCAAACCTATGTTTGCATACCAAACTTGGCCGGTAACTCTGGTATTTTCGAAACTATTTCAATTTGAAATTTTCGCGTTTTTCGTTTCCGAGTTTTGTTTGAAGGGCTCTACAAGGAAGAATTGATGAGTGGGTGATTCTATTATTGCTTCTCATCATTCACACTAACGAGCTCAAGAACTTCACATCGAAAAACTACGCTCGGGTACCCCTGAATTCTTTAAAATAAGCCAAATATAGCGTTTTTGGGGGGTCTAGACCCTTAGTAAAATTTCGATGAAAATTTGAAAAAATAGATTTCCTTCAAAATTGGTATAATCGAAGAGGGTTCGATGATGAATTATAATCTGCAATTCCCAGTTGATTCCGTCAGTTGACAGGGAAAATAAATGATTTTGAAATTTCACATTTTGGAAATTTCCCATTTGACAGGTGAAAATCTAAACGGTAGGAGATATCGATGAGATAATGTCTTAGTCATGTTCAGCGACCTAACAAACCTATGTTTGCATACCAAACTTGGCCGGTAACTCTGGTATTTTCGAAACTATTTCAATTTGAAACTTTCGCGTTTTTCGTTTCCGAGTTTTGTTTGAAGGGCTCTACAAGGAAGAATTGATGAGTGGGTGATTCTATTATTGCTTCTTATCATTCACACTAACGAGCTCAAGAACTTCACATCGAAAAACTACGCTCGGGTACCCCTGAATTCTTTAAAATAAGCCAAATATAGCGTTTTTGGGGGGTCTAGACCCTTAGTAAAATTTCGATGAAAATTTGAAAAAATAGATTTCCTTCAAAATTGGTATAATCGAAGAGGGTTCGATGATGAATAATAATCTGCAATTCCCAGTTGATTCCGTCAGTTGACAGGGAAAATAAATGATTTTGAAATTTCACATTTTGGAAATTTCCCATTTGGCAGGTGAAAATCTAAACGGTAGGAGACATCGATGAGATAATGTCTTAGTCATGTTCAGCGACCTCGCAAACCTATGTTTGCATATCAAACTTGGCCGGTAACTCTGGTATTTTCGAAACTATTTCAATTTGAAACTTTCGCGTTTTTCGTTTCCGAGTTTTGTTTGAAGGGCTCTACAAGGAAGAATTGATGAGTGGGTGATTCTATTATTGCTTCTTATCATTCACACTAACAAGCTCAAGAACTTCACATCGAAAAACTACGCTCGGGTACCCCTGAATTCTTTAAAATAAGCCATATATAGCGTTTTTGGGGGGTCTAGACCCTTAGTAAAATTTCGATGAAAATTTGAAAAAATAGATTTCCTTCAAAATTGGTATAATCGAAGAGGGTTCGATGATGAATTATAATCTGCAATTCCCAGTTGATTCCGTCAGTTGACAGGGAAAATAAATGATTTTGAAATTTCACATTTTGGAAATTTCCCATTTGACAGGTGAAAATCTAAACGGTAGGAGATATCGATGAGATAATGTCTTAGTCATGTTCAGCGACCTCGCAAACCTATGTTTGCATACCAAACTTGGCCGGTAACTCTGGTATTTTCGAAACTATTTCAATTTGAAACTTTCGCGTTTTTCGTTTCCGAGTTTTGTTTGAAGGGCTCTACAAGGAAGAATTGATGAGTGGGTGATTCTATTATTGCTTCTTATCATTCACACTAACGAGCTCAAGAACTTCACATCGAAAAACTACGCTCGGGTACCCCTGAATTCTTTAAAATAAGCCAAATATAGCGTTTTTGGGGGGTCTAGACCCTTAGTAAAATTTCGATGAAAATTTGAAAAAATAGATTTCCTTCAAAATTGGTATAATCGAAGAGGGTTCGATGATGAATTATAATCTGCAATTCCCAGTTGATTCCGTCAGTTGACAGGGAAAATAAATGATTTTGAAATTTCACATTTTGGAAATTTCCCATTTGACAGGTGAAAATCTAAACGGTAGGAGATATCGATGAGATAATGTCTTAGTCATGTTCAGCGACCTCGCAAACCCATGTTTGCATACCAAACTTGGCCGGTAACTCTGGTATTTTCGAAACTATTTCAATTTGAAACTTTCGCGTTTTTCGTTTCCGAGTTTTGTTTGAAGGGCTCTACAAGGAAGAATTGATGAGTGGGTGATTCTATTATTGCTTCTTATCATTAACACTAACGAGCTCAAGAACTTCACATCGAAAAACTACGCTCGGGTACCCCTGAATTCTTTAAAATAAGCCAAATATAGCGTTTTTGGGGGGTCTAGACCCTTAGTAAAATTTCGATGAAAATTTGAAAAAATAGATTTCCTTCAAAATAGGTATAATCGAAGAGGGTTCGATGATGAATTATAATCTGCAATTCCCAGTTGATTCCGTCAGTTGACAGGGAAAATAAATGATTTTGAAATTTCACATTTTGGAAATTTCCCATTTGACAGGTGAAAATCTAAACGGTGGGATATATCGATGAGATAATGTCTAAGTCATGTTCAGCGACCTCGCAAACCTATGTTTGCATACCAAACTTGGCCGGTAACTCTGGTATTTTCGAAACTATTTCAATTTGAAACTTTCGCGTTTTTTGTTTCCGAGTTTTGTTTGAAGGGCTCTACAAGGAAGAATTGATGAGTGGGTGATTCTATTATTGCTTCTTATCATTCACACTAACGAGCTCAAGAACTTCACATCGAAAAACTACGCTCGGGTACCCCTGAATTCTTTAAAATAAGCCAAATATAGCGTTTTTGGGGGGTCTAGACCCTTAGTAAAATTTCGATGAAAATTTGAAAAAATAGATTTCCTTCAAAATTGTTATAATCGAAGAGGGTTCGATGATGAATTATAATCTGCAATTCCCAGTTGATTCCGTCAGTTGACAGGGAAAATAAATGATTTTGAAATTTCACATTTTGGAAATTTCCCATTTGACAGGTGAAAATCTAAACGGTAGGAGATATCGATGAGATAATGTCTTAGTCATGTTCAGCGACCTCGCAAACCTATGTTTGCATACCAAACTTGGCCGGTAACTCTGGTATTTTCGAAACTATTTCAATTTGAAACTTTCGCGTTTTTCGTTTCCGAGTTTTGTTTGAAGGGCTCTACAAGGAAGAATTGATGAGTGGGTGATTCTATTATTGCTTCTTATCATTCACACTAACGAGCTCAAGAACTTCACATCGAAAAACTACGCTCGGGTACCCCTGAATTCTTTAAAATAAGCCAAATATAGCGTTTTTGGGGGGTCTAGACCCTTAGTAAAATTTCGATGAAAATTTGAAAAAATAGATTTCCTTCAAAATTGGTATAATCGAAGAGGGTTCGATGATGAATTATAATCTGCAATTCCCAGTTGATTCCGTCAGTTGACAGGGAAAATAAATGATTTTGAAATTTCACATTTTGGAAATTTCCCATTGGACAGGTGAAAATCTAAACGGTAGGAGATATCGATGAGATAATGTCTTAGTCATGTTCAGCAACCTCGCAAACCTATGTTTGCATACCAAACTTGGCCGGTAACTCTGGTATTTTCGAAACTATTTCAATTTGAAACTTTCGCGTTTTTCGTTTCCGAGTTTTGTTTGAAGGGCTCTACAAGGAAGAATTGATGAGTGGGTGATTCTATTATTGCTTCTTATCATTCACACTAACGAGCTCAAGAACTTCACATCGAAAAACTACGCTCGGGTACCCCTGAATTCTTTAAAATAAGCCAAATATAGCGTTTTTGGGGGGTCTAGACCCTTAGTCAAATTTCGATGAAAATTTGAAAAAATAGATTTCCTTCAAAATTGGTATAATCGAAGAGGGTTCGATGATGAATTATAATCTGCAATCCCAGTTGATTCCGTCAGTTGACAGGGAAAATAAATGATTTTGAAATTTCACATTTTGGAAATTTCCCATTTGACAGGTGAAAATCTAAACGGTAGGAGATATCGATGAGATAATGTCTTAGTCATGTTCAGCGACCTCGCAAACCTATGTTTGCATACCAAACTTGGCCGGTAACTCTGGTATTTTCGAAACTATTTCAATTTGAAACTTTCGCGTTTTTCGTTTCCGAGTTTTGTTTGAAGGGCTCTACAAGGAAGAATTGATGAGTGGGTGATTCTATTATTGCTTCTTATCATTCACACTAACGAGCTCAAGAACTTCACATCGAAAAACTACGCTCGGGTACCCCTGAATTCTTTAAAATAAGCCAAATATAGTGTTTTTGGGGGGTCTAGACCCTTAGTAAAATTTCGATGAAAATTTGAAAAAATAGATTTCCTTCAAAATTGGTATAATCGAAGAGGGTTCGATAATGAATTATAATCTGCAATTCCCAGTTGATTCCGTCAGTTCACAGGGAAAATAAATGATTTTGAAATTTCACATTTTGGAAATTTCCCATTTGACAGGTGAAAATCTAAAAGGTAGGAGATATCGATGAGATAATGTCTTAGTCATGTTCAGCGACCTCGCAAACCTATGTTTGCATACCAAACTTGGCCGGTAACTCTGGTATTTTCGAAACTATTTCAATTTGAAACTTTCGCGTTTTTCGTTTCCGAGTTTTGTTTGAAGGGTTCTACAAGGAAGAATTGATGAGTGGGTGATTCTATTATTGCTTCTTATCATTCACACTAACGAGCTCAAGAACTTCACATCGAAAAACTACGCTAGGGTACCCCTGAATTCTTTAAAATAAGCCAAATATAGCGTTTTTGGGGGGTCTAGACCCTTAGTAAAATTTCGATGAAAATTTGAAAAAATAGATTTCCT
This sequence comes from Myrrha octodecimguttata, assembly GCA_958510865.1. Lineage (NCBI taxonomy): Eukaryota > Metazoa > Arthropoda > Insecta > Coleoptera > Coccinellidae > Myrrha > Myrrha octodecimguttata. The sequence goes on along the minus strand of CAUEHS010000004.1, from coordinate 404,529 downwards.
TCAAAATTGGTATAATCGAAGAGGGTTCGATGATGAATTATAATCTGCAATTCCCAGTTGATTCCGTCAGTTGACAGGGAAAATAAATGATTTTGAAATTTCACATTTTGGAAATTTCCCATTTGACAGGTGAAAATCTAAACGGTAGGAGATATCGATGAGATAATGTCTTAGTCATGTTCAGCGACCTCGCAAACCTATGTTTGCATACCAAACTTGGCCGGTAACTCTGGTATTTTCGAAACTATTTCAATTTGAAACTTTCGCGTTTTTCGTTTCCGAGTTTTGTTTGAAGGGCTCTACAAGGAAGAATTGATGAGTGGGTGATTCTATTTTTGCTTCTTATCATTCACACTAACGAGCTCAAGAACTTCACATCGAAAAACTACGCTCGGGTACCCCTGAATTCTTTAAAATAAGTCAAATATAGCGTTTTTGGGGGGTCTAGACCCTTAGTAAAATTTCGATGAAAATTTGAAAAAATAGATTTCCTTCAAAATTGGTATAATCGAAGAGGGTTCGATGATGAATTATAATCTGCAATTCCCAGTTGATTCCGTCAGTTGACAGGGAAAATAAATGATTTTGAAATTTCACATTTTGGAAATTTCCCATTTGACAGGTGAAAATCTAAACGGTAGGAGATATCGATGAGATAATGTCTTAGTCATGTTCAGCGACCTCGCAAACCTATGTTTGCATACCAAACTTGGCCGGTAACTCTGGTATTTTCGAAACTATTTCAATTTGAAACTTTCGCGTTTTTCGTTTCCGAGTTTTGTTTGAAGCGCTCTACAAGGAAGAATTGATGAGTGGGTGATTCTATTATTGCTTCTTATCATTCACACTAACGAGCTCAAGAACTTCACATCGAAAAACTACGCTCGGGTACCCCTGAATTCTTTAAAATAAGCCAAATATAGCGTTTTTGGGGGGTCTAGACCCTTAGTAAAATTTCGATGAAAATTTGAAAAAATAGATTTCCTTCAAAATTGGTATAATCGAAGAGGGTTCGATGATGAATTATAATCTGCAATTCCCAGTTGATTCCGTCAGTTGACAGGGAAAATAAATGATTTTGAAATTTCACATTTTGGAAATTTCCCATTTGACAGGTGAAAATCTAAACGGTAGGAGATATCGATGAGATAATGTCTTAGTCATGTTCAGCGACCTCGCAAACCTATGTTTGCATACCAAACTTGGCCGGTAACTCTGGTATTTTCGAAACTATTTCAATTTGAAACTTTCGCGTTTTTCGTTTCCGAGTTTTGTTTGAAGGGCTCTACAAGGAAGAATTGATGAGTGGGTGATTCTATTATTGCTTCTTATCATTCACACTAACGAGCTCAAGAACTTCACATCGAAAAACTACGCTCGGGTACCCCTGAATTCTTTAAAATAAGCCAAATATAACGTTTTTGGGGGGTCTAGACCCTTAGTAAAATTTCGATGAAAATTTGAAAAAATAGATTTCCTTCAAAATTGGTATAATCGAAGAGGGTTCGATGATGAATAATAATCTGCAATTCCCAGTTGATTCCGTCAGTTGACAGGGAAAATAAATGATTTTGAAATTTCACATTTTGGAAATTTCCCATTTGACAGGTGAAAATCTAAACGGTAGGAGACATCGATGAGATAATGTCTTAGTCATGTTCAGCGACCTCGCAAACCTATGTTTGCATACCAAACTTGGCCGGTAACTCTGGTATTTTCGAAACTATTTCAATTTGAAACTTTCGCGTTTTTCGTTTCCGAGTTTTGTTTGAAGGGCTCTACAAGGAAGAATTGATGAGTGGGTGATTCTATTATTGCTTCTTATCATTCACACTAACAAGCTCAAGAACTTCACATCGAAAAACTACGCTCGGGTACCCCTGAATTCTTTAAAATAAGCCAAATATAGCGTTTTTGGGGGGTCTAGACCCTTAGTAAAATTTCGATGAAAATTTGAAAAAATAGATTTCCTTCAAAATTGGTATAATCGAAGAGGGTTCGATGATGAATTATAATCTGCAATTCCCAGTTGATTCCGTCAGTTGACAGGGAAAATAAATGATTTTGAAATTTCACATTTTGGAAATTTCCCATTTGACAGGTGAAAATCTAAACGGTAGGAGATATCGATGAGATAATGTCTTAGTCATGTTCAGCGATCTCGCAAACCTATGTTTGCATACCAAACTTGGCCGGTAACTCTGGTATTTTCGAAACTATTTCAATTTGAAACTTTCGCGTTTTTCGTTTCCGAGTTTTGTTTGAAGGGCTCTACAAGGAAGAATTGATGAGTGGGTGATTCTATTATTGCTTCTTATCATTCACACTAACGAGCTCAAGAACTTCACATCGAAAAACTACGCTCGGGTACCCCTGAATTCTTTAAAATAAGCCAAATATAGCGTTTTTGGGGGGTCTAGACCCTTAGTAAAATTTCGATGAAAATTTGAAAAAATAGATTTCCTTCAAAATTGGTATAATCGAAGAGGGTTCGATGATGAATTATAATCTGCAATTCCCAGTTGATTCCGTCAGTTGACAGGGAAAATAAATGATTTTGAAATTTCACATTTTGGAAATTTCCCATTTGACAGGTGAAAATCTAAACGGTAGGAGATATCGATGAGATAATGTCTTAGTCATGTTCAGCGACCTCGCAAACCCATGTTTGCATATCAAACTTGGCCGGTAACTCTGGTATTTTCGAAACTATTTCAATTTGAAACTTTCGCGTTTTTCATTTCCGAGTTTTGTTTGAAGGGCTCTACAAGGAAGAATTGATGAGTGGGTGATTCTATTATTGCTTCTTATCATTCACACTAACGAGCTCAAGAACTTCACAACGAAAAACTACGCTCGGGTACCCCTGAATTCTTTAAAATAAGCCAAATATAGCGTTTTTGGGGGGTCTAGACCCTTAGTAAAATTTCGATGAAAATTTGAAAAAATAGATTTCCTTCAAAATCGGTATAATCGAAGAGGGTTCGATGATGAATTATAATCTGCAATTCCCAGTTGATTCCGTCAGTTGACAGGGAAAATAAATGATTTTGAAATTTCACATTTTGGAAATTTCCCATTTGACAGGTGAAAATCTAAACGGTAGGAGATATCGATGAGATAATGTCTTAGTCATGTTCAGCGACCTCGCAAACCTATGTTTGCATACCAAACTTGGCCGGTAACTCTGGTATTTTCGAAACTATTTCAATTTGAAACTTTCGCGTTTTTCGTTTCCGAGTTTTGTTTGAAGGGCTCTACAAGGAAGAATTGATGAGTGGGTGATTCTATTATTGCTTCTTATCATTCACACTAACGAGCTCAAGAACTTCACATCGAAAAACTACGCTCGGGTACCCCTGAATTCTTTAAAATAAGCCAAATATAGCGTTTTTGGGGGGTCTAGACCCTTAGTAAAATTTCGATGAAAATTTGAAAAAATAGATTTCCTTCAAAATTGGTATAATCGAAGAGGGTTCGATGATGAATTATAATCTGCAATTCCCAGTTGATTCCGTCAGTTGACAGGGAAAATAAATGATTTTGAAATTTCACATTTTGGAAATTTCCCATTTGACAGGTGAAAATCTAAACGGTAGGAGATATCGATGAGATAATGTCTTAGTCATGTTCAGCGACCTCGCAAACCTATGTTTGCATACCGAACTTGGCCGGTAACTCTGGTATTTTCGAAACTTTTTCAATTTGAAACTTTCGCGTTTTTCGTTTCCGAGTTGTGTTTGAAGGGCTCTACAAGGAAGAATTGATGAGTGGGTGATTCTATTATTGCTTCTTATCATTCACACTAACGAGCTCAAGAACTTCACATCGAAAAACTACGCTCGGGTACCCCTGAATTCTTTAAAATAAGCCAAATATAGCGTTTTTGGGGGGTCTAGACCCTTAGTAAAATTTCGATGAAAATTTGAAAAAATAGATTTCCTTCAAAATTGGTATAATCGAAGAGGGTTCGATGATGAATTATAATCTGCAATTCCCAGTGGATTCCGTCAGTTGACAGGGAAAATAAATGATTTTGAAATTTCACATTTTGGAAATTTCCCATTTGACAGGTGAAAATCTAAACGGTAGGAGATATCGATGAGATAATGTCTTAGTCATGTTCAGCGACCTCGCAAACCTATGTTTGCATACCAAACTTGGCCGGTAACTCTGGTATTTTCGAAACTATTTCAATTTGAAACTTTCGCGTTTTTCGTTTCCGAGTTTTGTTTGAAGGGCTCTACAAGGAAGAATTGATGAGTGGGTGATTCTATTATTGCTTCTTATCATTCACACTAACGAGCTCAAGAACTTCACATCGGAAAACTACGCTCGGGTACCCCTGAATTCTTGAAAATAAGCCAAATATAGCGTTTTTGGGAGGTCTAGACCCTTAGTAAAATTTCGATGAAAATTTGAAAAAATAGATTTCCTTCAAAATTGGTATAATCGAAGAGGGTTCGATGATGAATTATAATCTGCAATTCCCAGTTGATTCCGTCAGTTGACAGGGAAAATAAATGATTTTGAAATTTCACATTTTGGAAATTTCCCATTTGACAGGTGAAAATCTAAACGGTAGGAGATATCGATGAGATAATGTCTTAGTTATGTTCAGCGACCTCGCAAACCTATGTTTGCATACCAAACTTGGCCGGTAACTCTGGTATTTTCGAAACTATTTCAATTTGAAACTTTCGCGTTTTTCGTTTCCGAGTTTTGTTTGAAGGGCTCTACAAGGAAGAATTGATGAGTGGGTGATTCTATTATTGCTTCTTATCATTCACACGAACGAGCTCAAGAACTTCACATCGAAAAACTACGCTCGGGTACCCCTGAATTCTTTAAAATAAGCCAAATATAGCGTTTTTGGGGGGTCTAGACCCTTAGTAAAATTTCGATGAAAATTTGAAAAAATAGATTTCCTTCAAAATTGGTATAATCGAAGAGGGTTCGATGATGAATTTTAATCTGCAATTCCCAGTTGATTCCGTCAGTTGACAGGGAAAATAAATGATTTTGAAATTTCACATTTTGGAAATTTCCCATTTGACAGGTGAAAATCTAAACGGTAGGAGATATCGATGAGATAATGTCTTAGTCATGTTCAGCGACCTCGTAAACCTATGTTTGCATACCAAACTTGGCCGGTAACTCTGGTATTTTCGAAACTATTTCAATTTGAAACTTTCGCGTTTTTCGTTTCCGAGTTTTGTTTGAAGGGCTCTACAAGGAAGAATTGATGAGTGGGTGATTCTATTATTGCTTCTTATCATTCACACTAACGAGCTCAAGAACTTCACATCGAAAAACTACGCTCGGGTAGCCCTGAATTCTTTAAAATAAGCCAAATATAGCGTTTTTGGGGGGTCTAGACCCTTAGTAAAATTTCGATGAAAATTTGAAAAAATAGATTTCCTTCAAAATTGGTATAATCGAAGAGGGTTCGATGATGAATTATAATCTGCAATTCCCAGTTGATTCCGTCAGTTGACAGGGAAAATAAATGATTTTGAAATTTCACATTTTGGAAATTTCCCATTTGACAGGTGAAAATCTAAACGGTAGGAGATATCGATGAGATAATGTCTTAGTCATGTTCAGCGACCCCGCAAACCTATGTTTGCATACCAAACTTGGCCGGTAACTCTGGTATTTTCGAAACTATTTCAATTTGAAACTTTCGCGTTTTTCGTTTCCGAGTTTTGTTTGAAGGGCTCTACAAGGAAGAATTGACGAGTGGGTGATTCTATTATTGCTTTTTATCATTCACACTAACGAGCTCAAGAACTTCACATCGGAAAACTACGCTCGGGTACCCCCGAATTCTTTAAAATAAGCCAAATATAGCGTTTTTGGGGGGTCTAGACCCTTAGTAAAATTTCGATGAAAATTTGAAAAAATAGATTTCCTTCAAAATTGGTATAATCGAAGAGGGTTCGATGATGAATTATAATCTGCAATTCCCAGTTGATTCCGTCAGTTGACAGGGAAAATAAATGATTTTGAAATTTCACATTTTGGAAATTTCCCATTTGACAGGTGAAAATCTAAACGGTAGGAGATATCGATGAGATAATGTCTTAGTCATGTTCAGCGACCTCGCAAACCTATGCTTGCATACCAAACTTGGCCGGTAACTCTGGTATTTTCGAAACTATTTCAATTTGAAACTTTCGCGTTTTTCGTTTCCGAGTTTTGTTTGAAGGGCTCTACAAGGAAGAATTGATGAGTGGGTGATTCTATTATATTATTGCTTCTTATCATTCACACTAACGAGCTCAAGAACTTCACATCGAAAAACTACGCTCAGGTACCCCTGAATTCTTTAAAATAAGCCAAATATAGCGTTTTTGGGGGGTCTAGACCCTTAGTAAAATTTCGATGAAAATTTGAAAAAATAGATTTCCTTCAAAATTGGTATAATCGAAGAGGGTTCGATGATGAATTATAATATGCAATTCCCAGTTGATTCCGTCAGTTGACAGGCAAAATAAATGATTTTGAAATTTCACATTTTGGAAATTTCCCATTTGACAGGTGAAAATCTAAACGGTAGGAGATATCGATAAGATAATGTCTTAGTCATGTTCAGCGACCTCGCAAACCTATGTTTGCATACCAAACTTGGCCGGTAACTCTGGTATTTTCGAAACTATTTCAATTTGAAACTTTCGCGTTTTTCGTTTCCGAGTTTTGTTTGAAGGGCTCTACAAGGAAGAATTGATGAGTGGGTGATTCTATTATTGCTTCTTATCATTCACACTAACGAGCTCAAAAACTTCACATCGAAAAACTACGCTCGGGTACCCCTGAATTCTTTAAAATAAGCCAAATATAGCGTTTTTGGGGGGTCTAGACCCTTAGTAAAATTTCGATGAAAATTTGAAAAAATAGATTTCCTTCAAAATTGGTATAATCGAAGAGGGTTCGATGATGAATTATAATCTGCAATTCCCAGTTGATTCCGTCAGTTGACAGGGAAAATAAATGATTTTGAAATTTCACATTTTGGAAATTTCCCATTTGACAGGTGAAAATCTAAACGGTAGGAGATATCGATGGGATAATGTCTTAGTCATGTTCAGCGACCTCGCAAACCTATGTTTGCATACTAAACTTGGCCGGTAACTCTGGTATTTTCGAAACTATTTCAATTTGAAACTTTCGCGTTTTTCGTTTCCGAGTTTTGTTTGAAGGGCTCTACAAGGAAGAATTGATGAGTGGGTGATTCTATTATTGCTTCTTATCATTCACACTAACGAGTTCAAGAACTTCACATCGAAAAACTACGCTCGGGTACCCCTGAATTCTTTAAAATAAGCCAAATATAGCGTTTTTGGGGGGTCTAGACCCTTAGTAATATTTCGATGAAAATTTGAAAAAATAGATTTCCTTCAAAATTGGTATAATCGAAGAGGGTTCGATGATGAATTATAATCTGCAATTCCCAGTTGATTCCGTCAGTTGACAGGGAAAATAAATGATTTTGAAATTTCACATTTTGGAAATTTCCCATTTGACAGGTGAAAATCTAAACGGTAGGAGATATCGATGAGATAATGTCTTAGTCATGTTCAGCGACCTCGCAAACCTATGTTTGTATACCAAACTTGGCCGTTAACTCTGGTATTTTCGAAACTATTTCAATTTGAAACTTTCGCGTTTTTCGTTTCCGAGTTTTGTTTGAAGGGCTCTACAAGGAAGAATTGATGAGAGGGTGATTCTATTATTGCTTCTTATCATTCACACTAACGAGCTCAAGAACTTCACATCGAAAAACTACGCTCGGGTACCCCTGAATTCTTTAAAATAAGCCAAATATAGCGTTTTTCGGGGGTCTAGACCCTTAGTAAAATTTCGATGAAAATTTGAAAAGATAGATTTCCTTCAAAATTGGTATAATCGAAGAGGGTTCGATGATGAATTATAATCTGCAATTCCCAGTTGATTCCGTCAGTTGACAGGGAAAATAAATGATTTTGAAATTTCACATTTTGGAAATTTCCCATTTGACAGGTGAAAATCTAAACGGTAGGAGATATCGATGAGATAATGTCTTAGTCATGTTCAGCGACCTCGCAAACCTATGTTTGCATACCAAACTTGGCCGGTAACTCTGGTATTTTCGAAACTATTTCAATTTGAAACTTTCGCGTTTTTCGTTTCCGAGTTTTGTTTGAAGGGCTCTACAAGGAAGAATTGATGAGTGGGTGATTCTATTATTGCTTCTTATCATTCACACTAACGAGCTCAAGAACTTCACATCGAAAAACTACGCTCGGGTACCCCTGAATTCTTTAAAATAAGCCAAATATAGCGTTTTTGGGGGGTCTAGACCCTTAGTAAAATTTCGATGAAAATTTGAAAAAATAGATTTCCTTCAAAATTGGTATAATCGAAGAGGGTTCGATGATGAATTATAATCTGCAATTCCCAGTTGATTCCGTCAGTTGACAGGGAAAATAAATGATTTTGAAATTTCACATTTTGGAAATTTCCCATTTGACAGGTGAAAATCTAAACGGTAGGAGATATCGATGAGATAATGTCTTGGTCATGTTCAGCGACCTCGCAAACCTATGTTTGCATACCAAACTTGGCCAGTAACTCTGGTATTCTCGAAACTATTTCAATTTGAATCTTTCGCGTTTTTCGTTTCCGAGTTTTGTTTGAAGGGCTCTACAAGGAAGAATTGATGAGTGGGTGATTCTATTATTGCTTCTTATCATTCACACTAACGAGCTCAAGAACTTCACATCGAAAAACTACGCTCGGGTACCCCTGAATTCTTTAAAATATGCCAAATATAGCGTTTTTGGGGGGTCTAGACCCTTAGTAAAATTTCGATGAAAATTTGAAAAAATAGATTTCCTTCAAAATTGGCATAATCGAAGAGGGTTCGATGATGAATTATAATCTGCAATTCCCAGTTGATTCCGTCAGTTGACAGGGAAAATAAATGATTTTGAAATTTCACATTTTGGAAATTTCCCATTTGACAGGTGAAAATCTAAACGGTAGGAGATATCGTTGAGATAATGTCTTAGTCATGTTCAGCGACCTCGCAAATCTATGTTTGCATACCAAACTTGGCCGGTAACTCTGGTATTTTCGAAACTATTTCAATTTGAAACTTTCGCGTTTTTCGTTTCCGAGTTTTGTTTGAAGGGCTCTACAAGGAAGAATTGATGAGTGGGTGATTCTATTATTGCTTCTTATCATTCACACTAACGAGCTCAAGAACTTCACATCGAAAAACTACGCTCGGGTACACCTGAATTCTTTAAAATAAGCCAAATATAGCGTTTTTGGGGGGTCTAGACCCTTAGTAAAATTTCGATGGAAATTTGAAAAAATAGATTTCCTTCAAAATTGGTATAATCGAAGAGGGTTCGATGATGAATTATAATCTGCAATTCCCAGTTGATTCCGTCAGTTGACAGGGAAAATAAATGATTTTGAAATTTCACATTTTGGAAATTTCCCATTTGACAGGTGAAAATCTAAACGGTGGGAGATATCGATGAGATAATGTCTTAGTCATGTTCAGCGACCTCGCAAACCTATGTTTGCATACCAAACTTGGCCGGTAACTCTGGTATTTTCGAAACTATTTCAATTTGAAACTTTCGCGTTTTTCGTTTCTGAGTTTTGTTTGAAGGGCTCTACAAGGAAGAATTGATGAGTGGGTGATTCTATTATTGCTTCTTATCATTCACACTCACCAGCTCAAGAACTTCACATCGAAAAACTACGCTCGGGTACCCCTGAATTCTTTAAAATAAGCCAAATATAGCGTTTTTGGGGGGTCTAGACCCTTAGTAAAATTTCGATGAAAATTTAAAAAAATAGATTTCCTTCAAAATTGGTATAATCGAAGAGGGTTCGATGATGAATTATAATCTGCAATTCCCAGTTGATTCCGTCAGTTGACAGGGAAAATAAATGATTTTGAAATTTCACATTTTGGAAATTTCCCATTTGACAGGTGAAAATCTAAACGGTAGGAGATATCGATGAGATAATGTCTTAGTCATGTTCAGCGACCTCGCAAACCTATGTTTGCATACCAAACTTGGCCGGTAACTATGGTATTTTCGAAACTATTTCAATTTGAAACTTTCGCGTTTTTCGTTTCCGAGTTTTGTTTGAAGGGCTCTACAAGGAAGAATTGATGAGTGGGTGATTCTATTATTGCTTCTTATCATTCACACTAACGAGCTCAAGAACTTCACATCGAAAAACTACGCTCGGGTACCCCTGAATTCTTTAAAATAAGCCAAATATAGCGTTTTTGGGGGGTCTAGACCCTTAGTAAAATTTCGATGAAAATTTGAAAAAATAGATTTCCTTCAAAATAGGTATAATCGAAGAGGGTTCGATGATGAATTATAATCTGCAATTCCCAGTTGATTCCGTCAGTTGACAGGGAAAATAAATGATTTTGAAATTTCACATTTTGGAAATTTCCCATTTGACAGGTGAAAATCTAAACGGTAGGAGATATCGATGAGATAATGTCTTAGTCATGTTCAGCTACCTTGCAAACCTATATTTGCATACCAAACTTGGCCGGTAACTCTGGTATTTTCGAAACTATTTCAATTTGAAACTTTCGCGTTTTTCGTTTCCGAGTTTTGTTTGAAGGGCTCTACAAGGAAGAATTGATGAGTGGGTGATTCTATTATTGCTTCTTATCATTCACACTAACGAGCTCAAGAACTTCACATCGAAAAACTACGCTCGGGTACCCCTGAATTCTTTAAAATAAGCCAAATATAGCGTTTTTGGGGGGTCTAGACCCTTAGTAAAATTTCGATGAAAATTTGAAAAAATAGATTTCCTTCAAAATTGGTATAATCAAAGAGGGTTCGATGATGAATTATAATCTGCAATTCCCAGTTGATTCCGTCAGTTGACAGGGAAAATAAATGATTTTGACATTTCACATTTTGGAAATTTCCCATTTGACAGGTGAAAATCTAAACGGTGGGAGATATCGATGAGATAATGTCTTAGTCATGTTCAGCGACCTCGCAAACCTATGTTTGCATACCAAACTTGGCCGGTAACTCTGGTATTTTCGAAACTATTTCAATTTGAAACTTTCGCGTTTTTCGTTTCCGAGTTTTGTTTGAAGGGCTCTACAAGGAAGAATTGATGAGTGGGTGATTCTATTATTGCTTCTTATCATTCACACTAACGAGCTCAAGAACTTCACATCGAAAAACTACGCTCGGGTACCCCTGAATTCTTTAAAATAAGCCAAATATAGCGTTTTTGGGGGGTCTAGACCCTTAGTAAAATTTCGATGAAAATTTGAAAAAATAGATTTCCTTCAAAATTGGTATAATCGAAGAGGGTTCGATGATGAATTATAATCTGCAATTCCCAGTTGATTCCATCAGTTGACAGGGAAAATAAATGATTTTGAAATTTCACATTTTGGAAATTTCCCATTTGACAGGTGAAAATCTAAACGGTAGGAGATATCGATGAGATAATGTCTTAGTCATGTTCAGCGACCTCGCAAACCTATGTTTGCATACCAAACTTGGCCGGTAACTCTGGTATTTTCGAAACTATTTCAATTTGAAACTTTCGCGTTTTTCGTTTCCGAGTTTTGTTTGAAGGGCTCTACAAGGAAGAATTGATGAGTGGGTGATTCTATTATTACTTCTTATCATTCACACTAACGAGCTCAAGAACTTCACATCGAAAAACTACGCTCGGGTACCCCTGAATTCTTTAAAATAAGCCAAATATAGCGTTTTTGGGGGGTCTAGACCCTTAGTAAAATTTCGATGAAAATTTGAAAAAATAGATTTCCTTCAAAATTGGTATAATCGAAGAGGGTTCGATGATGAATTATAATCTGCAATTCCCAGTTGATTCCGTCAGTTGACAGGGAAAATAAATGATTTTGAAATTTCACATTTTGGAAATTTCCCATTTGACAGGTGAAAATCTAAACGGTAGGAGATATCGATGAGATAATGTCTTAGTCATGTTCAGCGACCTCGCAAACCCATATTTGCATACCAAACTTGGCCGGTAACTCTGGTATTTTCGAAACTATTTCAATTTGAAACTTTCGCGTTTTTCGTTTCCGAGTTTTGTTTGAAGGGCTCTACAAGGAAGAATTGATGAGTGGGTGATTCTATTATTGCTTCTTATCATTCACACTAACAAGCTCAAGAACTTCACATCGAAAAACTACGCTCGGGTACCCCTGAATTCTTTAAAATAAGCCAAATATAGCGTTTTTGGGGGGTCTAGACCCTTAGTAAAATTTCGATGAAAATTTGAAAAAATAGATTTCCTTCAAAATTGGTATAATCGAAGAGGGTTCGATGATGAATTATAATCTGCAATTCCCAGTTGATTCCGTCAGTTGACAGGGAAAATAAATGATTTTGAAATTTCACATTTTGGAAATTTCCCATTTGACAGCTGAAAATCTAAACGGTTTGAGATATCGATGAGATAATGTCTTAGTCATGTTCAGCGACCTCGCAAACCTATGTTTGCATACCAAACTTGGCCGGTAACTCTGGTATTTTCGAAACTATTTCAATTTGAAACTTTCGCGTTTTTCGTTTCCGAGTTTTGTTTGAAGGGCTCTACAAGGAAGAATTGATGAGTGGGTGATTCTATTATTGCTTCTTATCATTCACACTAACGAGCTCAAGAACTTCACATCGAAAAACTACGCTCAAGTACCCCTGAATTCTTTAAAATAAGCCAAATATAGCGTTTTTGGGGGGTCTAGACCCTTAGTAAAATTTCCATGAAAATTTGAAAAAATAGATTTCCTTCAAAATTGGTATAATCGAAGAGGTTTCGATGATGAATTATAATCTGCAATTCCCAGTTGATTCCGTCAGTTGACAGGGAAAATAAATGATTTTGAAATTTCACATTTTGGAAATTTCCCATTTGACAGGTGAAAATCTAAACGGTGGGAGATATCGATGAGATAATGTCTTAGTCATGTTCAGCGACCTCGCAAACCTATGTTTGCATACCAAACTTGGCCGGTAACTCTGGTATTTTCGAAACTATTTCAATTTGAAACTTTCGCGTTTTTCGTTTCCGAGTTTTGTTTGAAGGGCTCTACAAGGAAGAATTGATGAGTGGGTGATTCTATTATTGCTTCTTATCATTCACACTAACGAGCTCAAGAACTTCACATCGAAAAACTACGCTCGGGTACCCCTGAATTCTTTAAAATAAGCCAAATATAGCGTTTTTGGGGGGTCTAGACCCTTAGTAAAATTTCGATGAAAATTTGAAAAAATAGATTTCCTTCAAAATTGGTATAATCGAAGAGGGTTCGGTGATGAATCATAATCTGCAATTCCCAGTTGATTCCGTCAGTTGACAGGGAAAATAAATGATTTTGAAATTTCACATTTTGGAAATTTCCCATTTGACAGGTGAAAATCTAAACGGTAGGAGATATCGATGAGATAATGTCTTAGTCATGTTCAGCGACCTCGCAAACCTATGTTTGCATACCAAACTTGGCCGGTAACTCTGGTATTTTCGAAACTATTTCAATTTGAAACTTTCGCGTTTTTCGTTTCCGAGTTTTGTTTGAAGGGCTCTACAAGGAAGAATTGATGAGTGGGTGATTCTATTATTGCTTCTTATCATTCACACTAACGACCTCAAGAACTTCACATCGAAAAACTACGCTCGGGTACCCCTGAATTCTTTAAAATGAGCCAAATATAGCGTTTTTGGGGGGTCTAGACCCTTAGTAAAATTTCGATGAAAATTTGAAAAAATAGATTTCCTTCAAAATTGGTATAATCGAAGAGGGTTCGGTGATGAATCATAATCTGCAATTCCCAGTTGATTCCGTCAGTTGACAGGGAAAATAAATGATTTTGAAATTTCACATTTTGGAAAATTCCCATTTGACAGGTGAAAATCTAAACGGTAGGAGATATCGATGAGATAATGTCTTAGTCATGTTCAGCGACCTCGCAAACCTATGTTTGCATACCAAACTTGGCCGGTAACTCTGGTATTTTCGAAACTATTTCAATTTGAAACTTTCGCGTTTTTCGTTTCCGAGTTTTGTTTTAAGGGCTCTACAAGGAAGAATTGATGAGTGGGTGATTCTATTATTGCTTCTTATCATTCACACTAACGAGCTCAAGAACTTCACATCGAAAAACTACGCTCGGGTACCCCTGAATTCTTTAAAATAAGCCAAATATAGCGTTTTTGGGGGGTCTAGACCCTTAGTAAAATTTCGATGAAAATTTGAAAAAATAGATTTCCTTCAAAATTGGTATAATCGAAGAGGGTTCGATGATGAATTATAATCTGCAATTCCCAGTTGATTCCGTCAGTTGACAGGGAAAATAAATGATTTTGAAATTTCACATTTTGGAAATTTCCCATTTGACAGGTGAAAATCTAAACGGTAGGAGATATCGATGAGATAATGTCTTAGTCATGTTCAGCGACCTCGCAAACCTATGTTTGCATACCAAACTTGGCCGGTAACTCTGGTATTTTCGAAACTATTTCAATTTGAAACTTTCGCGTTTTTCGTTTCCGAGTTTTGTTTGAAGGGCTCTACAAGGAAGAATTGAGGAGTGGGTGATTCTATTATTGCTTCTTATCATTCACACTAACGAGCTCAAGAACTTCACATCGAAAAACTACGCTCGGGTACCCCTGAATTCTTTAAAATAAGCCAAATATAGCGTTTTTGGGGGGTCTAGACCCTTAGTAAAATTTCGATGAAAATTTGAAAAAATAGATTTCCTTCAAAATTGGTATAATCGAAGAGGGTTCGGTGATGAATCATAATCTGCAATTCCCAGTTGATTCCGTCAGTTGACAGGGAAAATAAATGATTTTGAAATTTCACATTTTGGAAATTTCCCATTTGACAGGTGAAAATCTAAACGGTAGGAGATATCGATGAGATAATGTCTTAGTCATGTTCAGCGACCTCGCAAACCTATGTTTGCATACCAAACTTGGCCGGTAACTCTGGTATTTTCGAAACTATTTCAATTTGAAACTTTCGCGTTTTTCGTTTCCGAGTTTTGTTTGAAGGGCTCTACAAGGAAGAATTGATGAGTGGGTGATTCTATTATTGCTTCTTATCATTCACACTAACCACCTCAAGAACTTCACATCGAAAAACTACGCTCGGGTACCCCTGAATTCTTTAAAATGAGCCAAATATAGCGTTTTTGGGGGGTCTAGACCCTTAGTAAAATTTCGATGAAAATTTGAAAAAATAGATTTCCTTCAAAATTGGCATAATCGAAGAGGGTTCGATGATGAATTATAATCTGCAATTCCCAGTTGATTCCGTCAGTTGACAGGGAAAATAAATGATTTTGAAATTTCACATTTTGGAAATTTCCCATTTGACAAGTGAAAATCTAAACGGTAGGAGATATCGATGAGATAATGTCTTAGTCATGTTCAGCGACCTCGCAAACCTATGTTTGCATACCAAACTTGGCCGGTAACTCTGGTATTTTCGAAACTATTTCAATTTGAAACTTTCGCGTTTTTCGTTTCCGAGTTTTGTTTGAAGGGCTCTACAAGGAAGAATTGATGAGTGGGTGATTCTATTATTGCTTCTTATCATTCACACTAACGAGCTCAAGGACTTCACATCGAAAAACTACGCTCGGGTACCCCTGAATTCTTTAAAATAAGCCAAATATAGCGTTTTTGGGGGGTCTAGACCCTTAGTAAAATTTCGATGAAAATTTGAAAAAAAAGATTTCCTTCAAAATTGGTATAATCGAGGAGGGTTCGATGATGAATTATAATCTGCAATTCCCAGTTGATTCCGTCAGTTGACAGGGAAAATAAATGATTTTGAAATTTCACATTTTGGAAATTTCCCATTTGACAGCTGAAAATCTAAACGGTTTGAGATATCGATGAGATAATGTCTTAGTCATGTTCAGCGACCTCGCAAACCCATGTTTGCATACCAAACTTGGCCGGTAACTCTGGTATTTTCGAAACTATTTCAATTTGAAACTTTCGCGTTTTTCGTTTCCGAGTTTTGTTTGAAGGGCTCTACAAGGAAGAATTGATGAGAGGGTGATTCTATTATTGCTTCTTATCATTCACACTAACGAGCTCAAGAACTTCACATCGGAAAACTACGCTCAAGTACCCCTGAATTCTTTAAAATAAGCCAAATATAGCGTTTTTGGGGGGTCTAGACCCTTAGTAAAATTTCGATGAAAATTTGAAAAAATAGATTTCCTTCAAAATTGGTATAATCGAAGAGGTTTCGATGATGAATTATAATCTGCAATTTCCAGTTGATTCCGTCAGTTGACAGGGAAAATAAATGATTTTGAAATTTCACATTTTGGAAATTTCCCATTTGACAGGTGAAAATCTAAACGGTGGGAGATATCGATGAGATAATGTCTTAGTCATGTTCAGCGACCTCGCAAACCTATGTTTGCATACCAAACTTGGCCGGTAACTCTGGTATTTTCGAAACTATTTCAATTTGAAACTTTCGCGTTTTTCGTTTCCGAGTTTTGTTTTAAGGGCTCTACAAGGAAGAATTGATGAGTGGGTGATTCTATTATTGCTTCTTATCATTCACACTAACGAGCTCAAGAACTTCACATCGAAAAACTACGCTCGGGTACCCCTGAATTCTTTAAAATAAGCCAAATATAGCGTTTTTGGGGGGTCTAGACCCTTAGTAAAATTTCGATGAAAATTTGAAAGAATAGATTTCCTTCAAAATTGGTATAATCGAAGAGGGTTCGATGATGAATTATAATCTGCAATTCCCAGTTGATTCCGTCAGTTGACAGGGAAAATAAATGATTTTGAAATTTCACATTTTGGAAATTTCCCATTTGACAGCTGAAAATCTAAACGGTTTGAGATATCGATGAGATAATGTCTTAGTCATGTTCAGCGACCTCGCAAACCTATGTTTGCATACCAAACTTGGCCGGTAACTCTGGTATTTTCGAAACTATTTCAATTTGAAACTTTCGCGTTTTTCGTTTCCGAGTTTTGTTTGAAGGGCTCTACAAGGAAGAATTGATGAGTGGGTGATTCTATTATTGCTTCTTATCATTCACACTAACGAGCTCAAGAACTTCACATCGAAAAACTACGCTCAAGTACCCCTGAATTCTTTAAAATAAGCCAAATATAGCGTTTTTGGGGGGTCTAGACCCTTAGTAAAATTTCGATGAAAATTTGAAAAAATAGATTTCCTTCAAAATTGGTATAATCGAAGAGGTTTCGATGATGAATTATAATCTGCAATTCCCAGTTGATTCCGTCAGTTGACAGGGAAAATAAATGATTTTGAAATTTCACATTTTGGAAATTTCCCATTTGACAGGTGAAAATCTAAACGGTGGGAGATATCGATGAGATAATGTCTTAGTCATGTTCAGCGACCTCGCAAACCTATGTTTGCATACCAAACTTGGCCGGTAACTCTGGTATTTTCGAAACTATTTCAATTTGAAACTTTCGCGTTTTTCGTTTCCGAGTTTTGTTTGAAGGGCTCTACAAGGAAGAATTGATGAGTGGGTGATTCTATTATTGCTTCTTATCATTCACACTAACGAGCTCAAGAACTTCACATCGAAAAACTACGCTCGGGTACCCCTGAATTCTTTAAAATAAGCCAAATATAGCGTTTTTGGGGGGTCTAGACCCTTAGTAAAATTTCGATGAAAATTTGAAAAAATAGATTTCCTTCAAAATTGGTATAATCGAAGAGGGTTCGGTGATGAATCATAATCTGCAATTCCCAGTTGATTCCGTCAGTTGACAGGGAAAATAAATGATTTTGAAATTTCACATTTTGGAAATTTCCCATTTGACAGGTGAAAATCTAAACGATAGGAGATATCGATGAGATAATGTCTTAGTCATGTTCAGCGACCTCGCAAACCTATGTTTGCATACCAAACTTGGCCGGTAACTCTGGTATTTTCGAAACTATTTCAATTTGAAACTTTCGCGTTTTTCGTTTCCGAGTTTTGTTTGAAGGGCTCTACAAGGAAGAATTGATGAGTGGGTGATTCTATTATTGCTTCTTATCATTCACACTAACGACCTCAAGAACTTCACATCGAAAAACTACGCTCGGGTACCCCTGAATTCTTTAAAATGAGCCAAATATAGCGTTTTTGGGGGGTCTAGACCCTTAGTAAAATTTCGATGAAAATTTGAAAAAATAGATTTCCTTCAAAATTGGTATACTCGAAGAGGGTTCGGTGATGAATCATAATCTGCAATTCCCAGTTGATTCCGTCAGTTGACAGGGAAAATAAATGATTTTGAAATTTCACATTTTGGAAAATTCCCATTTGACAGGTGAAAATCTAAACGGTAGGAGATATCGATGAGATAATGTTTTAGTCATGTTCAGCGACCTCGCAAACCTATGTTTGCATACCAAACTTGGCCGGTAACTCTGGTATTTTCGAAACTATTTCAATTTGAAACTTTCGCGTTTTTCGTTTCCGAGTTTTGTTTGAAGGGCTCTACAAGGAAGAATTGATGAGTGGGTGATTCTATTATCGCTTCTTATCATTCACACTAACGAGCTCAAGAACTTCACATCGAAAAACTACGCTCGGGTACCCCTGAATTCTTTAAAATAAGCCAAATATAGCGCTTTTGGGGGTCTAGATCCTTAGTAAAATTTCGATGAAAATTTGAAAAAATAGATTTCCTTCAAAATTAGTATAATCGAAGAGGGTTCGATGATGAATTATAATCTGCAATTCCCAGTTGATTCCGTCAGTTGACAGGGAAAATAAATGATTTTGAAATTTCACATTTTGGAAATTTCCCATTTGACAGGTGAAAATCTAAACGGTAGGAGATATCGATGAGATAATGTCTTAGTCATGTTCAGCGACCTCGCAAACCTATGTTTGCATACCAAACTTGGCCGGTAACTCTGGTATTTTCGAAACTATTTCAATTTGAAACTTTCGCGTTTTTCGTTTCCGAGTTTTGTTTGAAGGGCTCTACAAGGAAGAATTGATGAGTGGGTGATTCTATTATTGCTTCTTATCATTCACACTAACCACCTCAAGAACTTCACATCGAAAAACTACGTTCGGGTACCCCTGAATTCTTTAAAATGAGCCAAATATAGCGTTTTTGGGGGGTCTAGACCCTTAGTAAAATTTCGATGAAAATTTGAAAAAATAGATTTCCTTCAAAATTGGCATAATCGAAGAGGGTTCGATGATGAATTATAATCTGCAATTCCCAGTTGATTCCGTCAGTTGACAGGGAAAATAAATGATTTTGAAATTTCACATTTTGGAAATTTCCCATTTGACAGGTGAAAATCTAAACGGTAGGAGATATCGATGAGATAATGTCTTAGTCATGTTCAGCGACCTCGCAAACCTATGTTTGCATACCAAACTTGGCCGGTAACTCTGGTATTTTCGAAACTATTTCAATTTGAAACTTTCGCGTTTTTCGTTTCCGAGTTTTGTTTGAAGGGCTCTACAAGGAAGAATTGATGAGTGGGTGATTCTATTATTGCTTCTTATCATTCACACTAACGAGCTCAAGGACTTCACATCGAAAAACTACGCTCGGGTACCCCTGAATTCTTTAAAATAAGCCAAATATAGCGTTTTTGGGGGGTCTAGACCCTTAGTAAAATTTCGATGAAAATTTGAAAAAATAGATTTCCTTCAAAATTGGTATAATCGAAGAGGGTTCGATGATGAATTATAATCTGCAATTCCCAGTTGATTCCGTCAGTTGACAGGGAAAATAAATGATTTTGAAATTTCACATTTTGGAAATTTCCCATTTGACAGGTGAAAATCTAAACGGTAGAAGATATCGATGAGATAATGTCTTAGTCATGTTCAGCGGCCTCAAAAACCTATGTTTGCATACCAAACTTGGCCGGTAACTCTGGTATTTTCGAAACTATTTCAATTTGAAACTTTCGCGTTTTTCGTTTCCGAGTTTTGTTTGAAGGGCTCTACAAGGAAGAATTGATGAGTGGGTGATTCTATTATTGCTTCTTATCATTCACACTAACGAGCTCAAGAACTTCACATCGAAAAACTACGCTCGGGTACCCCTGAATTCTTTAAAATAAGCCAAATATAGCGTTTTTGGGGGGTCTAGACCCTTAGTAAAATTTCGATGAAAATTTGAAAAAATAGATTTCCTTCAAAATTGGTATAATCGAAGAGGGTTCGATGATGAATTATAATCTGCAATTCCCAGTTGATTCCGTCAGTTGACAGGGAAAATAAATGATTTTGAAATTTCACATTTTGGAAATTTCCCATTTGACAGGTGAAAATCTAAACGGTAGGAGATATCGATGAGATAATGTCTTAGTCATGTTCAGCGACCTCGCAAACCTATCTTTGCATACCAAACTTGGCCGGTAACTCTGGTATTTTCGAAACTATTTCAATTTGTAACTTTCGCGTTTTTCGTTTCCGAGTTTTGTTTGAAGGGCTCTACAAGGAAGAATTGATGAGTGGGTGATTCTATTATTGCTTCTTATCATTCACACTAACGAGCTCAAGAACTTCACATCGAAAAACTACGCTCGGGTACCCCTGAATTCTTTAAAATAAGCCAAATATAGCGTTTTTGGGGGGTCTAGACCCTTAGTAAAATTTCGATGAAAATTTGAAAAAATAGATTTCCTTCAAAATTGGTATAATCGAAGAGGGTCCGATGATGAATTATAATCTGCAATTCCCAGTTGATTCCGTCAGTTGACAGGGAAAATAAATGATTTTGAAATTTCACATTTTGGAAATTTCCCATTTGACAGGTGAAAATCTAAACGGTAGGAGATATCGATGAGATAATGTCTTAGTCATGTTCAGCGACCTCGCAAACCTATGTTTGCATACCAAACTTGGCCGGTAGCTCTGGTATTTTCGAAACTATTTCAATTTGAAACTTTCGCGTTTTTCGTTTCCGAGTTTTGTTTGAAGGGCTCTACAAGGAAGAATTGATGAGTGGGTGATTCTATTATTGCTTCTTATCATTCACACTAACGAGCTCAAGAACTTCACATCGAAAAACTACGCTCAGGTACCCCTGAATTCTTTAAAATAAGCCAAATATAGCGTTTTTGGGGGGTCTAGACCCTTAGTAAAATTTCGATGAAAATTTGAAAAGATAGATTTCCTTCAAAATTGGTATAATCGAAGAGGGTTCGATGATGAATTATAATCTGCAATTCCCAGTTGATTCCGTCAGTTGACAGGGAAAATAAATGATTTTGAAATTTCACATTTTGGAAATTTCCCATTTGACAGGTGAAAATCTAAACGGTAGGAGATATCGATGAGATAATGTCTTAGTCATGTTCAGCGAACTCGCAAACCTATGTTTGCATACCAAACTTGGCCGGTTACTCTGGTATTTTCGAAACTATTTCAATTTGAAACTTTCGCGTTTTTCGTTTCCGAGTTTTGTTTGAAGGGCTCTACAAGGAAGAATTGATGAGTGGGTGATTCTATTATTGCTTCTTATCATTCACACTAACGAGCTCAAGAACTTCACATCGAAAAACTACGCTCGGGTACCCCTGAATTCTTTAAAATAAGCCAAATATAGCGTTTTTGAGGGGTCTAGACCCTTAGTAAAATTTCGATGAAAATTTGAAAAAATAGATTTCCTTCAAAATTGGTATAATCGAAGAGGGTTCGATGATGAATTATAATCTGCAATTCCCAGTTGATTCCGTCAGTTGACAGGGAAAATAAATGATTTTGAAATTTCACATTTTGGAAATTTCCCATTTGACAGGTGAAAATCTAAACGGTAGGAGATATCGATGAGATAATGTCTTAGTCATGTTCAGCGACCTCGCAAACCTATGTTTGCATACCAAACTTGGCCGGTAACTCTGGTATTTTCGAAACTATTTCAATTTGAAACTTTCGCGTTTTTCGTTTCCGAGTTTAGTTTGAAGGGCTCTACAAGGAAGAATTGATGAGTGGGTGATTCTATTATTGCTTCTTATCATTCACACTAACGAGCTCAAGAACTTCACATCGAAAAACTACGCTCGGGTACCCCTGAATTCTTTAAAATAAGCCAAATATAGCGTTTTTGGGGGTCTAGACCCTTAGTAAAATTTCGATGAAAATTTGAAAAAATAGATTTCCTTCAAAATTGGTATAATCGAAGAGGGTTCGATGATGAATTATAATCTGCAATTCCCAGTTGATTCCGTCAGTTGACAGGGAAAATAAATGATTTTGAAATTTCACATTTTGGAAATTTCCCATTTGACAGGTGAAAATCTAAACGGTAGGAGATATCGATGAGATAATGTCTTAGTCATGTTCAGCGACCTCGCAAACCTATGTTTGCATACCAAACTTGGCCGGTAACTCTGGTATTTTCGAAACTATTTCAATTTGAAACTTTCGTGTTTTTCGTTTCCGAGTTTTGTTTGAAGGGCTCTACAAGGAAGAATTGATGAGTGGGTGATTCTATTATTGCTTCTTATCATTCACACTAACGAGCTCAAGAACTTCACATCGAAAAACTACGCTCGGGTACCCCTGAATTCTTCAAAATAAGCCAAATATAGCGTTTTTGGGGGGTCTAGACCCTTAGTAAAATTTCGATGGAAATTCGAAAAAATAGATTTCCTTCAAAGTCGGTATAATCGGAGAGGGTTCAATGCTGAATTATAATCTGCAATTCCTAATCGATTCCGTCAATTGAGAGATGAAATAATTGACTTTGAAATTTCACATTTTGGAAATTTCCCATTTGACAGGTGAAAATCTAAACGGAAGGAGATATCGATGAGATAATGTCTTAGTCATGTTCAGCGACCTCGCAAACCTATGTTTGCATACCAAACTTGGCCGGTAACTCTGGTATTTTCGAAACTATTTCAATTTGAAACTTTCGCGTTTTTCGTTTCCGAGTTTTGTTTGAAGGGCTCTACAAGGAAGAATTGATGAGTGGGTGATTCTATTATTGCTTCTTATCATTCACACTAACGAGCTCAAGAACTTCACATCGAAAAACTACGCTCGGGTACCCCTGAATTCTTTAAAATAAGCCAAATATAGCGTTTTTGGGGGGTCTAGACCCTTAGTAAAATTTCGATGAAAATTTGAAAAAATAGATTTCCTTCAAAATTGGTATAATCGAAGAGGGTTCGATGATGAATTATAATCTGCAATTCCCAGTTGATTCCGTCAGTTGACAGGGAAAATAAATGATTTTGAAATTTCACATTTTGGAAATTTCCCATTTGACAGGTGAAAATCTAAACGGTAGGAGATATCGATGAGATAATGTCTTAGTCATGTTCAGCGAACTCGCAAACCTATGTTTGCATACCAAACTTGGCCGGTTACTCTGGTATTTTCGAAACTATTTCAATTTGAAACTTTCGCGTTTTTCGTTTCCGAGTTTTGTTTGAAGGGCTCTACAAGGAAGAATTGATGAGTGGGTGATTCTATTATTGCTTCTTATCATTCACACTAACGAGCTCAAGAACTTCACATCGAAAAACTACGCTCGGGTACCCCTGAATTCTTTAAAATAAGCCAAATATAGCGTTTTTGAGGGGTCTAGACCCTTAGTAAAATTTCGATGAAAATTTGAAAAAATAGATTTCCTTCAAAATTGGTATAATCGAAGAGGGTTCGATGATGAATTATAATCTGCAATTCCCAGTTGATTCCGTCAGTTGACAGGGAAAATAAATGATTTTGAAATTTCACATTTTGGAAATTTCCCATTTGACAGGTGAAAATCTAAACGGTAGGAGATATCGATGAGATAATGTCTTAGTCATGTTCAGCGACCTCGCAAACCTATGTTTGCATACCAAACTTGGCCGGTAACTCTGGTATTTTCGAAACTATTTCAATTTGAAACTTTCGCGTTTTTCGTTTCCGAGTTTAGTTTGAAGGGCTCTACAAGGAAGAATTGATGAGTGGGTGATTCTATTATTGCTTCTTATCATTCACACTAACGAGCTCAAGAACTTCACATCGAAAAACTACGCTCGGGTACCCCTGAATTCTTCAAAATAAGCCAAATATAGCGTTTTTGGGGGGTCTAGACCCTTAGTAAAATTTCGATGAAAATTTGAAAAAATAGATTTCCTTCAAAATTGGTATAATCAAAGAGGGTTCGATGATGAATTATAATCTGCAATTCCCAGTTGATTCCGTCAGTTGACAGGGAAAATAAATGATTTTGAAATTTCACATTTTGGAAATTTCCCATTTGACAGGTGAAAATCTAAACGGTAGGAGATATCGATGAGATAATGTCTTAGTCATGTTCAGCGACCTCGCAAACCTATGTTTGCATACCAAACTTGGCCGGTAACTCTGGTATTTTCGAAACTATTTCAATTTGAAACTTTCGCGTTTTTCCTTTCCGAGTTTTGTTTGAAGGGCTCTACAAGGAAGAATTGATGAGTGGGTGATTCTATTATTGCTTCTTATCATTCACACTAACGAGCTCAAGAACTTCACTTCGAAAAACTACGCTCGGGTACCCCTGAATTCTTTAAAATAAGCCAAATATAGCGTTTTTGGGGAGTCTAGACCCTTAGTAAAATTTCGATGAAAATTTGAAAAAATTGGTTTCCTTCAAAATTGGTATAATCGAAGAGGGTTCGATGATGAATTATAATCTGCAATTCCCAGTTGATTCCGTCAGTTGACAGGGAAAATAAATGATTTTGAAATTTCACATTTTGGAAATTTCCCATTTGACAGGTGAAAATCTAAACGGTTGGAGATATCGATGAGATAATGTCTTAGTCATGTTCAGAGACCTCGCAAACCTATGTTTGCATACCAAACTTGGCCGGTAACTCTGGTATTTTCGAAACTATTTCAATTTGAAACTTTCGCGTTTTTCGTTTCCGAGTTTTGTTTGAAGGGCTCTACAAGGAAGAATTGATGAGTGGATGATTCTATTATTACTTCTTATCATTTACACTAACGAGCTCAAGAACTTCACATCGAAAAACTACGCTCGGGTACCCCTGAATTCTTTAAAATAAGCCAAATATAGCGTTTTTGGGGGGTCTAGACCCTCAGTAAAATTTCGATGAAAATTTGAAAAAATAGATTTCCTTCAAAATTGGTATAATCGAAGAGGGTTCGATGATGAATTATAATCTGCAATTCCCAGTTGATTCCGTCAGTTGACAGGGAAAATAAATGATTTTGAAATTTCACATTTTGGAAATTTCCCATTTGACAGGTGAAAATCTAAACGGTAGGAGATATCGATGAGATAATGTCTTAGTCATGTTCAGCGACCTCGCAAACCTATGTTTGCATACCAAACTTGGCCGGTAACTCTGGTATTTTCGAAACTATTTCAATTTGAAACTTTCGCGTTTTTCGTTTCCGAGTTTTGTTTGAAGGGCTCTACAAGGAAGAATTGATGAGTGGGTGATTCTATTATTGCTTCTTATCATTCACACTAACGAGCTCAAGAACTTCACATCGAAAAACTACGCTCGGGTACCCCTGAATTCTTTAAAATAAGCCAAATATAGCGTTTTTGGGGGGTCTAGACCCTTAGTAAAATTTCGATGAAAATTTGAAAAAATAGATTTCCTTCAAAATTGGTATAATCGAAGAGGGTTCGATGATGAATTATAATCTGCAATTCCCAGTTGATTCCGTCAGTTGACAGGGAAAATAAATGATTTTGAAATTTCACATTTTGGAAATTTCCCATTTGACAGGTGAAAATCTAAACGGTAGGAGATATCGATGAGATAATGTCTTAGTCATGTTCAGCGACCTCGCAAACCTATGTTTGCATACCAAACTTGGCCGGTAACTCTGGTATTTTCGAAACTATTTCAATTTGAAACTTTCGCGTTTTTCGTTTCCGAGTTTTGTTTGAAGGGCTCTACAAGGAAGAATTGATGAGTGGGTGATTCTATTATTGCTTCTTATCATTCACACTAACGAGCTCAAGAACTTCACATCGAAAAACTACGCTCGGGTACCCCTGAATTCTTTAAAATAAGCCAAATATAGCGTTTTTGGGGGGTCTAGACCCTTAGTAAAATTTCGATGAAAATTTGAAAAAATAGGTTTCCTTCAAAATTGGTATAATCGAAGAGGGTTCGATGATGAATTATAATCTGCAATTCCCAGTTGATTCCGTCAGTTGACAGGGAAAATAAATGATTTTGAAATTTCACATTTTGGAAATTTCCCATTTGACAGGTGAAAATCTAAACGGTAGGAGATATCGATGAGATAATGTCTTAGTCATGTTCAGCGACCTCGCAAACCTATGTTTGCATACCAAACTTGGCCGGTAACTCTGGTATTTTCGAAACTATTTCAATTTGAAACTTTCGCGTTTTTCGTTTCCGAGTTTTGTTTGAAGGGCTCTACAAGGAAGAATTGATGAGTGGGTGATTCTATTATTGCTTCTTATCATTCACACTAACGAGCTCAAGAACTTCACGTCGAAAAACTACGCTCGGGTACCCCTGAATTCTTTAAAATAAGCCAAATATAGCGTTTTTGGGGGGTCTAGACCCTTAGTAAAATTTCGATGAAAATTTGAAAAAATAGATTTCCTTCAAAATTGGTATAATCGAAGAGGGTTCGATGATGAATTATAATCTGCAATTCCCAGTTGATTCCGTCAGTTGACAGGGAAAATAAATGATTTTGAAATTTCACATTTTGGAAATTTCCCATTTGACAGGTGAAAATCTAAACGGTAGGAGATATCGATGAGATAATGTCTTAGTCATGTTCAGCGACCTCGCAAACCTATGTTTGCATACCAAACTTGGCCGGTAACTCTGGTATTCTCGAAACTATTTCAATTTGAAACTTTCGCGTTTTTCGTTTCCGAGTTTTGTTTGAAGGGCTCTACAAGGAAGAATTGATGAGTGGGTGATTCTATTATTGCTTCTTATCATTCACACTAACGAGCTCAAGAACTTCACATCGAAAAACTACGCTCGGGTACCCCTGAATTCTTTGAAATAAGCCAAATATAGCGTTTTTGGGGGGTCTAGACCCTTAGTAAAATTTCGATGAAAATTTGAGAAAATAGATTTCCTTCAAAATTGGTATAATCGAAGAGGGTTCGATGATGAATTATAATCTGCAATTCCCAGTTGATTCCGTCAGTTGACAGGGAAAATAAATGATTTTGAAATTTCACATTTTGGAAATTTCTCATTTGACAGGTGAAAATCTAAACGGTAGGAGATATCGATGAGATAATGTCTTAGTCATGTTCAGCGACCTCGCAAACCTATGTTTGCATACCAAACTTGGCCGGTAACTCTGGTATTTTCGAAACTATTTCAATTTGAAACTTTCGCGTTTTTCGTTTCCGAGTTTTGTTTGAAGGGCTCTACAAGGAAGAATTGATGAGTGGGTGATTCTATTATTGCTTCCTATCATTCACACTAACGAGCTCAAGAACTTCACATCGAAAAACTACGCTCGGGTACCCCTGAATTCTTTAAAATAAGCCAAATATAGCGTTTTTGGGGGGTCTAGACCCTTAGTAAAATTTCGATGAAAATTTGAAAAAATAGATTTCCTTCAAAATTGGTATAATCGAAGAGGGTCCGATGATGAATTATAATCTGCAATTCCCAGTTGATTCCGTCAGTTGACAGGGAAAATAAATGATTTTGAAATTTCACATTTTGGAAATTTCCCATTTGACAGGTGAAAATCTAAACGGTAGGAGATATCGATGAGATAATGTCTAAGTCATGTTCAGCGACCTCGCAAACCTATGTTTGCATACCAAACTTGGCCGATAACTCTGGTATTTTCGAAACTATTTCAATTTGAAACTTTCGCGTTTTTCGTTTTCGAGTTTTGTTTGAAGGGCTCTACAAGGAAGAATTGATGAGTGGGTGATTCTATTATTGCTTCTTATCATTCACACTAACGAGCTCAAGAACTTCACATCGAAAAACTACGCTCGGGTACCCCTGAATTCTTTAAAATAAGCCAAATATAGCGTTTTTGGGGGGTCTAGACCCTTAGTAAAATTTCGATGAAAATTTGAAAAAATAGATTTCCTTCAAAATTGGTATAATCGAAGAGGGTTCGATGATGAATTATAATATGCAATTCCCAGTTGATTCCGTCAGTTGACAGGGAAAATAAATGATTTTGAAATTTCACATTTTGGAAATTTCCCATTTGACAGGTGAAAATCTAAACGGTAGGAGATATCGATGAGATAATGTCTTAGTCATGTTCAGCGACCTCGCAAACCTATGTTTGCATACCAAACTTGGCCGGTAACTCTGTTATTCTCGAAACTATTTCAATTTGAAACTTTCGCGTTTTTCGTTTCCGAGTTTTGTTTGAAGGGCTCTACAAGGAAGAATTGATGAGTGGGTGATTCTATTATTGCTTCTCATCATTCACACTAACGAGATCAAGAACTTCACATCGAAAAACTACGCTCGGGTACCCCTGAATTCTGTGAAATAAGCCAAATATAGCGTTTTTGGGGGGTCTAGACCCTTAGTAAAATTTCGATGAAAATTTGAGAAAATAGATTTCCTTCAAAATTGGTATAATCGAAGAGGGTTCGATGATGAATTATAATCTGCAATTCCCAGTTGATTCCGTCAGTTGACAGGGAAAATAAATGATTTTGAAATTTCACATTTTGGAAATTTCCCATTTGACAGGTGAAAATCTAAACAGTAGGAGATATCGATGAGATAATGTCTTAGTCATGTTCAGCGACCTCGCAAACCTATGTTTGCATACCAAACTTGGCCGGTAACTCTGGTATTTTCGAAACTATTTCAATTTGAAACTTTCGCGTTTTTCGTTTCCGAGTTTTGTTTGAAGGGCTCTACAAGGAAGAATTGATGAGTGGGTGATTCTATTATTGCTTCCTATCATTCACACTAACGAGCTCAAGAACTTCACATCGAAAAACTACGCTCGGGAACCCCTGAATTCTTTAAAATAAGCCAAATATAGCGTTTTTGGGGGGTCTAGACCCTTAGTAAAATTTCGATGAAAATTTGAAAAAATAGATTTCCTTCAAAATTGGTATAATCGAAGAGGGTTCGATGATGAATTATAATCTGCAATTCCCAGTTGATTCCGTCAGTTGACAGGGAAAATAAATGATTTTGAAATTTCACATTTTGGAAATTTCCCATTTGATAGGTGAAAATCTAAACGGTAGGAGATATCGATGAGATAATTTCTTAGTCATGTTCAGCGACCTCGCAAACCTATGTTTGCATACCAAACTTGGCCGGTAACTCTGGTATTTTCGAAACTATTTCAATTTGAATCTTTCGCGTTTTTCGTTTCCGAGTTTTGTTTGAAGGGCTCTACAAGGAAGAATTGATGAGTGGGTGATTCTATTATTGCTTCTTATCATTCACACTAACGAGCTCAAGATCTTCACTTCGAAAAACTACGCTCGGGTACCCCTGAATTCTTTAAAATAAGCCAAATATAGCGTTTTTGGGGGGTCTAGACCCTTAGTAAAATTTCGATGAAAATTTGAGAAAATAGATTTCCTTCAAAATTGGTATAATCGAAGAGGGTTCGATGATGAATTATAATCTGCAATTCCCAGTTGATTCCGTCAGTTGACAGGGAAAATAAATGATTTTGAAATTTCACATTTTGGAAATATCCCATTTGACAGGTGAAAATCTAAACGGTAGGAGATATCGATGAGGTAATGTCTTAGTCATGTTCAGCGACCTCGCAAACCTATGTTTGCATACCAAACTTGGCCGGTAACTCTGGTATTTTCGAAACTATTTCAATTTGAAACTTTCGCGTTTTTCGTTTCCGAGTTTTGTTTGAAGGGCTCTACAAGGAAGAATTGATGAGTGGGTGATTCTATTATTGCTTCTTATCATTCACACTAACGAGCTCAAGAACTTCACATCGAAAAACTACGCTCGGGTACCCCTGAATTCTTTAAAATAAGCCAAATATAGCGTTTTTGGGGGGTCTAGACCCTTAGTAAAATTTCGATGAAAATTTGAAAAAATAGATTTCCTTCAAAATTGGTATAATCGAAGAGGGTTCGATGATGAATTATAATCTGCAATTCCCAGTTGATTCCGTCAATTGACAGGGAAAATAAATGATTTTGAAATTTCACATTTTGGAAATTTCCCATTTGACAGGTGAAAATCTAAACGGTAGGAGATATCGATGAGATAATGTCTTAGTCATGTTCAGCGACCTCGCAAACCTATGTTTGCATACCAAACTTGGCCGGTAACTCTGGTATTTTCGAAACTATTTCAATTTGAAACTTTCGCGTTTTTCGTTTCCGAGTTTTGTTTGAAGGGCTCTACAAGGAAGAATTGATGAGTGGGTGATTCTATTATTGCTTCTTATCATTCACACTAACGAGCTCAAGAATTTCACATCGAAAAACTACGCTCAGGTACCCCTGAATTCTTTAAAATATGCCAAATATAGCGTTTTTGGGGGGTCTAGACCCTTAGTAAAATTTCGATGAAAATTTGAAAAAATAGATTTCCTTCAAAATTGGTATAATCGAAGAGGGTTCGATGATGAATTATAATCTGCAATTCCCAGTTGATTCCGTCAGTTGACAGGGAAAATAAATGATTTTGAAATTTCACATTTTGGAAATTTCCCATTTGACAGGTGAAAATCTAAACGGTAGGAGATATCGATGAGATAATGTCTTAGTCATGTTCAGCGATCTCGCAAACCTATGTTTGCATACCAAACTTGGCCGGTAACTCTGGTATTTTCGAAACTATTTCAATTTGAAACTTTCGCGTTTTTCGTTTCCGAGTTTTGTTTGAAGGGCTCTACAAGGAAGAATTGATGAGTGGGTGATTCTATTATTGCTTCTTATCATTCACACTAACGAGCTCAAGAACTTCACATCGAAAAACTACGCTCGGGTACCCCTGAATTCTTTAAAATAAGCCAAATATAGCGTTTTTGGGGGGTCTAGACCCTTAGTAAAATTTCGATGAAAATTTGAAAAAATAGATTTCCTTCAAAATTGGTATAATCGAAGAGGGTTCGATGATGAATTATAATCTGCAATTCCCAGTTGATTCCGTCAGTTGACAGGGAAAATAAATGATTTTGAAATTTCACATTTTGGAAATTTCCCATTTGACAGGTGAAAATCTAAACGGTAGGAGATATCGATGAGATAATGTCTTAGTCATGTTCAGCGACCTCGCAAACCTATGTTTGCATACCAAACTTGGCCGGTAACTCTGGTATTTTCGAAACTATTTCAATTTGAAACTTTCGCGTTTTTCGTTTCCGAGTTTTGTTTGAAGGGCTCTACAAGGAAGAATTGATGAGTGGGTGATTCTATTATTGCTTCTTATCATTCACACTAACGAGCTCAAGAACTTCACATCGAAAAACTACGCTCGGGTACCCCTGAATTCTTTAAAATAAGCCAAATATAGCGTTTTTGGGGGGTCTAGACCCTTAGTAAAATTTCGATGAAAATTTGAAAAAATAGATTTCCTTCAAAATTGGTATAATCGAAGAGGGTTCGATGATGAATTATAATCTGCAATTCCCAGTTGATTCCGTCAGTTGACAGGGAAAATAAATGATTTTGAAATTTCACATTTTGGAAATTTCCCATTTGACAGGTGAAAATCTAAACGGTAGGAGATATCGATGAGATAATGTCTTAGTCATGTTCAGCGACCTCGCAAACCTATGTTTGCATACCAAACTTGGCCGGTAACTCTGGTATTCTCGAAACTATTTCAATTTGAAACTTTCGCGTTTTTCGTTTCCGAGTTTTGTTTGAAGGGCTCTACAAGGAAGAATTGATGAGTGGGTGATTCTATTATTGCTTCTTATCATTCACACTAACGAGCTCAAGAACTTCACATCGAAAAACTACGCTCGGGTACCCCTGAATTCTTTGAAATAAGCCAAATATAGCGTTTTGGGGGGGTCTAGACCCTTAGTAAAATTTCGATGAAAATTTGAAAAAATAGATTTCCTTCAAAATTGGTATAATCGAAGAGGGTTCGATGATGAATTATAATCTGCAATTCCCAGTTGATTCCGTC
The DNA here is from genome assembly GCA_958510865.1 of Myrrha octodecimguttata. Classification (NCBI taxonomy): domain Eukaryota; kingdom Metazoa; phylum Arthropoda; class Insecta; order Coleoptera; family Coccinellidae; genus Myrrha; species Myrrha octodecimguttata. The sequence goes on along the minus strand of CAUEHS010000004.1, from coordinate 372,413 downwards.
AGTTGACAGGGAAAATAAATGATTTTGAAATTTCACATTTTGGAAATTTCCCATTTGACAGGTGAAAATCTAAACGGTAGGAGATATCGATGAGATAATGTCTTAGTCATGTTCAGCGACCTCGCAAACCTATGTTTGCATACCAAACTTGGCCGGTAACTCTGGTATTTTCGAAACTATTTCAATTTGAAACTTTCGCGTTTTTCGTTTCCGAGTTTTGTTTGAAGGGCTCTACAAGGAAGAATTGATGAGTGGGTGATTCTATTATTGCTTCCTATCATTCACACTAACGAGCTCAAGAACTTCACATCGAAAAACTACGCTCGGGTACCCCTGAATTCTTTAAAATAAGCCAAATATAGCGTTTTTGGGGGGTCTAGACCCTTAGTAAAATTTCGATGAAAATTTGAAAAAATAGATTTCCTTCAAAATTGGTACAATCGAAGAGGGTTCGATGATGAATTTTAATCTGCAATTCCCAGTTGATTCCGTCAGTTGACAGGGAAAATAAATGATTTTGAAATTTCACATTTTGGAAATTTCCCATTTGACAGGTGAAAATCTAAACGGTAGGAGATATCGATGAGATAATGTCTTAGTCATGTTCAGCGACCTCGCAAACCTATGTTTGCATACCAAACTTGGCCGGTAACTCTGGTATTTTCGAAACTATTTCAATTTGAAACTTTCGCGTTTTTCGTTTCCGAGTTTTGTTTGAAGGGCTCTACAAGGAAGAATTGATGAGTGGGTGATTCTATTATTGCTTCCTATCATTCACACTAACGAGCTCAAGAACTTCACATCGAAAAACTACGCTCGGGTACCCCTGAATTCTTTAAAATAAGCCAAATATAGCGTTTTTGGGGGGTCTAGACCCTTAGTAAAATTTCGATGAAAATTTGAAAAAATAGATTTCCTTCAAAATTGGTATAATCGAAGAGGGTTCGATGATGAATTATAATCTGCAATTCCCAGTTGATTCCGTCAGTTGACAGGGAAAATAAATGATTTTGAAATTTCACATTTTGGAAATTTCCCATTTGACAGGTGAAAATCTAAACGGTAGGAGATATCGATGAGATAATGTCTTAGTCATGTTCAGCGACCTCGCAAACCTATGTTTGCATACCAAACTTGGCCGGTAACTCTGGTATTTTCGAAACTATTTCAATTTGAATCTTTCGCGTTTTTCGTTTCCGAGTTTTGTTTGAAGGGCTCTACAAGGAAGAATTGATGAGTGGGTGATTCTATTATTGCTTCTTATCATTCACACTAACGAGCTCAAGAACTTCACTTCGAAAAACTACGCTCGGATACCCCTGAATTCTTTAAAATAAGCCAAATATAGCGTTTTTGGGGGGTCTAGACCCTTAGTAAAATTTCGATGAAAATTTGAAAAAATAGATTTCCTTCAAAATTGGTATAATCGAAGAGGGTTCGATGATGAATTATAATCTGCAATTCCCAGTTGATTCCGTCAGTTGACAGGAAAAATAAATGATTTTGAAATTTCACATTTTGGAAATTTCCCATTTGACAGGTGAAAATCTAAACGGTAGGAGATATCGATGAGATAATGTCTTAGTCATGTTCAGCGACCTCGCAAACCTATGTTTGCATACCAAACTTGGCCGGTAACTCTGGTATTTTCGAAACTATTTCAATTTGAAACTTTCGCGTTTTTCGTTTCCGAGTTTTGTTTGAAGGGCTCTACAAGGAAGAATTGATGAGTGGGTGATTCTATTATTGCTTCTAATCATTCACACTAACGAGCTCAAGAACTTCACATCGAAAAACTACTCTCGGGTACCCCTGAATTCTTTAAAATAAGCCAAATATAGCGTTTTTGGGGGGTCTAGACCCTTAGTAAAATTTCGATGAAAATTTGAAAAAATAGATTTCCTTCAAAATTGGTATAATCGAAGAGGGTTCGATGATGAATTATAATCTGCAATTCCCAGTTGATTCCGTCAGTTGACAGGGAAAATAAATGATTTTGAAATTTCACATTTTGGAAATATCCCATTTGACAGGTGAAAATCTAAACGGTAGGAGATATCGATGAGGTAATGTCTTAGTCATGTTCAGCGACCTCGCAAACCTATGTTTGCATACCAAACTTGGCCGGTAACTCTGGTATTTTCGAAACTATTTCAATTTGAAACTTTCGCGTTTTTCGTTTCCGAGTTTTGTTTGAAGGGCTCTACAAGGAAGAATTGATGAGTGGGTGATTCTATTATTGCTTCTTATCATTCACACTAACGAGCTCAAGAACTTCACATCGAAAAACTACGCTCGGGTACCCCTGAATTCTTTAAAATAAGCCAAATATAGCGTTTTTGGGGGGTCTAGACCCTTAGTAAAATTTCGATGAAAATTTGAAAAAATAGATTTCCTTCAAAATTGGTATAATCGAAGAGGGTTCGATGATGAATTATGATCTGCAATTCCCAGTTGATTCCGTCAATTGACAGGGAAAATAAATGATTTTGAAATTTCACATTTTGGAAATTTCCCATTTGACAGGTGAAAATCTAAACGGTAGGAGATATCGATGAGATAATGTCTTAGTCATGTTCAGCGACCTCGCAAACCTATGTTTGCATACCAAACTTGGCCGGTAACTCTGGTATTTTCGAAACTATTTCAATTTGAAACTTTCGCGTTTTTCGTTTCCGAGTTTTGTTTGAAGGGCTCTACAAGGAAGAATTGATGAGTGGGTGATTCTATTATTGCTTCCTATCATTCACACTAACGAGCTCAAGAACTTCACATCGAAAAACTACGCTTGGGTACCCCTGAATTCTTTAAAATAAGCCAAATATAGCGTTTTTGGGGGGTCTAGACCCTTAGTAAAATTTCGATGAAAATTTGAAAAAATAGATTTCCTTCAAAATTGGTACAATCGAAGAGGGTTCGATGATGAATTATAATCTGCAATTCCCAGTTGATTCCGTCAGTTGACAGGGAAAATAAATGATTTTGAAATTTCACATTTTGGAAATTTCCCATTTGACAGGTGAAAATCTAAACGGTAGGAGATATCGATGAGATAATGTCTTAGTCATGTTCAGCGACCTCGCAAACCTATGTTTGCATACCAAACTTGGCCGGTAACTCTGGTATTTTCGAAACTATTTCAATTTGAATCTTTCGCGTTTTTCGTTTCCGAGTTTTGTTTGAAGGGCTCTACAAGGAAGAATTGATGAGTGGGTGATTCTATTATTGCTTCTTATCATTCACACTAACGAGCTCAAGAACTTCACATCGAAAAACTACGCTCGGGTACCCCTGAATTCTTTAAAATAAGCCAAATATAGCGTTTTTGGGGGGTCTAGACCCTTAGTAAAATTTCGATGAAAATTTGAAAAAATAGATTTCCTTCAAAATTGGTATAATCGAAGAGGGTTCGATGATGAATTATAATCTGCAATTCCCAGTTGATTCCGTCAGTTGACAGGGAAAATAAATGATTTTGAAATTTCACATTTTGGAAATTTCCCATTTGACAGGTGAAAATCTAAACGGTAGGAGATATCGATGAGATAATGTCTTAGTCATGTTCAGCGACCTCGCAAACCTATGTTTGCATACCAAACTTGGCCGGTAACTCTGGTATTTTCGAAACTATTTCAATTTGAAACTTTCGCGTTTTTCGTTTCCGAGTTTTGTTTGAAGGGCTCTACAAGGAAGAATTGATGAGTGGGTGATTCTATTATTGCTTCTTATCATTCACACTAACGAGCTCAAGAACTTCACATCGAAAAACTACGCTCGGGTACCCCTGAATTCTTTAAAATAAGCCAAATATAGCGTTTTTGGGGGGTCTAGACCCTTAGTAAAATTTCGATGAAAATTTGAGAAAATAGATTTCCTTCAAAATTGGTATAATCGAAGAGGGTTCGATGATGAATTATAATCTGCAATTCCCAGTTGATTCCGTCATTTGACAGGGAAAATAAATGATTTTGAAATTTCACATTTTGGAAATTTCCCATTTGACAGGTGAAAATCTGAACGGTAGGAGATATCGATGAGATAATGTCTTAGTCATGTTCAGCGACCTCGCAAACCTATGTTTGCATACCAAACTTGGCCGGTAACTCTGGTATTTTCGAAACTATTTCAATTTGAAACTTTCGCGTTTTTCGTTTCCGAGTTTTGTTTGAAGGGCTCTACAAGGAAGAATTGATGAGTGGGTGATTCTATTATTGCTTCTTATCATTCACACTAACGAGCTCAAGAACTTCACATCGAAAAACTACGCTCGGGTACCCCTGAATTCTTTAAAATATGCCAAATATAGCGTTTTTGGGGGGTCTAGACCCTTAGTAAAATTTCGATGAAAATTTGAAAAAATAGATTTCCTTCAAAATTGGTATAATCGAAGAGGGTTCGATGATGAATTATAATCTGCAATTCCCAGTTGATTCCGTCAGTTGACAGGGAAAATAAATGATTTTGAAATTTCACATTTTGGAAATTTCCCATTTGACAGGTGAAAATCTAAACGGTAGGAGATATCGATGAGATAATGTCTTAGTCATGTTCAGCGACCTCGCAAACCTATGTTTGCATACCAAACTTGGCCGGTAACTCTGGTATTTTCGAAACTATTTCAATTTGAAACTTTCGCGTTTTTCGTTTCCGAGTTTTGTTTGAAGGGCTCTACAAGGAAGAATTGATGAGTGGGTGATTCTATTATTGCTTCTTATCATTCACACTAACGAGCTCAAGAACTTCACATCGAAAAACTACGCTCGGGTACCCCTGAATTCTTTAAAATAAGCCAAATATAGCGTTTTTGGGGGGTCTAGACCCTTAGTAAAATTTCGATGAAAATTTGAAAAAATAGATTTCCTTCAAAATTGGTATAATCGAAAAGGGTTCGATGATGAATTATAATCTGCAATTCCCAGTTGATTCCGTCAGTTGACAGGGAATATAAATGATTTTGAAATTTCACATTTTGGAAATTTCCCATTTGACAGGTGAAAATCTAAACGGTAGGAGATATCGATGAGATAATGTCTTAGTCATGTTCAGCGACCTCGCAAACCTATGTTTGCATACCAAACTTGGTCGGTAACTCTGGTATTTTCGAAACTATTTCAATTTGAAACTTTCGCGTTTTTCGTTTCCGAGTTTTGTTTGAAGGGCTCTACAAGGAAGAATTGATGAGTGGGTGATTCTATTATTGCTTCTTATCATTCACACTAACGAGCTCAAGAACTTCACATCGAAAAACTACGCTCGGGTACCCCTGAATTCTTTAAAATATGCCAAATATAGCGTTTTTGGGGGGTCTAGACCCTTAGTAAAATTTCGATGAAAATTTGAAAAAATAGATTTCCTTCAAAATTGGTATAATCGAAGAGGGTTCGATGATGAATTATAATCTGCAATTCCCAGTTGATTCCGTCAGTTGACAGGGAAAATAAATGATTTTGAAATTTCACATTTTGGAAATTTCCCATTTGACAGGTGAAAATCTAAACGGTAGGAGATATCGATGAGATAATGCCCTAGTCATGTTCAGCGACCTCGCAAACCTATGTTTGCATACCAAACTTGGCCGGTAACTCTGGTATTTTCGAAACTATTTCAATTTGAAACTTTCGCGTTTTTCGTTTCCGAGTTTTGTTTGAAGGGCTCTACAAGGAAGAATTGATGAGTGGGTGATTCTATTATTGCTTCTTATCATTCACACTAACGAGCTCAAGAACTTCACATCGAAAAACTACTCTCGGGTACCCCTGAATTCTTTAAAATAAGCCAAATATAGCGTTTTTGGGGGGTCTAGACCCTTAGTAAAATTTCGATGAAAATTTGAAAAAATAGATTTCCTTCAAAATTGGTATAATCGAAGAGGGTTCGATGATGAATTATAATCTGCAATTCCCAGTTGATTCCGTCAGTTGACAGGGAAAATAAATGATTTTGAAATTTCACATTTTGGAAATTTCCCATTTGACAGGTGAAAATCTAAACGGTAGGAGATATCGATGAGATAATGTCTTAGTCATGTTCAACGACCTCGCAAACCTATGTTTGCATACCAAACTTGGCCGGTAACTCTGGTATTTTCGAAACTATTTCAATTTGAAACTTTCGCGTTTTTCGTTTCCGAGTTTTGTTTGAAGGGCTCTACAAGGAAGAATTGATGAGTGGGTGATTCTATTATTGCTTCTTATCATTCACACTAACGAGCTCAAGAACTTCACATCGAAAAACTACGCTCGGGTACCCCTGAATTCTTTAAAATAAGCTAAATATAGCGTTTTTGGGAGGTCTAGACCCTTAGTAAAATTTCGATGAAAATTTGAAAAAATAGATTTCCTTCAAAATTGGTATAATCGAAGAGGGTTCGATGATGAATTATAATCTGCAATTCCCAGTTGATTCCGTCAGTTGACAGGGAAAATAAATGATTTTGAAATTTCACATTTTGGAAATTTCCCATTTGACAGGTGAAAATCTAAACGGTAGGAGATATCGATGAGATAATGTCTTAGTCATGTCCAGCGACCTCGCAAACCTATGTCTGCATACCAAACTTGGCCGGTAACTCTGGTATTTTCGAAACTATTTCAATTTGAAACTTTCGCGTTTTTCGTTTCCGAGTTTTGTTTGAAGGGCTCTACAAGGAAGAATTGATGAGTGGGTGATTCTATTATTGCTTCCTATCATTCACACTAACGAGCTCAAGAACTTCACATCGAAAAACTACGCTCGGGTACCCCTGAATTCTTTAAAATAAGCCAAATATAGCGTTTTTGGGGGGTCTAGACCCTTAGTAAAATTTCGATGAAAATTTGAAAAAATAGATTTCCTTCAAAATTGGTATAATCGAAGAGGGTTCGATGATGAATTATAATCTGCAATTCCCAGTTGATTCCGTCAGTTGACAGGGAAAATAAATGATTTTGAAATTTCACATTTTGGAAATTTTCCATTTGACAGGTGAAAATCTAAACGGTAGGAGATATCGATGAGATAATGCCCTAGTCATGTTCAGCGACCTCGCAAACCTATGTTTGCATACCAAACTTGGCCGGTAACTCTGGTATTTTCGAAACTATTTCAATTTGAAACTTTCGCGTTTTTCGTTTCCGAGTTTTGTTTGAAGGGCTCTACAAGGAAGAATTGATGAGTGGGTGATTCTATTATTGCTTCTTATCATTCACACTAACGAGCTCAAGAACTTCACATCGAAAAACTACGCTCGGGTACCCCTGAATTCTTTAAAATAAGCGAAATATAGCGTTTTTGGGGGGTCTAGACCCTTAGTAAAATTTCGATGAAAATTTGAAAAAATAGATTTCCTTCAAAATTGGTATAATCGAAGAGGGTTCGATGATGAATTATAATCTGCAATTCCCAGTTGATTCCGTCAGTTGACAGGGAAAATAAATGATTTTGAAATTTCACATTTTGGAAATTTCCCATTTGACAGGTGAAAATCTAAACGGTAGGAGATATCGATGAGATAATGTCTTAGTCATGTTCAGCGACCTCGCAAACCTATGTTTGCATACCAAACTTGGCCGATAACTCTGGTATTTTCGAAACTATTTCAATTTGAAACTTTCGCGTTTTTCGTTTCCGAGTTTTGTTTGAAGGGCTCTACAAGGAAGAATTGATGAGTCGGTGATTCTATTATGGCTTCTTATCATTCACACTAACGAGCTCAAGAACTTCACATCGAAAAACTACGCTCGGGTACCCCTGAATTCTTTAAAATAAGCCAAATATAGCGTTTTTGGGGCGTCTAGACCCTTAGTAAAATTTCGATGAAAATTTGAAAAAATAGATTTCCTTCAAAATTGGTATAATCGAAGAGGGTTCGATGATGAATTATAATCTGCAATTCCCAGTTGATTCCGTCAGTTGACAGGGAAAATAAATGATTTTGAAATTTCACATTTTGGAAATTTCCCATTTGACAGGTGAAAATCTAAACGGTAGGAGATATCGATGAGATAATGTCTTAGTCATGTTCAGCGACCTCGCAAACCTATGTTTACATACCAAACTTGGCCGGTAACTCTGGTATTTTCGAAACTATTTCAATTTGAAACTTTCGCGTTTTTCGTTTCCGAGTTTTGTTTGAAGGGCTCTACAAGGAAGAATTGATGAGTGGGTGATTCTATTATTGCTTCTTATCATTCACACTAACGAGCTCAAGAACTTCACATCGAAAAATTACGCTCGGGTACCCCTGAATTCTTTAAAATAAGCCAAATATAGCGTTTTTGGGGGGTCTAGACCCTTAGTAAAATTTCGATGAAAATTTGAAAAAATAGATTTCCTTCAAAATTGGTATAATCGAAGAGGGTTCGATGATGAATTATAATCTGCAATTCCCAGTTGATTCCGTCAGTTGACAGGGAAAATAAATGATTTTGAAATTTCACATTTTGGAAATTTCCCATTTGACAGGTGAAAATCTAAACGGTAGGAGATATCGATGAGATAATGTCTTAGTCATGTTCAGCGACCTCGCAAACCTATGTTTGCATACCAAACTTGGCCGGTAACTCTGGTATTTTCGAAACTATTTCAATTTGAAACTTTCGCGTTTTTCGTTTCCGAGTTTTGTTTGAAGGGCTCTACAAGGAAGAATTGATGAGTGGGTGATTCTATTATTGCTTCTTATCATTCACACTAACGAGCTCAAGAACTTCACATCGAAAAACTACGCTCGGGTACCCCTGAATTCTTTAAAATATGCCAAATATAGCGTTTTTGGGGGGTCTAGACCCTTAGTAAAATTTCGATGAAAATTTGAAAAAATAGATTTCCTTCAAAATTGGTATAATCGAAGAGGGTTCGATGATGAATTATAATCTGCAATTCCCAGTTGATTCCGTCAGTTGACAGGGAAAATAAATGATTTTGAAATTTCACATTTTGGAAATTTCCCATTTGACAGGTGAAAATCTAAACGGTAGGAGATATCGATGAGATAATGCCCTAGTCATGTTCAGCGACCTCGCAAACCTATGTTTGCATACCAAACTTGGCCGGTAACTCTGGTATTTTCGAAACTATTTCAATTTGAAACTTTCGCGTTTTTCGTTTCCGAGTTTTGTTTGAAGGGCTCTACAAGGAAGAATTGATGAGTGGGTGATTCTATTATTGCTTCTTATCATTCACACTAACGAGCTCAAGAACTTCACATCGAAAAACTACGCTCGGGTACCCCTGAATTCTTTAAAATAAGCCAAATATAGCGTTTTTGGGGGGTCTAGACCCTTAGTAAAATTTCGATGAAAATTTGAAAAAATAGATTTCCTTCAAAATTGGTATAATCGAAGGGGGTTCGATGATGAATTATAATCTGCAATTCCCAGTTGATTCCGTCAGTTGACAGGGAAAATAAATGATTTTGAAATTTCACATTTTGGAAATTTCCCATTTGACAGGTGAAAATCTAAACGATAGGAGATATCGATGGGATAATGTCTTAGTCATGTTCAGCGACCTCGCAAACCTATGTTTGCATACCAAACTTGGCCGGTAACTCTGGTATTTTCGAAACTATTTCAATTTGAAACTTTCGCGTTTTTCGTTTCCGAGTTTTGTTTGAAGGGCTCTACAAGGAAGAATTGATGAGTGGGTGATTCTATTATTGCTTCTTATCATTCACACTAACGAGCTCAAGAACTTCACATCGAAAAACTACGCTCGGGTACCCCTGAATTCTTTAAAATAAGCCAAATATAGCGTTTTTGGGGGGTCTAGACCCTTAGTAAAATTTCGATGAAAATTTGAAAAAATAGATTTCCTTCAGAATTGGTATAATCGAAGAGGGTTCGATGATGAATTATAATCTGCAATTCTCAGTTGATTCCGTCAGTTGACAGGGAAAATAAATGATTTTGAAATTTCACATTTTGGAAATTTCCCATTTGACAGGTGAAAATCTAAACGGTAGGAGATATCGATGAGATAATGTCTAAGTCATGTTCAGCGACCTCGCAAACCTATGTTTGCATACCAAACTTGGCCGGTAACTCTGGTATTTTCGAAACTATTTCAATTTGAAACTTTCGCGTTTTTCGTTTCCGAGTTTTGTTTGAAGGGCTCTACAAGGAAGAATTGATGAGTGGGTGATTCTATTATTGCTTCTTATCATTCACACTAACGAGCTCAAGAACTTCACATCGAAAAACTACGCTCGGGTACCCCTGAATTCTTTAAAATAAGCCAAATATAGCGTTTTTGGGGGGTCTAGACCCTTAGTAAAATTTCGATGAAAATTTGAAAAAATAGATTTCCTTCAAAATTGGTATAATCGAAGAGGGTTCGATGATGAATTATAATCTGCAATTCCCAGTTGATTCCGTCAGTTGACAGGGAAAATAAATGATTTTGAAATTTCACATTTTGGAAATTTCCCATTTGACAGGTGAAAATCTAAACGGTAGGAGATATCGATGAGATAATGTCTAAGTCATGTTCAGCGACCTCGCAAACCTATGTTTGCATACCAAACTTGGCCGGTAACTCTGGTATTTTCGAAACTATTTCAATTTGAAACTTTCGCGTTTTTCGTTTCCGAGTTTTGTTTGAAGGGCTCTACAAGGAAGAATTGATGAGTGGGTGATTCTATTATTGCTTCTTATCATTCACACTAACGAGCTCAAGAACTTCACATCGAAAAACTACGCTCGGGTACCCCTGAATTCTTTAAAATAAGCCAAATATAGCGTTTTTGGGGGGTCTAGACCCTTAGTAAAATTTCGATGAAAATTTGAAAAAATAGATTTCCTTCAAAATTGGTATAATCGAAGAGGGTTCGATGATGAATTATAATCTGCAATTCCCAGTTGATTCCGTCAGTTGACAGGGAAAATAAATGATTTTGAAATTTCACATTTTGGAAATTTCCCATTTGACAGGTGAAAATCTAAACGGTAGGAGATATCGATGAGATAATGTCTTAGTCATGTTCAGCGACCTCGCAAACCTATGTTTGCATACCAAACTTGGCCGGTAACTCTGGTATTTTCGAAACTATTTCAATTTGAAACTTTCGCGTTTTTCGTTTCCGAGTTTTGTTTGAAGGGCTCTACAAGGAAGAATTGATGAGTGGGTGATTCTATTATTGCTTCTTATCATTCACACTAACGAGCTCAAGAACTTCACATCGAAAAACTACGCTCGGGTACCCCTGAATTCTTTAAAATAAGCCAAATATAGCGTTTTTGGGGGGTCTAGACCCTTAGTAAAATTTCGATGAAAATTTGAAAAAATAGATTTCCTTCAAAATTGGTATAATCGAAAAGGGTTCGATGATGAATTATAATCTGCAATTCCCAGTTGATTCCGTCAGTTGACAGGGAAAATAAATGATTTTGAAATTTCACATTTTGGAAATTTCCCATTTGACAGGTGAAAATCTAAACGGTAGGAGATATCGATGAGATAATGTCTTAGTCATGTTCAGCGACCTCGCAAACCTATGTTTGCATACCAAACTTGGCCGGTAACTCTGGTATTTTCGAAACTATTTTAATTTGAAACTTTCGCGTTTTTCGTTTCCGAGTTTTGTTTGAAGGGCTCTACAAGGAAGAATTGATGAGTGGGTGATTCTATTATTGCTTCTTATCATTCACACTAACGAGCTCAAGAACTTCACATCGAAAAACTACGCTCGGGTACCCCTGAATTCTTTAAAATAAGCCAAATATAGCGTTTTTGGGGGGTCTAGACCCTTAGTAAAATTTCGATGAAAATTTGAAAAAATAGATTTCCTTCAAAATTGGAATAATCGAAGAGGGTTCGATGACGAATTATAATCTGCAATTCCCAGTTGATTCCGTCAGTTGACAGGGAAAATAAATGATTTTGAAATTTCACATTTTGGAAATTTCCCATTTGACAGGTGAAAATCTAAACGGTAGGAGATATCGATGAGATAATGTCTTAGTCATGTTCAGCGACCTCGCAAACCTATGTTTGCATACCAAACTTGGCCGGTAACTCTGGTATTTTCGAAACTATTTCAATTTGAAACTTTCGCGTTTTTCGTTTCCGAGTTTTGTTTGAAGGGCTCTACAAGGAAGAATTGATGAGTGGGTGATTCTATTATTGCTTCTTATCATTCACACTAACGAGCTCAAGAACTTCACATCGAAAAACTACGCTCGGGTACCCCTGAATTCTTTAAAGTATGCCAAATATAGCGTTTTTGGGGGGTCTAGACCCTTACTAAAATTTCGATGAAAATTTGAAAAAATAGATTTCCTTCAAAATTGGTATAATCGAAGAGGGTTCGATGATGAATTATAATCTGCAATTCCCAGTTGATTCCGTCAGTTGACAGGGAAAATAAATGATTTTGAAATTTCACATTTTGGAAATATCCCATTTGACAGGTGAAAATCTAAACGGTAGGAGATATCGATGAGATAATGTCTTAGTCATGTTCAGCGACCTCGCAAACCTATGTTTGCATACCAAACTTGGCCGGTAACTCTGGTATTTTCGAAACTATTTCAATTTGAAACTTTCGCGTTTTTCGTTTCCGAGTTTTGTTTGAAGGGCTCTACAAGGAAGAATTGATGAGTGGGTGATTCTATTATTGCTTCTTATCATTCACACTAACGAGCTCAAGAACTTCACATCGAAAAACTACGCTCGGGTACCCCTGAATTCTTTAAAATAAGCCAAATATAGCGTTTTTGGGGGGTCTAGACCCTTAGTAAAATTTCGATGAAAATTTGAAAAAATAGATTTCCTTCAAAATTGGTATAATCGAAGAGGGTTCGATGATGAATTATAATCTGCAATTCCCAGTTGATTCCGTCAGTTGACAGGGAAAATAAATGATTTTGAAATTTCACATTTTGGAAATTTCCCATTTGACAGGTGAAAATCTAAACGGTGGGAGATATCGATGAGATAATGTCTTAGTCATGTTCAGCGACCTCGCAAACCTATGTTTGCATACCAAACTTGGCCGGTAACTCTGGTATTTTCGAAACTATTTCAATTTGAAACTTTCGCGTTTTTCGTTTCCGAGTTTTGTTTGAAGGGCTCTACAAGGAAGAATTGATGAGTGGGTGATTCTATTATTGCTTCTTATCATTCACACTAACGAGCTCAAGAACTTCACATCGAAAAACTACGCTCGGGTACCCCTGAATTCTTTAAAATAAGCCAAATATAGCGTTTTTGGGGGGTCTAGACCCTTAGTAAAATTTCGATGAAAATTTGAAAAAATAGATTTCCTTCAAAATTGGTATAATCGAAGAGGGTTCGATGATGAATTATAATCTGCAATTCCCAGTTGATTCCGTCAGTTGACAGGGAAAATAAATGATTTTGAAATTTCACATTTTGGAAATTTCCCATTTGACAGGTGAAAATCTAAACGGTAGGAGATATCGATGAGATAATGTCTTAGTCATGTTCAGCGACCTCGCAAACCTATGTTTGCATACCAAACTTGGCCGGTAACTCTGGTATTTTCGAAACTATTTCAATTTGAAACTTTCGCGTTTTTCGTTTCCGAGTTTTGTTTGAAGGGCTCTACAAGGAAGAATTGATGAGTGGGTGATTCTATTATTGCTTCTTATCATTCACACTAACGAGCTCAAGAACTTCACATCGAAAAACTACGCTCGGGTACCCCTGAATTCTTTAAAATAAGCCAAATATAGCGTTTTTGGGGGGTCTAGACCCTTAGTAAAATTTCGATGAAAATTTGAAAAAATAGATTTCCTTCAAAATTGGTATAATCGAAGAGGGTTCGATGATGAATTATAATCTGCAATTCCCAGTTGATTCCGTCAGTTGACAGGGAAAATAAATGATTTTGAAATTTCACATTTTGGAAATTTCCCATTTGACAGGTGAAAATCTAAACGGTAGGAGATATCGATGAGATAATGTCTTAGTCATGTTCAGCGACCTCGCAAACCTATGTTTGCATACCAAACTTGGCCGGTAACTCTGGTATTTTCGAAACTATTTCAATTTGAAACTTTCGCGTTTTTCGTTTCCGAGTTTTGTTTGAAGGGCTCTACAAGGAAGAATTGATGAGTGGGTGATTCTATTATTGCTTCTTATCATTCACACTAACGAGCTCAAGAACTTCACATCGAAAAACTACGCTCGGGTACCCCTGAATTCTTTAAAATAAGCCAAATATAGCGTTTTTGGGGGGTCTAGACCCTTAGTAAAATTTCGATGAAAATTTGAAAAAATAGATTTCCTTCAAAATTGGTATAATCGAAGAGGGTTCGATGATGAATTATAATCTGCAATTCCCAGTTGATTCCGTCAGTTGACAGGGAAAATAAATGATTTTGAAATTTCACATTTTGGAAATTTCCCATTTGACAGGTGAAAATCTAAACGGTAGGAGATATCGATGAGATAATGTCTTAGTCATGTTCAGCGACCTCGCAAACCTATGTTTGCATACCAAACTTGGCCGGTAACTCTGGTATTTTCGAAACTATTTCAATTTGAAACTTTCGCGTTTTTCGTTTCCGAGTTTTGTTTGAAGGGCTCTACAAGGAAGAATTGATGAGTGGGTGATTCTATTATTGCTTCTTATCATTCACACTAACGAGCTCAAGAACTTCACATCGGAAAACTACGCTCGGGTACCCCTGAATTCTTTAAAATATGCCAAATATAGCGTTTTTGGGGGGTCTAGACCCTTAGTAAAATTTCGATGAAAATTTGAAAAAATAGATTTCCTTCAAAATTGGTATAATCGAAGAGGGTTCGATGATGAATTATAATCTGCAATTCCCAGTTGATTCCGTCAGTTGACAGGGAAAATAAATGATTTTGAAATTTCACATTTTGGAAATATCCCATTTGACAGGTGAAAATCTAAACGGTAGGAGATATCGATGAGATACTGTCTTAGTCATGTTCAGCGACCTCGCAAACCTATGTTTGCATACCAAACTTGGCCGGTAACTCTGGTATTTTCGAAACTATTTCAATTTGAAACTTTCGCGTTTTTCGTTTCCGAGTTTTGTTTGAAGGGCTCTACAAGGAAGAATTGATGAGTGGGTGATTCTATTATTGCTTCTTATCATTCACACTAACGAGCTCAAGAACTTCACATCGGAAAACTACGCTCGGGTACCCCTGAATTCTTTAAAATAAGCCAAATATAGAGTTTTTGGGGGGTCTAGACCCTTAGTAAAATTTCGATGAAAATTTGAAAAAATAGATTTCCTTCAAAATTGGTATAATCGAAGAGGGTTCGATGATGAATTATAATCTGCAATTCCCAGTTGATTCCGTCAGTTGACAGGGAAAATAAATGATTTTGAAATTTCACATTTTGGAAATTTCCCATTTGACAGGTGAAAATCTAAACGGTAGGAGATATCGATGAGATAATGTCTTAGTCATGTTCAGCGACCTCGCAAACCTATGTTTGCATACCAAACTTGGCCGGTAACTCTGGTATTTTCGAAACTATTTCAATTTGAAACTTTCGCGTTTTTCGTTTCCGAGTTTTGTTTGAAGGGCTCTACAAGGAAGAATTGATGAGTGGGTGATTCTATTATTGCTTCTTATCATTCACACTAACGAGCTCAAGAACTTCACATCGAAAAACTACGCTCGGGTACCCCTGAATTCTTTAAAATAAGCCAAATATAGCGTTTTTGGGGGGTCTAGACCCTTAGTAAAATTTCGATGAAAATTTGAAAAAATAGATTTCCTTCAAAATTGGTATAATCGAAGAGGGTTCGATGATGAATTATAATCTGCAATTCCCAGTTGATTCCGTCAGTTGACAGGGAAAATAAATGATTTTGAAATTTCACATTTTGGAAATTTCCCATTTGACAGGTGAAAATCTAAACGGTAGGAGATATCGATGAGATAATGTCTTAGTCATGTTCAGCGACCTCGCAAACCTATGTTTGCATACCAAACTTGGCCGGTAACTCTGGTATTTTCGAAACTATTTCAATTTGAAACTTTCGCGTTTTTCGTTTCCGAGTTTTGTTTGAAGGGCTCTACAAGGAAGAATTGATGAGTGGGTGATTCTATTATTGCTTCTTATCATTCACACTAACGAGCTCAAGAACTTCACATCGGAAAACTACGCTCGGGTACCCCTGAATTCTTTAAAATATGCCAAATATAGCGTTTTTGGGGGGTCTAGACCCTTAGTAAAATTTCGATGAAAATTTGAAAAAATAGATTTCCTTCAAAATTGGTATAATCGAAGAGGGTTCGATGATGAATTATAATCTGCAATTCCCAGTTGATTCCGTCAGTTGACAGGGAAAATAAATGATTTTGAAATTTCACATTTTGGAAATATCCCATTTGACAGGTGAAAATCTAAACGGTAGGAGATATCGATGAGATACTGTCTTAGTCATGTTCAGCGACCTCGCAAACCTATGTTTGCATACCAAACTTGGCCGGTAACTCTGGTATTTTCGAAACTATTTCAATTTGAAACTTTCGCGTTTTTCGTTTCCGAGTTTTGTTTGAAGGGCTCTACAAGGAAGAATTGATGAGTGGGTGATTCTATTATTGCTTCTTATCATTCACACTAACGAGCTCAAGAACTTCACATCGGAAAACTACGCTCGGGTACCCCTGAATTCTTTAAAATAAGCCAAATATAGAGTTTTTGGGGGGTCTAGACCCTTAGTAAAATTTCGATGAAAATTTGAAAAAATAGATTTCCTTCAAAATTGGTATAATCGAAGAGGGTTCGATGATGAATTATAATCTGCAATTCCCAGTTGATTCCGTCAGTTGACAGGGAAAATAAATGATTTTGAAATTTCACATTTTGGAAATTTCCCATTTGACAGGTGAAAATCTAAACGGTAGGAGATATCGATGAGATAATGTCTTAGTCATGTTCAGCGACCTAGCAAACCTATGTTTGCATACCAAACTTGGCCGGTAACTCTGGTATTTTCGAAACTATTTCAATTTGAAACTTTCGCGTTTTTCGTTTCCGAGTTTTGTTTGAAGGGCTCTACAAGGAAGAATTGATGAGTGGGTGATTCTATTATTGCTTCTTATCATTCACACTAACGAGCTCAAGAACTTCACATCGAAAAACTACGCTCGGGTACCCCTGAATTCTTTAAAATAAGCCAAATATAGCGTTTTTGGGGGGTCTAGACCCTTAGTAAAATTTCGATGAAAATTTGAAAAAATAGATTTCCTTCAAAATTGGTATAATCGAAGAGGGTTCGATGATGAATTATAATCTGCAATTCCCAGTTGATTCCGTCAGTTGACAGGGAAAATAAATGATTTTGAAATTTCACATTTTGGAAATTTCCCATTTGACAGGTGAAAATCTAAACGGTAGGAGATATCGATGAGATAATGTCTTAGTCATGTTCAGCGACCTCGCAAACCTATGTTTGCATACCAAACTTGGCCGGTAACTCTGGTATTTTCGAAACTATTTCAATTTGAAACTTTCGCGTTTTTCGTTTCCGAGTTTTGTTTGAAGGGCTCTACAAGGAAGAATTGATGAGTGGGTGATTCTATTATTGCTTCTTATCATTCACACTAACGAGCTCAAGAACTTCACATCGAAAAACTACGCTCGGGTACCCCTGAATTCTTTAAAATAAGCCAAATATAGCGTTTTTGGGGGGTCTAGACCCTTAGTAAAATTTCGATGAAAATTTGAGAAAATAGATTTCCTTCAAAATTGGTATAATCGAAGAGGGTTCGATGATGAATTATAATCTGCAATTCCCAGTTGATTCCGTCAGTTGACAGGGAAAATAAATGATTTTGAAATTTCACATTTTGGAAATTTCCCATTTGACAGGTGAAAATCTAAACGGTAGGAGATATCGATGAGATAATGTCTAAGTCATGTTCAGCGACCTCGCAAACCTATGTTTGCATACCAAACTTGGCCGGTAACTCTGGTATTTTCGAAACTATTTCAATTTGAAACTTTCGCGTTTTTCGTTTTCGAGTTTTGTTTGAAGGGCTCTACAAGGAAGAATTGATGAGTGGGTGATTCTATTATTGCTTCTTATCATTCACACTAACGAGCTCAAGAACTTTACATCGAAAAACTACGCTCGGGTACCCCTGAATTCTTTAAAATAAGCCAAATATAGCGTTTTTGGGGGGTCTAGACCCTTAGTAAAATTTCGATGAAAATTTGAAAAAATTAAAAAAATTTCAAAAAGCACTGCCGTGAAGGCAGCAACTTTTGCGCGCATGTTCAATGTAGATGACCGCTTCAGCAACGAATTTGAACGTGCGCGCAAAAGCTGCTGCCTTCACGGCAGTGCTTTTTGAAATTTTTTTCTGATAAATTACTGGATTTCAATTCGATCATATCTGTATTTTTGGACATATTGTAAAAATGAAATTTTGATTGGGTATATCTACGGTTTCATTGAGCGGATTTTACCCATTCACGAATTCGACCTTCGTAATTAAGCCCCAAACCTACTCTACAAATATCGAGTTTCTAAGTCATTTCTTCCGGAAGTTATTGTGTTTACGGTCAGCCTGACGGCCGACTGCGTAAACACAATAACTTCCGAAAGAAACAACTTAGAAACTCGATATTTGCAGAGAAGGTTTGGACCTTAATTACGAAGGCCGAATTCGTGAATGGGTAAAATCCACCCAATGATTCCGTAGATATACCCAATCAAAATTTTATTTTTCCAATATTTCCAAAAATACAGATCAGATCGAATTGAAATCCAGTACTTCATCGAAAAAAACAGTTCGAAGTTTCATACAGAATTTAATGAGGATGATATGATGAGAAAATCATAGAAATTTTTTTTTTCAAATTGTTCTAATAACACGATTATCACGACATTTTGCATAAAGTTGTCTTTCAGCATCTTAAAACTAGCTGTGAAGTTTAATCAGTATTTCTCGAGTAATACCGAAAAAATCAACGATATCGAGAAGAAAACCTCGAAATTTGACATATTTTTTCCCGATATCTCCAAAACTTATGATCGTATCGAACTGAAATTTAGTACACTGCTGTGAAATTAGAAGGTCAAAGTGTGAGTATAATTTTTTTTGGATATGATTAATGGTTTCCGAAAAAAAAATTTTTTTGGAAAAAAATTTCGAAAAAATTTTTTTTTTAAAATTACTGACAATATGATCCTGACGAAATTTAGCTCAGAGTTGCGCGTCGTTGTACTTCACCTAACTGCCAAGTTTGAATCCAATCGCTCAGGTAGTTTCTGAAATAAAAAATAAATGACTTCAAAACTTCAAGTGCCTATAACTTCGAAACTATTCGACCGATTTGGCCCATTAACGAACTTAACCGCGGCATTCTGATGCGCAACCTATCCTGAAAGTTTCAAGTAGCTAGCTTGCTTCTGTCGACAGTTATCGTGTCTACGGACGGCCGGACGGCCGGCCGGACAGAATCAATTTTGACACCGGATTCGTCATCAGTGAGTCCAACCTAGTCGATTGAGACCATTTTTGGCTCAATCATCCAAAATCACAGACATTTGG
The DNA here is from genome assembly GCA_958510865.1 of Myrrha octodecimguttata. Lineage (NCBI taxonomy): Eukaryota > Metazoa > Arthropoda > Insecta > Coleoptera > Coccinellidae > Myrrha > Myrrha octodecimguttata. The sequence goes on along the minus strand of CAUEHS010000004.1, from coordinate 352,916 downwards.
ACAAAACGATAGCACGCTGTTCCCCTAGAACATGCGCGCAAAAAACACTCACCAGATAAAACAGGATATCCAATTATGTCCAATTCAGGTCGGGATACCTGTGGATTTGAAATGGACGTCCATAAAATATCCATTGAAGAATTTGGAATGGATATCCTTCAGTGGAATTGGAATGGACGTTCATAAGATATCAATTGAAGGGTTTGGAAAGGATATCCTTTAGTGGACTTGAATTAATTGGAGGTCCATAAGATATCCATTGAAGGATTTGAAATGGATATCCTTGAGTGGACTTGAAATGGACGTCCATGAGATATTCATTGAAGGATTTGAAATGGATATCCTTCAGTGGGCTTGTTATGGATGTCCATAACATATCCATTGAAGGATATCTCTAAGTGGATATTCTTTGGACATCCATGGGATATAAATCGTCGGATATCGAATTGTGTAAATGGACATACATTAGACATACCACAAGATATCCATTGCACGTCTATCCTGATCAGGATAATCGTAGACTTGGAATGGATATCCATAGAATATCCTTGTCGGATATCTTATGGATGTCCCTCAGGGATTTCTTATGGACGTACAGGTTGGAGCGCTCTGGACATCCCTTGAATGTCCATAGGATATCTTTTGGATATTTTTGGATGACCATATGATATCCATAATGTCCGTGAAGGGTGTCCAGTGAATATCCATCGGATGTCCGTGGGTTATCTGGGTGCCAGCAGCTTTTAGCCGATTCGGCCCAGCAACTTACTTAACCGCCGCATTTTTCAATACAGCATGTCCTGAAAGTTTCAAACCTTTAGGGGTTTTCAAGAAATCTTGCCTACGGCCGGTCGGTCGGACAGAAAATAAGACATTATAACGAAACGATAGCACGCTGTTTAAATTTGAAAATTCAATGCTCAAGGTCACTTTTTCGCATGCTCCAACGTTGCCAATAGCTGCGAGAAGAATTAGAATTCGGAGAAATTTCGAAAATAATAGGAGAAAAGATGACCGCTTTGGCGACGGATTCCAACATGTGCGCAAAAGCTGCTGACTTTCCGACACTGCTTTTGTAGAATTTTTCTTGAAGGTCTCTGTCATTCCGGGTTCGAGACTCGTGTAACTCATTTTCCGTTATTCGAGGGTGATGCAGATTGACTCTGTGATTATGAAGAAATAATATGAGCCAACCATTTCTTTCATGAAGATTAAGTGGTTGTCGATTTCGACAATGATTGATATCTGAACTCTGATTCCTTGAATTATTCACCTACATGCTACATGACCTAACCGTTGCTTGAATTTTAAATAAGGAGCATTAGTTATATTCGACAGAGCAAATTGTAACGAATGTATTATTGAGAAACATTATTACCTTCATTGCCAACATAACTGTTGTATATCTGCAATTTTGTTGAATGTTGCATTATAATTTTTTTTTATTTTCCGTCGCCAATGAAGTGCTACAAAATGAAAATACATAGAAAAAAATCGTTTATATTTCGAGAATTCTGTTTTATTTTGTTCTCAGAATTATAATAATGATGAAGTGAAGAGAGATGAAATCATAATTTTACTTCCTTAATAATGAAAACATTTCATGACCGCCATATAATGGATATTATTCTTGACCTTCGATACCACGATACGATATATTAGTTGCTCATTCAACGAACAATAATAATCAATCTTATTGAAATAAATGTCAACTACATATCCACCCGATAACTATTATCGAAAGAAGCACTAACTTGGAGTAAAGAGGTTTTTCGCGATTGTTGATCTGCCCATTCACAAATAATCTAGTTCCGTATATATTACAGAGCGGCCACCCATTCGAGACTGACTTCACTCAACACTGCTCGGCATCTAAATCAAAAAAAAGTTTCCAAATTTATGATGGGTACAAATCGTTCTATAAAGCCTCTACATATTATATTTCGATATATGTATTATCCACATGTTCCACAGGCCATCAGGACCGCAGTCATATGAAGAAATAATTAGTACGCTCCCATCCACTAGTCTTGACTATAGTATCTAATTGAAGAGGAATTCTTCTTTTTGAAGCGGGGTCCAGATGGGTGTAATCCGAACAGCGAATTCAATAAAATTTGATGAACGATTCGGGGAATAGTGTGGACGATACTCGAGCTCAACCTTGAATAATACATTCAAATGCATCTTTCGAGTCGAAAACCGAGTCCTGACGGAGCAGAAAGAGCGCTGCCTCGAACCATAAAACTGCCTGTGATTTATTGCATTCGATGTTCGCATTACACTCATCTGGGCCCGGCTTAATTCAACATTTTTATTACTCACTATCATTTTCCATTATTTCATAGGTTTAGTCAGGGGTGGCTTAGGACTATTCAGTAGGACTGTAGATAGAATAATCAACACTTTCACAAGGGTGGAAGATCGACTGAGGGAGCTCTTGGAAGAATTCAGGAAGCAAATCGTACGTGGTATACCAGAATTCAATATCCCAATTTTGGACCCTCTACACATTGATAATGTTGAATTCAAAATTAAACATGAATCTGGAAAGTGAGTATAAGTGTTGTATATTGATTTTGGTTTATTATTTGATAAAATCAAATAATAAACCTTAGTGATCGACCAACAAAAAAAATTTTTAACCCCCCCTGAAAATTTCACAGTTTACGTTTTGGAGTATGTAGATTTGAATAAACTGATAAAAAAAAATCCGTCCTTCCGCCGTCCGTTGTCCGGGGCTTTTCTCCGAAAGTACTGAACCGAAACCAGTGAAACTTAGTAGAAAAATCGTGTGTCGCTCGGGATTGATCCTCCAAGCTTTTCAGCAGAATCGGTGTACCCTAGGGGCTCAAAATAGGGGGTTGGGGGGAAAAAAAATTATTTCTCGAAAACTTACCACCGAATTTTCATGAAACTCTGAACGTTGGTTACTGTTGCAAAACTAAACCAAAAAAAATTCATCCGGATGATTTCCGACCACTGGTTCCTGAGTTATAAAGAAAAACGCTGCAAATTTTCAATAATGTCGAAAATGACATCATCGCATTCGGTTCTAAAATTGGAATTCACTGGAATAATCGGTTTACTTTTCATCCAGAATCATACATCTGAAAGTAGATGAAAATATTGATTACCAAATTTTCAACACATATCGAGAAATTTCTAATGGATGCGTTATTATTTTATAAACACAATTTGCAAATGCCCCATCGATGTTCTTGACAATTTCATAATCGTGAGTAGTTCAGATTGAATATTTCTGGGTTTTCTCTCCCAATATCTTAAACATAACTACTGAAAATCGGATCAAATTATTATTTATAGACATCACCCTGCGGATTACGGGATTTAAGATTAAATTTCTTCATGAAGCTTATTCATATCTTGAATGAAACTTTTATTTTATTCATAAATCATTGGGTTTTCAGAACACAAAAACCAATTCCATGAAAAAATTCATTTGAAACATTGAAATCTCAATAAATACTCTTTCATAAATGAAGAACACTTTTACATGCAGAACGCGAATTAAGTAGCGTAATTTAAAATAATGCAGATTTCCAAAAAATTCGGTTGATCGTAGGTTTCCATCAATTTCGGTTTGCATAGTACGATTATCGTCAACATGTGGATATCCGTTACTGGTTTCAATCGAAATCCAAAATCTTTCGTACTGACAGTTTGAAATAAGCGTGAATATAAAAAATAATGAGCATTTATATGATAAATCAAATTGAAGGATATAATATGCAAAAAAATCAATAACAAACCGCAAATCTCATCAATTGTCGATTGTCAAGAATCTTATATTGAGGGTTGGAGCCTTAGACTAAAGTTAAACACCTGTTCTGAATGGGGTCTGTGACCTAAGACAAGGGATATAGCGTAGACAAAAATATACCACATGTATCATCATCTGGTTGTCGGCAAACTACTTGTTTGAATTTCACGTCTTTACATCAAACAGACTTATGGATTTGACACCCTCTTAGTTGAGTGTATCTGACAACGATAACAACGAACGAAATTTATAATATAGAATTATTTTTTTGAATTCAACCTGATGAGGTTCACGATATATTTAATTGTTTCAGAAATGTTATTGAAAATAACTTTAGTTTTTCAGTTTGTGTGGTGGATACTTTGTGAATCAAGTGAATCGGATATCTGCTGTGGAAAAAATTTTTTCAGATCAATTGCACAGGAAGGTTGAGTTTTTTTCATTTCATAAATATTTTTCAGAACAAAGTTGAATTCTAGAAGAAATCACATCTTCACATTTGATATTAGCGGAAAGTATTGAATTTTGTTTTACGTATTGGTGTTAGTTCGAAAGATTGAGTTTATTTCCTCAGTGTCAAGAAATACGAATGCGTTCGGATTGAAACATCATGACTAATTGTGAAATATGGACACTCGATTTAATGCTAAATTTCGTGAGAATTGTATTGGAAAAATCGAATTTTTTTTTAAACATTTTTTTTTCGAATACATATTCATCAAAGTTCAATGAAATTTGGTACAGGTTTCAGAGTCAACATTTAGAAACAGTGTTCCAAATTTCAGTTCTGACTGATATTTATTTGTGCAGATATTATCAAAAAATTTCGTGACCATTTTGAATATTGAGGTTATTTCCCTTATATCTCAAAAAGGGCAAACCCTTTCTGATTTGAAGTTCATTTTCAGTTGTAGAATACCGATACGAAATTTAATAATTGTGGAAAGTAGTTAGATTTTCAAAGAGGTGAAACGACTGTGGAACGTCTCTTCTCATTCAAAATATTATTTTAAATTTTGCTACTCAGTTAGCGTTCTGCATTTGAAAATGTTATTCAATTATACAAGTGTATTTATTGAGATTTCAATGTTCACATGAATCGTTTCATGGAATTGGTTTCTGTGTTGTGAGAAACCAATAAGTTATGCATAATATATAAGTTTTTTAAGATATCAATGGTAAATTGGGTTATATATAACTGAGAAAATAATAAACCCTTGTGTAAAAGTTGCAGCGTTTTTTGAAATATGATTACTTTCAAATTACAAGAACAAGAATTTCAAGTACTTCTATCACATAATAAATTATTATCATCTTTTATTCCCAGTATACAGAGTATGATAGATTTCGCTGAAATTTTGCTACTTGAATCTCAGATAAAACATTCTTACGATCCGCTGATTTTACAATATTCCTTCTTGAAATCCTGGGAAGAGAACAAATGTGAAAACGTGGGCGTATCCACGCTGTTGGTAAGGAAACGCGATGGAACGATAGATAACGTTCTATACTATCGCAATCAAGAATAGCAACCCTTCAAATCTGCATGAGGTACCAGACTGAAATGAAATTTGAATGGGTAAATTTGAGGAGTCATAGGACGGATCAACGAATCCGGGTGCACTAATTTCCAAACCTACTCCACAAATATCGAGTCCTAAAGTGGCCGCTTTCGGAAGTTATGACGTTGGGTACTTTCAAAATACCTTCCGATCGAAATGGCTTGAAGACTTTATATTCGAATAGTAGGCTCAGATTAATTACAGCGGTCGAGTTCGTGAACGGGTTCAATTCGACCAATGATTCTTCACATATGTCAGTTCAAAACCTCAAGTACATAATTGATATGTACCGTATATGCCCGATAGTAACCGCTCGGGTTTGCTAGATTTTCAGGTCTGGTTAATGGTTACCAGCTTATTTTCGGGACACGTTTTCTACCATTCATTCACAGTCACTTGTCATTCGTCCACTTCGTCAGTTTTGTTTGTAAGGTTATGACTTGTGTTGTGAGCTTTGAATAAAGAACAACATGCTTCACAATTTTTTTCAAAGTTTCAAACAGCAAACGTTAATATTTACTTCAACCCACAGAATACAAGCTTCAACCATAACATAACTATTAGAATCTTGTCTATGATCTTAAGATTACCGCTATAACCGATACAAATCGTCGGTTGTTCTGGTGACAGATTTCAGTTAACCAGCTTTCAGGATCGCTGTCCCGTAAACATGTAATTCTGTAAATCTGACATTTACGGGACAGGATTTCAGTAACCGGGTTAACCATGGTGATTTACGGTACATATGGAATATTTCCAATAATGCATTATCGATCTAGTTGAAATCTAGTACTCTGTATTAAAATTGTAGTTTCAAAGGTCATAAAATAACGTCGTTAGAATTATACCAGCAGAAGATCGTAGAATTTTTTCATCTCTGATTCGAGCATAGTTGGCAGTTCCTGGATGGTTTAACGTTCTGTTGGTGAATTTGAATAAGCACGAATTTTTCCTTGTGCAACTTCAGAAACAAAGGAGTTTGAGATACGTGGAGAATAGAATGTCGAGAGGTTTGCTAGCTACAGAGCGCTGAATTGTCAAAAAATAATATTGGGAAAAAATACGCCACTCCCTTTTTTCGTAGTTTCCATTTCTCTAGATTGGGCAAATTAAAATTCAACTTTTTGAGTTTTTTGTGTTTTTTCAATATCAAGCTTCATTTTTGAGGAAGAAACACTTTTAATTTTATGACAATCACTGTCAGCAGGTTTCCGAAGCAGGAGTAGTTTCAATTTCTTTCCTAGAAAACGGTGCTGGATATAAAGAAAATACAAATAAACAACAAGTTTGTATTTAATGCTCAATTTAAAAATTGAAAATTCAGTGGCGTACTTTTTCTCCTCAATATCGTTGTCTGTGGTTCCCACTGCGATGGCAATTCAAATATAGTTGGGGCTATTCAGGGTGTATCTGAAAAACACCGAAAAAATTTAAGGAGTGATTCTGTGATGAAAATTAAGGTAGGTAATTGGTGTAAAATTTCTTGAAAACCTCCCCCCGGAAAAGTTTCACCCCTCCGAATATAAACAAAAAAATTGTTTTTCTTTTTCATTTTCCTTGTATATATTGAGCTAAAGTAAATTTTGGTATATTTCATTTGTCGATAAAACTACACATATTGGAATTTTGTCAACCCTGAACCCCTAGATATTTTTTCTTACAGCTTCTTTTTGTATACACATTTTTCTTTTAAAACCACATGCCTGAAAAGCCCACTTCATTTCCTAACTTTTTTTTATCTCTACAAGGTGTTCGAAAACTTGAGCAGTCACGAGAAAAAAATATCGACGTAGCAGGGTGTGAAACGATAAGAAATTCAGCAGGCATATTTCCTCGCATACGCATTTGAATGAGAAGAGTAAATGCTTGTATTGAAGCTGTTGTTCAATGAAATGGTATTCTACAAGAGTTATGTTTTTCTCGTAATAGATGATTAAGTTTTCGAATAAATTTGGTAGAGATAAAAAAGTTAGTAAATGAATTGGGTTTTTCAGGCATGTGGTTTTAAAAGGAAAATGTGTATCCAAAAGAAAGTTGTAGGAAAAATGTCTTAGGAGTTAACTATTTCAACCCCTTTCAAGCATACTTGTTGAAAATATTCCAAAATGTGTAGTTTTATTGACAAATAAAATAGACCAAGTTTCGTGCCTTCAGCTTAATATACTGGGAAAATAAAAAAGAAAAACAATTTTTTTGTTTATCTTCGGAGGGTTGGATCTTTTCCGGGGGTTGGTTTTTCAAAAAATTTTATAATTAATACTTACCTTAATTTCAGATATTGGAAGTGGCAACCCAGAAAAAAACTAAAAAATAATGCAAAATCCTCCCAAAAAAAAGTATCAATCGATACTATATGTATAAGCGTCATATTACCTCAAATATACAGAGTGTAACAGCCAAATGGAATAAATTCGATATCGAATAAATGAGGGCGTGTTGGGAAAAACTCTCGGACACGTCGATTTGTAATTTTAAATGCGCATATTTTTCAAGAAAATAATATTATATAGGGTGTTCCATGTGACCGTCGCCAATACCAACTTTCTTATCTCAAATGCAACCCCCTGTATGTTATTTATTTTTTGGATTCTTCAGAGAATTCTAGATACAATTCATGCACAATGTCCTATACCTATCTTTAACTATTTCGGAAATATTAAGTGTTTTAAGATTTAGTGCAAAAATCAACGTTTTAAATAAAAATTATTTTATTTCACAAATTCGGTACATTACACTTAAAATCTGATAAGTAATACTGATTATTTCCTAATAATTAAAAAAAAACAAAAAAAAACCTTAATGTCAATGTAGGAAATGTGCCAAATGCTCGCCGCGAACGTCTTGGCAACATGCTAATCTGGTGTAGAATTGTCTTCTAACGTTACTCAACATTTTTGAAAACACTAAATATTTCCGAAAAAGTTGAAGATAAGTATAGGACATTGTACATGAATTGTGTCTAGAATTTTCTGAAGAATCCAAAGAATAAATAATATACAGGGGGTTACATTTAAAATAAGAAAGTTGGTATTGGCCACGGTCGCATGGAACACCCTATATAATTTTATTTTCTTGAAAACTATGCGCATTTAAAATTACAAATCGACGTGTCCGAGCGTTTTTCCTAACACCCCTTCATTTATTAGTTATCGAATTTATTCCATTTGGCTGTTATACTCTGTATACCAAATTTCAACCGAATCTGTTCAAAAGAATATTATGGCACCGCAGTAAGGGAATACCTCATATTGATATTCTTATCGTATAATATTTTTTCATTTCACAGTTTTGCTGGAAATGCTAGCGATGTCACCATTAGGCATATTTCCAAATTTGTCCTGGATGACGTACGATTTTCGGACATAGGTGCTTGGAGGTTCAAACTGGATTTAAACATCACTTTGCCTTTCATCACAGCTGAAGGGTACTACTTTGTGGATGCTCTCATTGGTGACACTGTCTCTCTATTTGGCAATGGAAAATTCTGGTGAACAAAAAAAATTAATCATGAATCACTGCAATTTACTCTACAACATTCCCATTTTAGGGCGAAGATATACCAGTTAGAGTTGAAAATTACAGCTCTGTTGAAGTTGGAAGGAATTCGACCCAGAGTAAATAGTCTTGGACTGAATGTTAAGATGAAGAAATTAGAGGTGAGAACAGTAATAATTTCAGTACTTAGTGAATGAGCTGAGAATAGCACAAAAATAATGCACCTACTGGATTCTGTCCGTCTGTTGCCAATGATAACTTGAAACTTTCAGATTAGTTTGAGTTCGGTAATGTTCAAAACGGCCAAACGGTTTCGGAGTTATAACCATTTGAAATTTTTAAAATGTTTCTTCAATATTTCAAGAATCATCGATGCAATTGGATTGAAACTTCGTAATTAGCTGAAGAATACCAACGCGCGACTTGACGCAAAAAATGATGAGTACCTTTGCATGCAGAAATCATCTCTTTTGTCAGAAATCTGCTACCTCGTACATAGAAGTCAGACGGAAGAAATCTCTCAGAAAGTGATTTCTCTCGATAACCATGCATACAGCGTAATGGAACAGAACTTTTCTCATGCACAACTGTCCAAAGATTCATGGTTTTGCATCAACTTGTGAAAAATGTCTTTAACAAATCTTTTTCCTAAAGATTTCCTGTGTTTACCCGCAGCTCCTTGTGGCGGCCCTGTACCGAATAGCACATTTCAGATATCAATTCTGAATGCAAAGATACCACTGGATGCTGAATTCAAAATTCATATCATGCATACTGACCCTTGTTCATATGAAATAGTTATTTTCTTGAATATTAGCATATCTTCAAAACTCAACCCGCATAATTAAATCATATGGGAATGGAAAAACGATACCTACAGAAATTAAAACTCTCCAAGAACTTTTTACTATACAATAACGTATCACCAATTCTAACTCCTTTCTATGCAATTTTAGAATAATTTCGAGGGTTTGATGAAGGATAAAGAAACTGGAGATCTATATAACAGGGTGATATCACGTTTAGCACCAGAGGCTGTAGATATGCTTTGGCCAGAACTCAAGAAACCCGTTGAGAAACAAATTATGAATGTGAGTGATAAGAATAGTTACCCTTAATAATAATAATGTAATAGTTCAAAACAGTGATAATGTTATTAACAAAACAACAACAACAAATATGTTCGCTTATGTTGATATGAAATGAACGACTTCAAAAAGAATGAACAGGTTATATCATTAGACTTTTTCCGTTTAACTTCATAAGACCGAAAAACTTTTCGAATAATTATGCCGACAACTACTTATAACGAAAAGTACCATAGTAACATTGAGTATTAAGTAACTTAATATTATTCTCTATTACTCAATGATATTATGAGGACAATTCGTCTTTATACAATGGTAGTACCTCCGGTTTTTGCACGTACCTGCAAGCTGTTCCCAAAATATTTCTTATAGTACATGATCCATGGTCCGTTTTCGAACTTGATTACTATTTTTTTACTTAGTTAATATTCAACTGTCCTATTGTCCTACGAATTGCGTGGTACGTTATACGTCCTACGCTCAGAAAGTATCAATACCACAAGAAAATTTTTCTCATCACTTACTGTAGGACCAAAATATTACATACAACGTTAATCTGTTCTCTGCCTAAATGAAACACTGTCCTACAAAAAACAGGCATATATCACTAGTCCGACAAAAAAAAATTGTCATTTTTTTGTTTTTCTATTTTTAAAATAAAATACAGTAGAAAGAACCCTTTCTGATAACATGAATTACATTATTTTTTAGTGAACAAGGTACAAAAATTCGTGTATTCAGAAATTAATATTCATCTGATGAATCTTCATAATCTTCGCTATACTTATATCGCTGTCATCTTCATCTATTTCACTTTCCTCAGTCGTGATATCTAACTCTGGAATAACATGAATAAAAAAGACGAGTATTTCCGAACATAATAGAATTTCCCAACGCTTGATTTAGTAAACGATAAACATGTGGTAAAGTTTACTATTGCATCAAATATATTTATAATATACTGTTAATTTACTAGAATCTGAAAAAAAAAATAATATACTTCTTGAAATTATTGTTATATTATTTATATAACAATAATTTCACACTACTAATGCTCAATTGTCCATTTTCAATTGTTTTCAAAAAAAAGTAAAGAAATATTCGATTGACTCACCTTTCATAAGACAAATATTTAGATTTTATTCGAAATTCTTTATGACAAGAGGAATAATAACCTTTTATTTCGTCATTCGAATTTTCAGGCAATTCAACCACTCTACTTATGTTGATGTTGCTTTCGAGCAGATAGACGAGTTTTGCAAAAAAGCCAAAAGTCTTTATTTAATTTATTCACCTCTTTCCTTTTTTCTCGAAAAGTAAGGTTTTCTCAAAGCGAATAACACAAAAAGCACTTTCTTGAAATTATTTCCCGAGGGACAAAATAAAACATACGCAGTAACGCGATAACGTACTGAGAAATTTTTTTCACTGAGAAAAAAATCCAGATGGTTAGTAATCATTTTCAATGACTTCTTTATCGATACTTATTGGGAGGAAAGGACTTTTTCATCAAACCATAGATTTTGTTGGCAAATATTTGTTTGAATAAATTCGATAATTATCTTGAGATTTGAATTGAGATGACTCTACTGAATAAAGGTTATATTAATACAATCAATAAAAATACAGATGTCAGTTGATCAAATAATTAAATTTCTAATTCATACTTAGTACGTTGAAGACAATGAAAGTAAGATATCAATATCGAAATATATTATATAAAGGTATTGCAGAAAAATCTGTATTTTTATTGATTTGTATCTTGAGAACAAACTCAGTTAGTAATAAATTTTCTAGAATCACCAAATCGACATATATTGTTTCCTTACTACCATAATCGAGAATTTTCGCATACGAAATTGGAAGCTATTCACGAAGATTCAGTTTGATAGTAATTTTTCACATCAAGCATCTGTACTTCAACAATTGAGCGTAGGACAGGGTACATAAACCTCGCAATTTGTAGGACAATATGACAGTTAGGATATAAATACTATAACTAAGCGAAAAAAACGGGTGGTTGGTAATCATTTTTGATGACCTCATTATCGATACATGTTGGAAGGAGGGGACTTTTTGATCAAACCATAGATTTTGTATGACAAATATTTTTTCGAATATTTGGATAATTATCTTGAGATTAAACAAAAAAACTGTTAGTAATGAATATTTGAGAATCATCAAATCAATATATTGTATCCTTGTAACCTCTGTTAGCTACCACAATTGAGAGTTTCATTCAGGAAATTCTTAAGCCGCGTACAGACACGAGAGCTGAGCGGCTTGCGAGGCAAGTTGATTCTAATTGTGCTGCCTCGCAAGTGTGTACGGTGTCTCCAAACTGCCTCCAAAGCCGCTCAGCTCTCGTGTCTGTACGCGGCTTTGGGCGTCTCATCAAAATGAAGCTACTTACAGAAAATAAGCTTGAAAGTGATCAAGTGCAGTAATGGACCATGGATCCTAGACAATTAACGGATTCACGCATTGAAAAAAAGTTACGAATTGTACTTTTGCTTCTCGCAAGAACTTGAAAACTTTCGAAATATCAACTTTATGCCATCAACTTCATATCAGGAAGAATCTCTCATCAAAAATAAATAAACTAAAAAAAATTTTGCATTAAAAAATGATCAGCTTTATTGATATTAAATTTTCATTGTTTGTCATAGATAAAATATTGATGCATCTTTCCTATTTCAGTATATCAATTCGGCCTTGGATAACACATCTGTAGCGACTTTCGTGAGAAGGCTCTTCAATCTCGCATGATGAAAAAAGATAAGATGATTAGATAATTTCAATTAAAATCGAAAGGAACAAAACTATTCAAGCCATTCAATCTTAGCAGTAGTATCTAATTATTATTAATTAATATTTTTAACGAAAATTAGTTTTTTTCAAACTCGGCTGGACTATTGACAAATTGTGAATGAGCAATTGGAATTGTAAATATGATTGTTATTTATTTGATCTTATATGTTGTAATTCTTCAAGTGGAAGCTTCAGAAAAGCTGAAAATATGTGTCCGAAAAAAGCATAAGTTAAATGATGTTAAACAAGGTATGATTTTATTTTGTATATTTGATCCTATTATCCTGGAGAGAAATATTATTACCTTCAATTTGTTTGATGAAGAATTTAACAAATACTCTGTTATACCTAATTGAGTTTTTAGGAAGAAATCTTCAATATTTTTGAAAAAATTTTCATTGGATCCGAAACCCAAATTACAATTCAATAATCTTTCACCCAGAGTGTCACATTGAAAAGGAAACAGAGTCAAATGAAGATTTTGGAAATTTTATTCTCGAGGGGAAATTTCCTTACATAAAATCCATCATCATATCATTACATTCCTCTACGCGGCAAGCCCCAACTAATTACATTTGAATAAGGGAGATGGGTCGTAATATTCGACTCCGAATCGGGGAAATGGGTGGTGTGATATGTTGTTGAAAATGTTTTTCTTCTGAATATGAATATTTTTCGAGATTTAATCATATGTGTATGTAATTTTTTACATTGAAAATGGAATATCGCCAATTCATCTGGAGCATAAGATAATTGCCTCTTTCAAAAAGACAATGCAGGAAAGAAAAATAAGTTCGGAAAAACGAGAAAACTGTCCTGAATAGTTTATCTGACAAATATTCAAATTGCGCCCAGGCAACTTCCATACAATGAAATAATTTATGCTTAAACGTCCGCATCACATTCTGGTGCATTTCTGGTACATGCCTCGACAACTTATTCACGTAATTTTTCCAGAGTTTTGCCATAGAATGCCTATGGCAAAACTTTTCGATTCCAAGCGGTCTCACAAATATAAGACTCATCTTGGGGGAACAGATCTAGATAACTATCCGGCCATTTTACGTAAACATTGCATTTGTAGGATTAAACTATGCATGCCAATCATCTCGTTTCCCGCGAAAAAGTTTTCCACGCGTTTCTCTTTGAAATTGGTTATTATCTTATATCCTAGGTAAACTAGGTCGTATTTCATTTTCAAAGTAGAATATTCAGTGAACGAATGATCAAACCCCAAAAAAAGTAATATTAAACAATTATTATTTATACAGGTTGGTCCAACGAAAATTTAACAACTCGATTTTCCGAATTTAAAATGGGAACGTGGAAAATCGCTCGGACCTGTCAATTTCTGATTCGAGGGGGAAAAACTTTTCTCTTTTTTCATCCCCGTAACTTCAACCCCCTAACGTGGGTGAGCACAATCCCATGATTTTGAATAGGGATGAGGGGTGTTGCGATAACTAATTTTGAAGATAGTATTGATTACTATCTGACTCTAAAATTTCGCTTCAAAAATATCCATCGATAATAGAATAACAGCGGAAATAGTGAGAGAGGCAATTTGGAATTAATCTCGAGAATATTGAGCCGTGTACAGACACGCGGCAGAGCTGCTCATGAGCAGCTCGCGGAAAAACACACAAAGCAAGGCAACCTTGAGCGAGATGTGAGGCCAATACGAGCCGCAGTGGCTCGCGATTCCTTTTCTAGTAGCCAGCACAGTAGCGTAGTGAAATGAAGTTGACCATTTTACGAGAATTCATATGTGTCAACGTGTACTGAATTGACAAATGAGAATAATGATGAATATGTAAATTAATTGACAGGCATGATTGGGGAATCTAGATTTTGATGGACTGTGGTTGGATATATGGAAAATTGATTAATGATCAAATTATTCCATAGAAATATTGAACATAATGAGCTTATTGCCAATTATTTGGCAAAGAAATATATATTCACATTGTGAATCAACCGGAAAAGTCGAGAATAGAATTCGTTCAACCCTTTCACTATTCAAAAACGCTGCAAATTTTACACAAGGGTTTATTATTTTCTCAGTTAAATAACCCAATATATCATTGATATCTCAAAAAACTTATATATTATGCATAACTCACTGGTTTCTCACAACACAGAAACCAATTCAATGAAATAATTCATGTGAACATTGAAATCTCAATAAATACACTTGTATAATTGAATAACATTTCCACATGAAGAACGCTAACTGAGTAGCAAAATTTAAAATAATATTTTGAATGAGAACAGACGTTCCACAGTCGTTTCAACTCTTTGGAAATCTTACTATTTTCCACAATTATTAAATTTCATGTCGGTATTCTACAACTGAAAATGAACTTCAAATCAGATAGGGTTTGCCCTTTTTGAGATATTAGGGAAATAACCTCAATATTCAAAATGGTCACGAAATTTTTTGCCAATATCTGCACAAATAAATATCGGTCAAACTGAAATTTGAAACACTGTTTCTAAATGTTGACTCTGAAACCTGTACCAAATTTCATTGAACTTTGATGAATATGTATCCAAAAAAAAAAGTTTAAAAAAAAAATTCGATTTTTTCCAATACAATTCTCACGAAATTTCGCATTAAATCGGGTGTCCATATTTCACAATGAGTCATGATGTTTCAATCCGAAGGCGTTCGTATTTCTTGATACTGAGGAAATAAACTAAATCTTTCAAACTAACACCAATACGTAAAACAAAATTCGAGACTTTCCGCTAATATCAAATATGTAGATGTGATTTCTACTAGGATTCAACTTTGTTCTGAAAAATATTAATGAAATGGAAAAAACTCAACCTTCCCGTGCAATTGATCTGAAAAAAAATTTTTCCACAGTGCAGATATCCGATGCACTTGATTCACAAAGTATCCACCACACACACAGAAAAACTAAAGTTATTTTCAATAAAATTTCTGTAACAATTAAATATATCGTGAACCTCATCAGGTTGAATTCGAAAGAATAATTCTAGATTATAAGTTTCTTTCGTTGTTATCGTTGTCAGATACACTCAACCAAGAGGGTGTCAAATCCGAAAGTCTGTTTGATGTAAAGGCGTAAAATTCAAACAAGTAGTTTGCCGACAACCAGATGATGATACAAGCGGAATATTTTTGTCTACGCTATATCCCTTGTCTTAGGTCACGACCGGGCACAGACCCAATTCAGAACAGGTAGATAGATCATCGGCTCCTAACTTTAGTCTGAAGCTCCAACCCTCAGTATTAGATTCTCGACAATTGATGAGATTTGCGGTTTGTTATTGATTTTTTTGCATATTATATCCTCCAATTTGATTTATCATATAAATGCTCATTATTTTTTATATTCACGCTTATTTCAAACTGTCAGTACGAAAAATATTGGATTTCGATTGAAACCACTAACGGATATCCACATGTTGACGATAATTGTACTACGCAAACCGAAATTGATGGAAACCTCCGATCAACCGAATTTTTTGGAAATCTGCATTATTTCAAATTACGCTACTTAATTCGCGTTCTGCATGTAAAAGTGTTATTCAGTTATAAAAGAGTATTTATTGAGATTTCAATGTTTCAAATGAATTTTTTCCTGGAATTTTTCAGAACACAAAAACCAATGAATTATAAATAAAATAAAAGTTTTATTTAAGATTTGAATGAGCTTCATGACAAAATTTAATCTTAAATCCCGTAATCCGCAGGGTGATTTCTATAAATAATAATTTGGTCCGATTTTCAGTAGTTATGTTCAAGATATTGGGAGAGCAAACCCAAAAATATTCAATCTGAACTACTTACGATTATGAAATTGTCAAGAACATCGATGGGGCATTTGCAAATTGTGTTTATAAAATAATACCGCATCCATTAAAAATTTCTCGATATGTGTTGAAAATTTGGTAATCAATATTTTCATCGTCTTTTAGATGTATGGATGAAAAGTTAACCGATTATTCCAGTGAATTCCAATCTTAGAACCGAATGCGATGATGTCATTTTCGACATTATTGGAAATTTGCAGCGTTTTTCTTTATAACTCAGGAAACACTGGTCAGAAATCATCCGGGTGAAATGTTTTTGGTTTAGTTTTGCAACAGTAATCAACGTTCAGAGTTTCATGAAAATTCGGTGGTAAGTTTTCGAGAAATAATTTTTTTTACCCCCCAACTCCCCATTTTGAGCCCTTAGGGTACACCGATCCTGCTGAAAAGCTTGGAGGATCAATCCCGAGCGACACTCGATTTTTCTACCAAGTTTCACTGATTTCGGTTCAGTACTTTCTGAGAAAAGCCCCGGACAGCGGGCGGCGGACGGACGGAGTTTTTTTTATTAGTTTATTCAAATCTACATACTCCAAAACGTAAACTGTGAAATTTTCAGGGGGGGTTAAACATTTTTTTTGTTGGTCCATCACTAAGGTTTATTATTTGATTTTACCAAATAATAAACCAAAAGTAACTGACGGGCCCCTCGAAAGCTCATGCTGAATCGAAGAATTACACAGTTCTATTATTCAAAACTCTTTTACTCATACTCACTCACAATTGTTTCAATTTTCATAGTGCCCTGACGCTCGGTGAGTTATCGGGCAGATAAAACTTGGCTGATTTTTTCAAAGGCTTAAATGAATTTCTACACCATCGGGAAAATAAATTGCAACTACAGTTGCATTTACCTGTTTATTTCGGTAGCTCACGGCAAAAGTTTCTAATCACCTGGAGTAAATAAAAACTAATCATTATAGACTCAATTAAAGTTGGTACTACCTTGACTAATACGCTTTATAGCAAAATACCAGAGTCAAATCTGCCGAAACAATTCATCGCAGTTTCTCATGTCTTCTAAAAAACAAAATTATAACTATTATATATAGATATTTTTCATCTGATAAACCACCGACCGCATAGTAATAATTATTATTTTCAATATGTATAACTCCGAGAGAATCGTACGTTTTCTGTCTGTAATTATTCGGAAACATGTCTACACGACTGAATTCACACGATATACCAACTCATGGTTCGATCCGCATTTTTATTAAAATGCTAACTCATTGGTACTACCCCTAACAAACCATACGACCATGATTGACTGCTTTTATTTGTTAGTTACAATACAATTGTTTTCACAGGTCAAAAAAATGTATGCACATTACATTCTAAACAACTCGACAAATACTATGGGGAACTTGAACAGTATAAAACAACGAATAGAAAATAAATAATCTTATAAAAAATCTGTCATCCATCGTCAACATCTTAAACTCATCAATAGAATAAAGGGCCATTTGCGATTTAAACTTTACGAGTTTGCACTAAAGCTGCTTAGTTGGCATAGTTATCATATAGGGAGACACAACAGAATACGGGGCCCCGCTGCGATTTCCTCAGTCTGAGGAAGTCTTTTCTTATGAGGGATTTTCCTCTCGTGTCATGATCATGTATATCTGATTGGACTCGAAAATCATCCTTCCTGTTGTGAATATACAGTATATTTTCTAATATAAAAATTGAGGGTAAGGTGAGAATATTTAACATTTTTAATGTATTTTTGCAGCAGTCGCGATAAGACCGCCCGAGATCCTGACAGCTCGTCTCTGCAAAATAAAGATTGTGCTAGCATAGGGACTGCCCCCCCACACAAGAATACCATATCGCATATGCGTCTCTATGAGAGCAAAATAGACGTATCTGAGAAGATCCTTCGAAAGACATCGAGACAGAGCTCTCAGAGCGAAAATCGAGCTACTTAATTTGGCAGACAAAAAGGCCACATGGCTTTTCCAGGAGAGCTTCGGATCCAAGTGGACTCCAAGGAACTTAATCGAGTCTAGCTGATTGCTCTCCGCAGTATCTCTAAGACTGAATACGAGTTCATGCGTTTTTTCAACATTGATATGGAGATCGTTAAGAGAGTACCATTCAGTAGCCCTCGATCGTGCCATGCTCGATCTCTCCAGCAAGGAGCTGATATCTGTGTCATCAATGTTGAAGGTGGTGTCGCCGACAAAAAGTACTGTACTGACCTCAGGGACGAACTCAGGTAGGTCGTTTATGGATACCAGAAATAGGACTGGCAATAGTGTAGATCCCTGAATTATTCCTGTTAGAATGGAGCTCAACACAGAGTATGTGCCGTTCACATGCACGACCTGGGATCTTTCATCCAGAAAGGAGTCGATCAATTTTACTGCAATCTCGGAGAATCCATACATCCTGAGCTTGCTCAACAACTTATCCCGAGAGACGCAATTAAAAGCTTTAGTCAGATCAATGAATGATGCTGAGCAGTGACTCCCTCGCTCGAAACAATCGACCGCAAAGCTGACAAACTCGGTTATAGCGTCAATAGTATTTTTCCCCCTCCTGAACCCAAACTGCGCAGTGGAAAACAACCCGTTACTTTCGAGGTACTCCATTATTTGATCCGACATAACTTTCTCAACTATTTTGGAGAAAATAGGAACCAAGGATATCGGACGGTAATTGGTAGGGTCGTCCACTTCTCCTTTCTTGTGGACAGGGATGACCTTAGATATTTTAAGGCAGTTTGGGAAAACACCGGAAATCAGACATCTGTTGACAAGTTTAGTCATAGGTGAGATTAGGGAACTTACGTTTGATTTCACAACTGGAACAGAAAGACCGTAAGAGTCAGTCGATCGACCGATTAACAACTAGACGGTCAGCGTCACGAAACGCTGCTGTGTGCTATAAACATCGTAAAAACATTCGAGCGCTGCTTATTTATCGTTCAAACTGAGCCTGATGAATGGATCAAGTTTAGCGGCTCGCGCACCGCTCAGCTCCCGCTCAAAACACCGTCTACACTTGCGAGGCAGCCCAATTAACTCGCCTCGCAAGCCGCTTAGCTCTCGTGCCTATACGCGGCTTTAGGCTTCACTCAGACGTACCACAACGCAACCACAAAACGGCCATCGGTCTGTCGTAAGTAGCGAATCAGTAGGGAAACGCATCATTCACTCACACGGCCGACATTCTGCAGACCATTTCGACCACAAACGCGTCATCGATACATGCGACAGACTGACGGCCGTTTTGTGGTTGCGTTGTGGTACATGTCAGTGAAGCCTTATTCCTATCCGACACTTTACAAACGTATTTTATGGTAATGTTGTCAAGTAAAAGTAAGTACTCTTCCACTATTTTTCCTGTCATTTCGTTATCGACGGAAATTTTTCAGCGAAATTTCAGGATTAGATTCTCGATAAGATATTCGAAATGAAGTATCGCAACACCCTTCATCCCTATTCGAAATCAAGTGGTTGTGCTTACCACAGTTAGAGGGTTGCAGTTGCGGTGGGGATGCAAAGAGCGGAAAGGTTGTTCCCCGTCGAATCAGAAATTGACGGGTCCCAGCAATTTTCCATATTTTCATTTTAAAGCCGGAAGCTCTAGGTGTTCATTTTTCGTTGGACCACACTGTATATTCAGAGGGAAATGACCTTTTCAACAATATATCGATTGGGGTTGCCGCGCAGAGAAATGAAATGATGGGATGATATATTTTATGGATGAAAATGTCCCCATCAAGACCAAAATTGACGTGTCCTAAAGATTTTCCAAAATCTTGAAAAAAAATTGCATACAATACGTATCAGTGAATGAAGGAACTTTGATTTGGGAACCTATTATTTGTGACAAATAACGTCATTGACTATAATTGGAGATATCATTGATGAATTATATCGTTTCACTTTCGAATTTTAGCTTCCTTAATACAAATAGATTTTCATATTATTAACTCAATCCTTGAATTTACTTCAAACTTTCTTCACGGCATATACCACTCACAAGGTCACCGCAGTAATAAGAAAAATCTCTTTTCAGCTGAATTATTATTCGGAGAGTCATTTTTAATGGAAATGAATGACGAAATAAATATTCCTGGCAACTTTTCTACTCATTTAGATATAGAAGATTTAATAAGGTAAGATTTCGGTATTTGTCCTCCTCTTTATAGCTAGATTTCCGTATGTTTTGATGGAAAAATCGAGATATTCACACTGTATATCTTAGCTAGAATTACTACTTATTAGCGTGTTACGGACAACTCAACTGGTTGAGTAGAGTTTATACGAAACTGTGAGATAGGTTGATTATTGGTTCGCTTATTGAGACTTTGCGCTCAAACCCATGAAGTCAAAACCCAGTTAATCATATAATATCGTTTACATACCACTCAATCATTATATATCCCTAAACGAGGTGAATAGCTGATTGAGTAATTAGTCATACCATAGTATGAAGAGATCTATACAATAGTCATACGCTCATTCGGATCTCATGTTCAAATAAATGAAGGTAAAGATACAGTTATTCACACTATATATTCATATTTACTAGAAATACTCATCATCCTATTATATACCTCTGTACCAGCTATCGACCCTTTATGTATTTTGAACTATGAGGTGAAGAATTGGTAGGTTGATTATGCTTATTCAGACCTAATCATCACTTGTTAGTGTACTACCCTTGTTTCGTAGTTTAAATATTGCGTAGAGTAGATTGATACTTCATAATATACTAACTGACAAAGAAACTGCAACACCCAGAAGGAGCTGTTTGAATTTTGATTTTTTTTGGTAAAATATAGACAGTATAGCAAGAAGTAAATAATTGAAATTTGGAAAAAAAACGAGGGCTTCACAATTTTTTTATTGAATTTGTTAATAATGTGTTTGTCCACCGCGGTTATCTATACACTCCCCGACACGTTTAGGCATTGATGCAAGAAGATGATCTATTTCTTCTTGAGGGGTACTATCCCAAGCCACCTGTACTTCATGTCTCAGAGCCACTAAAGTCCGTGGGGGCTGGGGTAAATTTCCAAGCCTTCTACCCATGATGTCCCAAACTTGCTCTATGGGCGAAAGATCGGGGGATCCAGGCGGCCATGGCAAAAGATTCACATGGGTCGCTTCAAAAAAGTTTTAACTAATTCTGGCAACATGAGGTTGAGCATTATCTTGCTGAAATATTGGATTCTCGAGCCGGTTAAGGTACGGGAAAACATATGGCTCCACTATTTCTCGAAGGTAATGCACCGCTGTCATGTTACCTCAAATGAAGACTAAAGGTGACTTTCATGTGCAATAGCACCATAACGCCTACTGTCAGTTGTACATGACGTTCAACATCAAAATGAGTGTCACGTCTTTCTCCCCGACGTCGTCTAACCCTTCTTCGGCCATTATGCGCACCTAAAGAGAATCGAGATTCGTCAGAAAAGACAACATGATACCATTCCACATTCCAATGTTGTCGTTCTCTGCACCACTGTAATCGTTGCCGGCGATACTCAACCGAGGGGTAACACAAGATGGGGTCTATAATGCTGCAGTCCAAAAGACCTTATACGGTGGTAAACCGTTCGGACAGTTACAGGATGGCCTTGTTCTCCTAACCACTCATCAGTCAAAGATCGAGTTGTCACAAATCCGTCTCTAGTGGCTATAAGTCTTAGACGTCGATCTTGAACTTCATTCGTGTCCTCTCGACGTCCGGTACCTACTTTTCTTCGATTTTGGGCATTATCAAACCACGCTTGATAACATCGCATAACATTAGTTGGATTTCTGTTCGTACGGTTAGCGGTTTCTAGGAATGACAACCCCGCCTCCCGTAGACCAATAATTCGACCCCTTTCAAATTCACTTAGCTGGCGATAAATTCCGCGTACGGGTGCTCTAGGCATTTTAATAACTACTCAACATCGACTTTGGATTTCCTCGAACAGCTGATTTGCAGAAAACGACTCAATATTTAAGTAAAAAAAAATGTCCACGTGAAAAAACCTCAACTCAACTAGTTAATTTAACGAGAGGATAGTCAGTCCAAGGAAATCTAATGTTGCCAAATGTACGCATAGAGATGAATACTAAACTCTATCGGTTGCCCTGCCATGGGTGAACACATGCGCGTTACTCACTGAATATATTTGAAAACCGATCAAAAATCGAACACCGTCCATCAAATAGAGTATGGTTAAGTTTAATTTTGTTGTCTGGTTAGGTTAGGTTAGTTTAATTTAGGACACTGCCAGTTTGAGTCAGAAACGAAAATTTAATTCGGGATTGTGCCTTGAATTTCGTGTTCTGAGTTGTTAAGTTACTTGGTTAGGTCAGTTAACGCGCATGTGTTTACCCATGGCAACATTGGATTTCCTTAGGCTGACTATCCTCTCGTGTTAATTTATAGTTTATATTTTCCAAACTATGAGTGACACAACTGGTTGGTTGATTATTGGTACGCACCTACGGATATCCTAGAACTATAAAATACTTACGCTGTATTAACGGATTGTGTTCTCCAAACAATGATGTAGAGGTGGTAAGCTTAGTTGGATCATACTGGAACAAATGGAAGCAAAAAAAAATAATCTACACCTTATCTTTGCTAGAATTATTTATCAGCTCACTATGGAACACTCATCTGGTTTTTACACTTCATGTTCCCTAAAATGTGTGGTCGATTGACTACTGTTAAACCTAAGAAGAATCTTTAAGTCGGAGTTCCCTCAGATTTCACCTACATCATAAATAAAAATATTAATCAAAACTTGTGATATTGTTAAATTAACCAACAGAAATTGTGGATTCATGTTGAAAATAACTGTACGACTGAGATATACCAAATTCAATGAAATTACAGAGAAGTTCAAGTCCTTATATTTTATTAATCAATTTACAGTGCTGATGTTTCTGCTTCCAATATAAAAATTAGTGGCTTACATAATTTTTCCATGGAACTGATTCCCATTGTTTTAACAATGAATCAATTGAAAATTCAAGGAGATAATTACCAAATACAAGGTGCCATAACAGATCTATTCGACATATACGGGGATGGAAAATTTGAGTAAGTACTTGGCACACTTTGTAATGCACTAAGTTATTAAATGTGATATTTTTCGAACATTGCACAAAAACTATATAGATTCAACATCGAATGTGATGGAAAACACTTAACACAAATAACCATCATCCACTTCTTCGCAAAAATTTGTACTTGAGTGCGCTATTTTTTTTTAGAATCAATTTGGAACAAGTTTCATTCAAGATAAAGGACATAGGGATTGCTTGGCCTTTAGGTTGCTTCAAGGTGAATGTGACAATGGCATTACATGAAATGAAGGTAAATGAGTTAGATCCCAAAAAAACTAGATAATAAACATTTTATTTGCTCAGGCGAAGTTCGATAATATCATGGGAGGAGATGACCTATTGCAACCCGTTATGAATAAGATTATTGGTGACATAGGTCCGGATCTCATATCTCATTATTGGCTTTTAATATATGATGCATTGCAGCCTATTATACAGAAGGTGAGATAGTTTTTTACTCTGTGGAATTTCAATTTCTTTATTCCAATATGCCACTTGGTGGGTATTAGATGAATACTGTGGATGTTCTTATTCTTCGAGTTTTCAGTCAGAACTTCGTTCATAATGGACCGAATTCGCAAAAGAAGGATAAGCTGATAGTCGCAAAATTTAAAATAAAATGCTTCAGCAAGTACTCGTAATAATTGCGAGTAGAACCTTGCACTTTTAAAGTATGGAAATATCCTTTATATTTTTATATATATGATTTATTCTAATGTAAATGAATGGGCATTCATAATTTTCCCTTCCAATTTCGTTCAACAGTATATCCTTCGGAAATTATTGTGAGTATGGTCAGTAGTAACCTCAACTTCATTCCGAAGGTTGTGTGATTCGATTCACAACGCGGTGGTATATGTTCTGCATCCAATATCCAATGCCGGCCACATATGTTACGGTCTACCGGAGAAGTTGAACTGCGCAGGTCTACCCACACGGGTCAACCGGTGCGTGTATTGGAACAGACCACATATGTTACGGTCTACCGGAGAAGTTGAACTGCGCAGGTCTACCCACACGGGTCAACCGGTGCGTGTATTGGAACAGACCTGCGCAGGCGACCGGAGAAGAAGCGAAATTCGATACTTTCTCGAAGCATCTTACGTTGAACTTGAGCATGCGTGCGAGACCTCCGGCCATCACATACATGTAACGGCGTCAGGCTTGAAATTATAATAATAATAATTTATTCATTGTCATAATGATTCTACATAGTTAAATAAAGAGAGAGTAAGTCAAAATGAAATTTAATTATTTCGATATTCGGTTAGTGAGTAAGGTTCGCTGTCGACCAGATAACGAAGATTTTTTTCTTGAATTTATCCGGCCATTTTGGGAAAGTCATTTATATATACTATAAAATGTATCGGCCTTAGTGTTCCGCCCTGTATCACCCCTATATCGATAATGCATTCTGATGAGTCGCATTCACCCATGGCTGTCTTGAGTTGTACCCGTTGTCTCCTATTTGATAGGTGGCTTTTTATGAGGAGAAGTTGTTTGTCTCTAATTCCTTAATATTCCAGATTTTGAAGTAATCTCTCATGATCAATACAGTCGAAGGCTTTAGATATATCGAGGAATAATCCCATAGGTATAACATCATTTTCTAGGGCATCGAGAATAGAATGCGTAAGTTGAAATATCACTGTCTCCGTGTTTTTATTCTTAACGAATTCGTGCTGACTTTCCACATATATGATCTTAAATTTTCGAAAAAAGTTCATGAGGCGTTTTGCAAGAATTTTTTCAGACTAATAGGGCGATAATTACTTATTTGCGCAGGGTCATCTTCCTTCAGTATAGGCCTGATAATTGCTAGTTTGATTGAGTCAGGAAATATGCCATGGACAAAGGATGCTGGTAGAAAAAATATATGGTTGGTTGGACGGGAGCAGAGTGGGTCTGGCTGTTTTCATAGACCTTACAAAGGCTTTCGACACTGTGTCACATCGTAAGCTTCTTCGGAAACTATACTTGAATGGATTTAGAGGTAAAGCATACAAATTGATAAAAAGTTATTTGTCACATAGAACACAACGGGTTAGAATAGAGGATCATGTGAGCGAGCCAAAATCTGTCCAATATGGAGTACGGTATTAGGACCAATATTATTTTTGATATATATAAACAGCTTACTGTTGATGAGGAAGAAAGGAGAGGCAATTAGTTTTGCGGATGACACTGTCCTAGTCTATGAGGAGGATACTTGGGAAAAACTAAAGGAAAAAGTTGAAACAGATCTTGTGGATGTGAAAAGGTGGTTTGAGGAGAACAAACTCACGATGAATGCTGAAAAAACCAAGTATTTGCCTTTTGCTTCTTACGGATCGGGTCTTCCACACATGGGCAATCTAGTTGTTAACACCGATACATTAATCCCGGAAGCAGATCATATAAAATATCTTGGAATTACAATCGACAGACATCTTAGATGGGATAGGCATGTAGATGTGTTGGTGGGAAAATTAAGGTGTTTACTTACTAAATTTAAATACCTTAGTAAGTACCTGAGTGTGACCAACTTGAAGGTCATATACACTGCCTTGTGTCAGTCTCAGATGGGCTATGGTATAATAGGATGGGGCGGAGCGTATAGCTGTCACATGAAGAGGGTGGAAGTTATACAGAAATGGTTGCTTCGTGTTATTTACTCAAAACCCCTCTTGTTTCCATCAGATGAATTGTATGCCATCTCTAAAATTATGAATCCGCAGCAGTTATTTGTACTAAAAGTATTGAATGCCATAAGCGCTCGAAAAATCCAAATTCGAACAACTGAATATGCCTATGAAATGAGAAATAAGAACAACAAATTTTTTACACCCAGAGCAGGAAAACGTGTAGGCCAAAGATGTTTCGCTTACCTAGCTCCACGCCTTTTTGCTACAGTTCCCAAGGACTTGCTTACAGGAAATCCTAAAAAACAAAAAATCAAATTGAGGAATTGGGTTATTGATAAGGGAAGAAGATATTTTGATTCCATAATCAATCCACAATGAGTGGCTTCTTCTGAGTTGATGAAACCTCATTGAAGCTGAGTATGTTGTGTACTTACCTGATTCGACCTTACCGTATGTTCTACGTATAATATGTATGTGTAGAATTCGATTTTTGCCCCGCAAAAGTGTTTTGTTGTTGAAAGGAACAAAATAGACAGACTGATCTGATCAAGTAGAATTTAAAGATTTAATTTGTTTTTTATCACTTTGAAATTGAAATATTATGTTCAAAATTTGGCTACTGTGATTCTATACTATGTACAATTACAAATCGCGTACAGGCTCACGCCTCCGTGTTTATGTTTATACCTGTATAGATATCAGAATAAACTATATTATTATTATTATTATTATTATATAGCACAGTGGCTTTGCTATATGTACGACGCACTTTTCAGTTATACACATGGGGATGATTCGAAGCCATAATATTTCTTGTTTTTCATCGTATTGACTGTTTGTATAATCTCTTGTTCTGTGACAGTAAACACGTAGAAGGATTTTTCGTTGCGGTCTATATAAATGTTTTGGTTGGTTGTTGTGAGTCCATCAGTTGAATTTGTGGTTATATAGCTAAAGTATTTATTAAAATTATCCGCTAAGTCCAGAGGGTTTCCATTGCATTCCATGTTATTTCTAGATTTATGCGAGCTTTCTGTTATCTCTCTTACTATGTTCCAAACCGTTACGGATTTATTCAAGGCATTTGCTACTTTTTCGTTATAATAAGATTGTTTAGATTTCAATATAGCTTGGTCGTTCTTTCTCTTTGTTTACTGTTCTTTATAATCGGGTCGGTTCTTGTAGGTGGTATAAATTGTGTCCCAACCCATGTTTGATTGGCTCTATTTCTTTAGAGTATTTATGTTTGGTTGTACGATTTTTGGCTGTTACCGTAACCTCTGGGAATTTCTCGTAAAATATTGCAGCAAAGATATCTGAAACCTACACAGGTCAACCTTTCCGGTAGACCGGTGCGTATGTGGTTGTTAAACATTTCTCAAATTTCGCTTACTGATAGTAGTCCATAATTTTTGAGGAACTCTAACGTTTTGAAGAGGGACATGTAAAGTTGCCTGCAGACAAATTTTTAGGAGAAAAAAATTAAATTAGAGGAGCGGTAAAGGAAAAAAGTTACACACGTACATATCCATACCACAGACCTGGTCTGTGTCCATACCTCAAGTGCCACATGTGTCGCCTTCGTCACTTTAGCATTGGCCACCTGTTTGTCCCTTTCCAAGTTAATCAGTTTCGTTCCTTTACCCTAGTTTTTCCATTACTTAAAGATACAAAATTCAATTTAGAGCTGTTTCTTGACTAAACAAAAGGATGGGGATTGCTGATACTTCAATATTAAATGATACTCACCTGTTACGAAAGATTTTGTATGTTTTCATTACAACAACTATCAAAACAAACTAATTGAGAATATTTGTTTAAGGTTTCACTCTCAATATTTTCGTTTGAACTTTCTTTCAACCCCCTTCAAAATAGGGAGGTTGTTATCTACTTCGTTTTTTGTTGTGTCTTCAGGATGGTCCCAGTTTAGAATGAGATTCAGGGTATTCGAATAAAATGCGTTATATAATAACTTCGATTTAATTGGAAATCTGGGAAGGTCGCGACCTATCACATATGAAAAAAATGTACGTTGAAATATATATCAGGGTGTATTCTTATTCCAATACTATGTGTTTCAACCTTGTAGATTTCATTAGAAACGAATTCTCCTATTGGAAGATTTAAAGTATCGCAGTAAACAGTAAGAACTAAGAACATATTTAATTTTTCTCGCCAGTAATAATCTGTCATTCACGAATACGCACGATGGCACGATTCCGACCGATGAAATTAGCGCCATTGCCAAACTTCACTTTTAGTCTGAGTCGAAATCAGAAGGAAAAGAGGTTAAGTGGTTATCCAGTAATTTCATTGTTTTTTCATTAAATATTGATTATTCTTGAAAGAAAGTGTTGTTTATTGTTGGTTTAAGGTTCAAAGGTGGTTTGTGAACTATACAGATGAAGTGAGAGATCGTTTTTATGGTGGAAAAAGGGACCTGAAAACGACTCATTTTGGAAATTTGGGGTCCCATATCTTCCAAATTAAGGGAGACCGCCTATGTTCGATTTCACATTTTTTATTCAGAAAATCACACTGCGTACAATGATGTAAATATCTTTTTAATATCTCGGCGACGGGAAATCTTGCGGGTTTACCCAATTTTATCTAATTTGCATTTCGAATTACATCAAGGTTACCTGATGATCCTCTTCTGCCAAGTATGTAGGGAAATCCCCGAATGTGTCAGTTGGCACTTTCAAATCAGTGGATGTAACACGAATTATCATATTTTTATGTTTTTCTCATTCCATATCGATACGAAATCATAATGTATGCTATCACACACTTCAACAATTCGCAAATTTTGAATAATTCGGTATTAAAAATGGCCAAATCGGGACTCAAGGTCGAAGCGGGAGAAACGCTTCAGATAGCCTTCTACGTCACTCGTTATTGTACGATTCACCGATCGATACAGTCCGACGCTTTCTATTGGCTTGCTAGCGAGAAAAGTACAGGAGAAGAGGGAGAGAGTGGATACATCCCCATACGTCACGGAAACCGCGAACTTTCGTCCGTTAAAACAACCGACATGCGGAGCCAAATTTAAAAGAGCATTTTCTCATTAAAAATTGAAATTTTTGATGGCGGCTGAAGTTTTTCAGTGGTATTACGAAAAGAATATTTGATTCCAATGATGAGGAAAATTCATGCAAGAGTCTTATTGAGAATACACATAAGGAAGATATTATTCGCAGAATATGATATTCACAGAATATTCGGAGAGTATCATTTCAATTATAATATCATCCGTAGATAATTTTCAGAATATATCCGCCATATTCAACTGGAAATATATCACTATGATATTCCTCTCTGAATATGTCTAGAATGTGCTATTGGGGTTGGAGAATATTTCAGAAATAATCGCATCCCTTTTTGGATGTTTGCGGTATATCTAATTTAGTGTTTTAGGTTGTCATTACATTAGAAATACGTTGGACGATTGTATTGCAACATGTTCATATCCCTATGCACCTTATCTGAATTTATTTTTGTTTCTAGATTTTAGATAACTCGATCAACAAAGTTGGGATGGAGAATTCTTCGATGATCCAGCTAGGTAATAAAACAGTTCTCCAGGACGAATATATTGGAAAATTGTTGGAAATTTTATCAGATGTATTATACACACAGGTCCATCATGACAAGCATAACTGATCAAAAATTACAATACAAATATGTCGAGTATCTTTAGAATTTTTGGGGGTTTTCGATATTCATAATTGGTAAAAAAATGAAATATTTTCATTCTACCAAAACATCATTGCAATTTAGTAAAAGCAACGCATTTTGAAACATAGAATACCAGAATAGTTTGTGATTAAAAATTGTCGTCCATGTAATGTAATAAAAATTTCACAGGTATTTGGACGTCTTTTTTTATGCTTTCCTATATTCATTCCAAAATTCACCGACGTTTCGGTCACAGGTAGAACCTTTATCAAGGCTAAAATAAATTAATATATTAAACTCAATACCTAAAAGTATTCTGTATTTTTTTGAATCCATTGATGTGGGTGTCATGTAATACATTTAGGTATTGAGTTTTATATGATAATTCATTTTAGCCTTGATAAAGGTTCGACTGTAACGTCGGTGAAATTTGGAATGAAAAAAGAATGACCAATAAAAAAAAACTTCCAAATACCTGAGAACATTTTTATTATATCAGAATAGTTGTTGATTTTGAGACTATATCTTTAAGAGTAAAGAATATATTTCAGCTGAATCAAATTTTATAGTTTTAAACTCTACTGAACAACTTCAATAAGATTGTATTTCAATTTTCAATTTAAGTGAACCATGCAATCGCGAATTATTCCGAGAAAATGAACTCACTTGTTTGGTCAGTATTATATCTGAACATCCCCATGCACCAACCACCCTGAATAGCCCCCTCAGTTTTGCATTATTACAAAAATGAGAAATGAATTTTTTAATAGCCTGTGGTAACTTAGTTGCTGTTCACACTAGTGCAACTAAGTTACCACAGGCTATTAAAAAATGATGAGAGTATAAGTTTTGTTACAAGAAATTTTAGTTGTATATTTGAAAAAGGAACTTCATGGATTTTACATTCTAATTAATTCATAAATGCCACAAATTTGAGTCTGAAAATTCTGCATTTAATGGTCTAGTGTCTTATTCGAGCATTTAGCATTGATGTGAATGATGCCACTTATTACCATTCCTATATATAGGAATTCTCTATATCGTTTGACCTCACAAATCAACATAAAATTATCAGCAATTAACAAAATATCATACTTTTAATTTTTATACAATGAAAAAAATATTATTCTTGATTTTGAATATAATTTTTTCATGCTGGTTAGGATGAAAAACGCGAATTCGTTATCAGAACATACATTCGAATGAGGAATGAATTCAATCTTAACATCTCGTAAAAGAGCTGCTTATAATAAATTGGTTTTGTATAAAATTACTTGAAGTGAAAAATGTAGAAATAAAATTTCTTTGGAATTAATTCTATAAGATAATTGAGATTCATCTAAAAAATAAATTATGAGACTTTTCCGCAGAATAATTCAAAGCTCGTCATGACCTTCTTTACGTTTATAATGATCAACTAACAATGTTACTTTTCTGATAATCTCGTCGACATTCCTAGCAGAAATTTCATACCTCTGATGTTCTGAAATAAATAAAATTACACTAGGATAACCTTGGATTAGTAGACTTCGACAAAGGGAATTTTCTGCTTGGCAATCCACTTTAGCACAGTTCACGTACCCATCTAACTCCTAGAATAAAGCAATTATGAATAAATTTTGTGAAGTAAAATATCATATTTTATGTTATGAGACAAGTGAAAATACAAACTGACATCGAAAGATGAGTCAATTATAAATTATTATCAATATTATTTCATTAATATAAATTTTAAATTGATAGTTTTATTAACTTGATTCAACTTGGAGGTGAATATTAAAATACAGAATATATTTTTGTTATGTTTACATATTTTTATTATGTTATGAGGACTGTGATTATTTGTTTTAAAGTGATGTTAGTTTTTTATGTGATTTTAATGAAGCAATATGAAAAATTAGTCTTTATTTGTTGGTAATTTTGTGATAGGTCTTCTGCACATAACACGAACTATCATATTTTATGGTTTTTCTCAATGAATTTCGATACAAAATCATAATGTATGCTATCACACATTCTAATGATTTAAGTTTTGAATAATCAGGTTTTATAAATGGTAAAATCGAGACACAAGTTCAAATTGGGTGAAACGCGGTAGATCGCCTCCTTCGTCACTCGTCACCGCACGATTCTACGATCGATACCGTCGGCAGACTATCGGCTTGGTAGAGAGAAAGGTGGTAAACGAGAAGAAAGAGACAATGAATATTACCCGTTACGTCACGGAACAATCGTTTGGCAGCCAATATGTGAGGACGAATTGAAAGATCGTTTTCTCATTGAAAATTGAAATTTTTGACGGCGATTGAATTTTCCCATTATTCTTATTCTCCACGATGGTGTTAGTTCAACATAAATGAAGAATTTTATTAACACCTCCTCCGTACTTTCATATTATTTTCAAATTGCTTGTGACAGGTGGAAGGTTTATTTTTCAAGGTTAAAATAGATTTATCGGTACTAATTGAGGTTCTAAAGCAATGTATCATTATAAAAATTTCATTTTATCAAACTCCATAACTTTTATATCCACTCACTTCATGTGTTTTAGTCGCATCGAAAATCTGTGTTTGTGACCATATGTCCTGAATTTCGGATGATTTGCTTGTGGATCCAATTGAGACAAATCAGCCAAACCATCTTCCGGAAGAACTGTTTCAACCCACAATCTACATTTATTATCTTTGCAAGATGAGAGAGAGAGAGAGAAAAAAGACAGTGTTCTGATACGACATGGAACGCCGCGAAGTTTCGATCGTTCAAACAGCCAATATTTGGAGAGAAATTTCAAAGATAGTTTTCTCGTTGAGAATCGAAATTTTCGACGGCGATTGAATTTTTCAGAATATTCGATTCCAATGATGAAAAAATACATGCAAGAGACCTATTGAAGCGTTGCGTCACCTTATCCCTTCGACCATAAACTTCTTTGGGAAATATTTCTATTTATTGTTGAAGTCATACCTCTATCCCAATAGGATATAACTTATATATTTCACAAACAATCAAACAACTAAGAACTTTCGTAAATCTGTCTAGTAGTTTCTGAGGTTGGTAGGAACATTCAATCATGTCCGATAAATGGAACAATCTTTAGGAAAAAGAAAAATGAATTGAAAATTCGCTAATTTATAATCAAGGAATTGAAAAACCATTGTTGAAATTAGTGCCTGTACAATAAGCCTTCGACATTGACAAATATTGGTTTGGGGATGTAATCAGCAAGGCCAAATATAGCAATTTATCAACATTGATTTCACAGATGTATGATGTACTTAATCAAAATGGTAATTTAGTGTTGATTTGAATTTTACATGATAACAACTCAACAACAGCTTAAAATTATCATTACACTTAGTAATGTTCAACTTATTGAATAAAAGACGTCATATTACCGTGAATAGGTTTCTTGACAACTTATGTGAGAAAACTCACATACATGCATAGAATATTTCATCAGGATGAGCAGGAACTTTCTCGATTAAGTTATCTAAGAATTCACTAACATTCGAAGACTCCAACAGAAAAACAAGTCATTGAAAGTTTAAATAACCTACGAAGTATCATTTTGGAAAATTAAATCCAATGTGTGTCTACTTCATTTTTTTTTATAAAGATTGCCCTAACACAACAAAGCTCAGCGCAAATTAAACCAAAAAGATCGGAATATGCTGAGCTAAAACAAACGAGCAGTGGCTTTTCATTCTTTCAATGCGTATATCTCAAAACAAAATAATTGCGACTTAAAGTGATTTTCCATTGTGATCTTCATTTGTTAAATCCTATCATTCTTTCGAACTCACCTTGGCGACTTTCCTGAACTCTGGATCGAAATGAATACAATGACCACACCATGGGGCAAAAAAATCTATTAGCCAAGGTTTCTCCAGGTGCTTCTTCAATACTTCTTTATTGAATTCTTTCTGCTTGAGTTCTCTAACAGATGAAGGTATTAACGAAAGGAGCCAACGCTTCAATGTGACTAATTCCCAATTACCTGTGTAAAACCTAGAGAATTTTTCAATAAAATCATTTTATATGAGGATATAATACCCACATGACACTATTGAGTCCTTTACTGCCAAGAGGAAATAGCCTTAAAGTTGGATAAGCTCTTATATTTTGTGATGAGCATAATGCAGCATTGGCGACACAGTCAATTTGAGCAATTTTCAGTTGAGGAAATTCAGACATCTGGAAAATGATTTTCTGCTTTAAGACAAACAAGTCCATCATCCATGAAGTGAAATAGAATCACAATTATATCATGAAAAAATGAGCATTACCTGTTTAGCCAATTTTCTCCATATCAAAGATAACTTTTGACACGGACCACACCAAGGAGCATAGAAATCAACAAACCAAACTTCATCAATAGGCTTTCGCATTAACTGTACAAAGGAACTATCATCTATTGAAATAACTGAAAATAATTAAGTATTGAAAATATATGTGGTGAATGGTTTGTTTTTTGTCATTTGATTATAGATGTCCAAAATTCACACCTTTTGAATTTATTGTATCATCTATAAAATTTACAATTCCATCCTCATTGGGCACACCATGGAAACGTTCGATTTTGGAACCATTGTAGAGAATTGTTGTAGGATATGCTGAAATCCCCTCTTTGTTACATAAAGTTCTATGAAGTGTACAATCTATGGTTCCAAACTGAACTGTGTTTTTATCGAAGTGTTGACTGGCTCTTCTCAATTCTGGCAGAAGCTTTTTGCATGGAGGACACCAAGGAGCAAACCAATCGATAAACCAAAATCCATCTAAAACATATATATGCAGAAAGTGGAGACCAGTAGCATTCAAGATTTAATCTATATATGAATAGGTAAACTGAATATGATATTATTTTTTTTCAATTAAAAGTGAGGACAAAGTAGACTCTATTCACGTTTATAAAGTTAGCCGGTAGGCCATGGAAGTTTCATACATTCCACTCTGAATAATTTAAAAAATTTAGGTTACAGTAATTTTACTGTCAGAAAATTATGCGGCTTCATCCACTCTAAGCTCTTACTTTGGCAAGTAAATACGAGAACAAAAACGTCAACAAGGTGTGGAGCAAAGCGAAGTTTGTTTGCAAAAGGGATTGAGTCTATGAACGGTGAGTGAATATGCCATGAAAACATGCGCAAATGAGATAGCATATACAATGGAGTATGGAGTATAATTATTACATTTAAATTTTTTGGAAAAATAAACTGAAATTAACGATTTCTTTGAATCACATTCTTAAAAACTATGAATTTACCAATAAGCTCTTGTAGAAAAATATTTATAACCATAACATACGATACATACATGTGGGCTTCAAAAAAATACTGAGTTCCTGATAGGATATACATATTATAATTTATCACGAACCTCGCTTATGGCGAACTATTTTTGATAGATCCTTGAAGTCCACTATTTGAGTTCACTGTGGATAGAATAAGAATAACAAAAAAGTGTGTAACTACTCTCTAATCCACTTACAGTTTCTGCGTCTAACGCACGCTTCGGAAACCACGTTTCCTTCGTCCAGAGACATATCGTTACTAACTACAGGTACAAGTTCAAAATGCTGAACGAGTAGGGAGGGTGTTATACAGGTAGTTAGTAACGTTATGTCTCTGGACGAAGGAAACGTGGTTTCCGAAACGTGCGTTAGACGCAGAAAGTGTAAGTGGATTAGAGAGTAGTTACAGACTGTCTTGTTATTCTTAAAGTTCATTATAAGCGGCCATTACTGTAATTCCAAAATCACTAAAATTATTTTTCGATCCAGTAACTAATTGAGCGCAAAATTTCATGACCCCAGAAGCAGTGTCATTAGATTGAGACCAGAAGGCTCACCCCTAATAAAAAAATACCAGTAAATTATGCCCCAGTGGTCAATTTAAGACGAAATTTCGGTAAACCCGCAAAATTTCCCGTCGCGAAGCTATAAGTTCGATATTCACATCATTGTACGCAGTGTGAGTTCCCGAACAAAAAAAAATGAAGGCCAACATAGGCGGTCTCTCTTTGTTTGGAAGATATGGGCCCCCAAAGTTACAAATTGTTGCAGTTTCAGATCCTTTTTTCTGCCATAAAAATGATCTCTCACTTCTCAAATCTAGTTAATAAATCATCTTTGAACCTTCAACCAACGAATAGAGACACTTTTTTTCAAGAATATTCATTATATAAAGGAAGAAAAGTGAAAATATTAGACAACAACTTAACCTTTATTTCTACGAAATACTTCTCAATGTTAAAGCGGGGCTTGGCAACAGCGTCTTTTCATCATTGGCCAGGTTGTTATCTACTTCGTTTTTTGTTGTGTCTTCGGGATGGTCCCAGTTTAGAATGAGATTCAGGGTATTCCAATAAAATGCGTTATATAATAACCTCGATTTCATTGGAAATCTGGGAAGGGCGCGACCTATCACATATGAAAAAAATGTATGTTGAAATATATATCAGGGTGTATTCTCATTCCATTACTACGTGTTTCAACCTTGTAGATTTCATTAGAAACGAATTCTCCTATTGGAAGATTAACCGTGGGTTTCACAAAGCTTGATCGTCCGATCAACGCTTTAATATTCTGTGTTATTGCTCAAAATGAACTGAAATTGAACATAGAATTGTCTTAATCAGAACAATCACGTTAATCAGAGCTTTGTGAAACCCGCTATAAGAGTATCGCAGTAAACAGTAAGAACTAAAAACATATTTCATTTTTCTCGCCAGCAATAATCTCATTCACGAGAACGCACGATGGCACGATTCCGACCGATGAAATTCACGCCATTGCCAAACTTCACTTTTACACTGAGTCGAAATCAGAAGGAATAGAGGTTAAGTGGTTGTCTAGTAATTTCATTGGTTTTTCATTAAATATTGATTATTCTTCAAAAAAAGTGTTGCTTATTGTTGGTTTAAGGTTCAAAGGTGGTTTTTGAACTATACAGATGAAGTGAGAGATCGTTTTTATGGTGGAAAAAGGGACCTGAAAACGACTCATTTTGGAACTTTGGGGGCCCATATCTTCCAAATTAAGGGAGACCGCCTATGTTCGATTTCACATTTTTTATTCAGAAAATCACACTACGTACAATGATGTAAAAATCTTTTTAATATCTCGGCGACGGGAAATTTTGCGGGTTTACCGAAATTTCTTTTAATGGTTTATGATAACATTTGATGCACTATGAAATAATATTCAATTCTTTTCAACTAACCTTCTTTCCTTATATGTTCAAATTCATCAGGTGTTAGAGCTCTCAAATTAGTTGATCGAACACTATCACGAGCGAAAGTTATAACGTCATGCAAAATATCCCTTCCGTGGTGGATTTCGAAGGCCCCACCAACTTTCAGTACGCTCCATACAGGATATCTTGATATATGCAATTCCGAACATAGGTTACTGCTCTTTGCACAATGCACCAAACCAATATTTACATTTGTAAGCAAAGATGGAATACGTTTCAACATCAAATCCAAGTCTGTTGCAGATCCAATGTAGAAACATAAAAGCCATGGAGTGGTTGATCCTTCTCTCAATTGATTTCTAATTGTCTGGAATAATTTTTTCAGGATTAGGTGATATTTCAGGAACTATAAAACACTTTCCAGTAGATTAAGTGAATGGTGGATGAACTCAAGTTAGACTTTGTTACTGCGTCCTTGAGTCACCTTAGGCGCAGCATTACTTATTGTTGGTCCTTAGGGAAATTGTGATAATTAATGTTCGTTTTCTTGAAAGTGCTCAGAGACTGGACGTTTTGTACATTATACTATCACATAAATAATATAATCTAAGCAATCAGATTACCTTGAAATGTTCTTCATCTATTAGTTGTGGTCTTGGGAGAAGATCTAATATATTTTCCATTAATTCTATACAATCAGAACCTTGTATATATTTGATACTGATTTCAGTATCTTCTTTCCAATAAATTATTTTGTGATACTTGTAGTCCTTATCGATTCTTGCTGCCAAATTCTCATCGAAAATTACTCCAGTAGAAACTAGTCCTTCCTGTATAGTATAAAAGAAGAAATCAACCTCTATACCTTCCTTATTTATTTCATTCATTAAAGAGAGTCTTATTACTATTCTCTTTTGCAAATCATGAAGATTATTTTCATAAAAATATCCACAAGAACAAGTGTTTGTATAAAATTCGATAAATATACCAAGTCGATCTAAGTTAGTCATATCATCAACCAATGTTCTACACTGAGGAAGCATCATGCAATGAACTTGCGTATTGCAGATTCAGTATCTTTCCCTAACTTTCAAGTGCAAATATCTTTGAGCGATGTTTACGACATTTATCCATTTGTCCTTTTTATTATCATTTTTTCGTTTTTTAGTTAGTTGCACGGAAGTTTGCACTATAACCACATAAAAACATGATTTTTGTTCAGAGTATCGTAATATGGTTACAGTGTGCAATGAGTACATGGACATCACAGGCTTGCTGCGAACACAAAACCTTTTTTTTTGCAGTGATCTCTTAAACCACATGTACAGGGTGATTCATTAAGGGTGGCCACCGGCCGTATCTCGGAAACCGTTCATCCCATAACTTCCGGAAAAAAATTTTAATGACAAAATCGGCCCCTAGAAAATGATTAAAAATATTTTCAAGTTCGTAGTTCCCCACTAGAGGGCGCAATCTATCACTTGTAAAATATTATCTCATTTTTTACGAAATATTCTCCAGCTAACAGTGGTAAAGAATAATAAAATAAGAAAATACTCTTCCTATTCAACAATTTTTGTTTCAGTAATTTTTCTATATTTCCTTTTTTTTAGTGATGGGATGGAAAAACTTTTCTTCACAAAAAAAATACTCTGACTTCTGTATGCGTGAACCGATTTTTACGAAATTTGATTTCATTCGAAGGCCATTAAAAGCAGATCTCAGAAAAATATGACAAAAACATACCGGGTGATCCAATTAAAAACTACAGGCTGTTTTATGTTAC
Organism: Myrrha octodecimguttata; assembly: GCA_958510865.1. NCBI lineage: Eukaryota > Metazoa > Arthropoda > Insecta > Coleoptera > Coccinellidae > Myrrha > Myrrha octodecimguttata. The sequence goes on along the minus strand of CAUEHS010000004.1, from coordinate 313,955 downwards.
TTCACCCTATTTGCGCGTTTTATTGGAGAATTTCAAATGCAATGCTATGATTCTAACCGACTGAGAATAAGCTAAGCATTATTACCTATTGAGTTGTTAAAACCGCAGACAGATATCTCCGGTCATTCCGAAGATATTAACATTTTTGCAGATTTCGATAAGTGTTGATCAACCCTGTGAAATTCAGGAGGAATTGAGTTATTTCATCATCTAAACAATCAAAAGAAAGAAAAAACTTATCAAAAATGTATGTCACTCACAAAACTAGCTGATCTAGATCCAGTAAGCTTTGGCGTTACTGTTTATTCTCGGTTTCTATAGCTGTAAAATTTATTGAGGTTGATTGCAAACTACTAGTTTATGAGGCCTCATTATTCAAACGGAGAAGCATATGATATGCTTAATGTTTATGCTGAATGTTTAGAAAATACAGTAGCTGAAAGGGAATACCCGATACGATATCCTGAAAGACGTCGTCATTCCAGAAAAGTATTCAAAAGATTGACACGAAGAGTGCGACAAACTTGGAAGGTTCAATATGTTGAAAGAAAAATTAGAAAACGTAGAAGCCGTAATGAGGATAGTATCATAAAAGTTTTGGCTTATGTTTATGCTGAATCACATTTAAGCATCCGAGAAATTGCAAGTGATTTGGGATCGAATTATTCGCTAGTTCAAAGGATACTAAAGGACCATAAACTGCATCCGTATCATGTTGTCTTGCACCAAGAATTGAAAGAGACGAGAGGACTTTTGCAATTCGTTGAAACGAATGCTGAACGGCGAACCTAACTTACTTCATAGAATATTATGGACTGACGAGGCTACTTTTTCTAGCAATGGTAAAGTAAATTTACACGACAGCCACTACTGATCATCTAACAACCCATATTGGCAAAAATAAGTCAATAATCAGAATCGCTGGAGTGTTAACGAGTGGTGCGGAATTTGTGATGGAACAGTTGTCGGACCATTTTTCTTCGATAGTATCTTAATGGGACAAAGGTGATTGAAATTTTAACGGAAAATTTTCGAATTCTTTTAGATGATATTGCTATTCAAGACAGGTTAGATATGTGGTATCAACAAGATGGTTGCCCGGCGCATTATGCTGCTAATGTTAGGGAATATTAAGATACCGTATTCTCAAAGAGGTGGATTGGACGAGGGAGTATTTTTCCAGCAAGATCACTCGACCTCACAGCATTATATTTTATTTTTGGGGGAGAATGAAGACTTAGTTTTCCGAACACCACCAACTACAAGTGAGGATATGAAAAATAGATTTCGACAGGCAGCTGAAACTTTTTCTCATACTGAAATTGTGACCTGTATCAACTAAAGAAAGACTAAATTTATGTATAGAAAAAAATGGTAGACATTTCGAATATTTTTTGTTCAAATATTTTCGTTGTTGCTAATTTTTGTTTCATTTTATCGTACTATTGTTATTTCATGTGTGTTCAGTATTTTGCTGCGTTGTCATGACGAAAAAAGTCACTTTCTTGTTTTTCAAGCTCACAGGGTTGATCAACACTTATCAAAATTTACAAAAATTTTAATATCTTCGGAATGACCAGAGATATCTGTCTGCGGTTTTAACAAGTCAATAGGTAATAATGCTTAGCTTATTCTCAGTCGGTTAGAATCATAGCATTGCATTTGAAATTCTCCAGTAAAACGCGCAAATAGGGTGAAGTAACATAAAGCAGCCTGTAATTTTGAATTGGATCACCCGGTATATTGTTGTCATATTTTTCTGTGATCTGCTTTTAATGGCCTTCAAATGAAATAAAATTTCGTAAAAATCGGTTCATGCATACAGAAGTCAGAGTGTTTTTTTTGGGAAGAAAAGTTATTCCATCCTAACACTAAAAAAAAGGAAATATAGAAAAATTACTGAACAAAAGTTGTTGAATAGGAAGAGTATTTTCTTATTTTATTATTCTTTACCACTGTTAGCTGGAGAATATTTCGTAAAAAATGAGATTATATTTTTCAAGTCATTGATTGCGCCCTGTAGTGGGGAACTACAAACTTGAAAATATTTTTAAACATTTTCTGGGGGCTGATTTTGTCATTAGAATTTTTTTCCGGAAGTTATAGGATGAATGGTTTCCGAGATACGGCCGGTGGCCACCCTTAATGAATCACCCTGTACAATATTTCTTTTGTAACAGAAAAGTCCAAAATTTAAGATTGCAGGTATACACTTAGGTTGATATTTTTTTATCCCGATCAGGACATTATGACAGGGTAGTAAAATTAGCATAGTATGTGTATATTTTATGTATAGGATTAGTAAAATTTTGATGCTGTCATTTTTATAAATATGAATTTTATAGTTTATTGTAATTGATCTTCCCTATTGGAATTTATTGTAAATGGATGAACCGTAAATAAATGAATAAAATAAAAAGTATCTTTGGTCCTAAATTCTTAGTTGATAAAATGACATTGAACAATTCTGTTATTCACACATGAGTAACGCTCATATAAAGAGACGGGAGGTACTCACTAGAGCAGCAGCTAATTTGATTTGCGTTTTGCTTTCAACACAATCTGTTGATTCAGAACAGATGAAGAGAAGCCATTCAGGATTTTCCTTTTGTTTCTGTTCCCAATTAGCTGGTGTTATAATTTCAATTTTTGATGGGATCTTAGTTAAAATGAAATTCTCAATTTCATCGAAATTTTTAATTCCCCTGTATCGTTCTCCTTCCTGAAGATTTGCCTGCAGACAATTGTTATTGAAATCACAAAGAAATAAAATATTAATAAAGAATTTTGAATGAATATAGTTACCTCCTTCTCATAAAACATCAAAGTTGGGTAAGAAGAAATACCTAGCTGGTAACAGAGGGACCAATCATCTTCACAATTCACAGCGGCAATACGAATAATTCCCTGAAATTCTTTGGCTATTCTACGCCATGATGGCGCTAGTTCATGGCAGTGATGACATTGGGGAGAATAAAAGTTGACGAACCACATCTGTGCATCATCCAATATATTCACTTCTAAAAGTATATCACATTATTGAGCACTGTACAGGGAACAAAATCATTACACTCAAAAAGATTAGGGTTAATGATAAACAAAAACTAAATATTTTTCTGATACATAAACAATGAATTGAACTTCGAATCTAATAAACTCACCATAATCAGATCTACTCAAAGTTACAATTATAGGATCATCATCATAAATACCAAAGTCGTCCCTATAATAGGAGTAACTATGGTAATGTTTGTCATCGTTTAAATCCGATCCTGTATCACCATATAAATCATAATGTTTTCTTGTTTCTGGTTCTTTAAGTACTTCATATGCTCTGGTGAATTTCAAAAATTTTTCATGGGCATTGGGATCATCCTGTAAGATTTTGGAATATACAGGATAAATACCATGCGTTCAGATAATTTTATCTAATTCTAAATTAATGATGATCTCTTATGAAATATTACAAGATAAACTGTGAGTTCAGATGGAAAAATTTTTTGAACATTGATTACAATGCTGAGTACTTATGGGACATAACTTTCATTTCTGAATGCAAGCATTTTTTTTTTAGATCCAAACAACTTACTACATTTTTATCCGGATGCATTTTTACTGCAACTTTTTTGAATGCTTTTCTTATTTCCTGTATATTTGCATCCCTTGATATACCCAGTAATTCATAGAAATCAGGTTCTCCACTTCGAACGATACATAAACACCAAAAAATTGTAATAGTAATAAAAAATAAGGAGGTATTCATTCTGAAACTGATTCTTTATTAGTTTTGTAGATCCGTGGTTGAAAATTATTTTATTAGAGTTACAATCGATTTCGTGTTCTGGTTGAGCTTTTTTACCTACATCATTAAATTCAGAATACTTTATAGAGAAAATTTCAGTCAGATATAAATAGTTTTGCTCTCCAGATCAACCACGAAAATTTATTTTCCAATGCTAACTGTCCAGCTACTACACTTTGATTTTCATTCAAATGGGTGTCTGCCACATCATATCCTCAGTTTTGAAACTTCCAATGAAATTTAAACACCCACATACATATTACTATCAGTTTTTCTAATTATGCGGTTGCGGTATAAATTTAAGTAAACAAAATCTTAACCTATATTAACACTTGTTTGACATTCCCTTTTCACCACAAAATTAGTGATGGGCATAATCGAATGATCATAATCGATTCATTCGATTATTGAAACCTCTCGATTATCTCGAGATATTTTCAAACATCCGAATGATATCATTCGAATGATTCTCTCCCTTCGGGTGGGATCGGACGTGACTGCCGAGGAGTCCGAATCTTGCCGAACCAACAATCTACGCAACGATTGTGTTGTGATCCCTCGAATGATCATTCGAATGAATGAAACCTCTCGGTGTTGCGTCGATTATTGGTCGATGATTCATTCGATGAATAATCGAGGCTGGCGATTCTCTCGCATCTCGGATTACTAATTTGGATCTCTCGAATGAATGAAACCTCTCGGTGTTGCGTCGATTATTGGTCGATGATTCATTCGATGAATAATCGAGGCTGGCGATTCTCTCGCATCTCGGATTACTAATTTGGATCTCTCGAATGAATGAAACCTCTCGGTGTTGCGTCGATTATTGGTCGATGATTCATTCGAAATAATAATCGAGGCTAGCGATTCTCTCGCATCTCGGATTACTAATTTGGATCTCTCGAATGAATGAAACCTCTCGGTGTTGCGTCGATTATTGGTCGATAATTCATTCGAAATAATAATCGAGGCTAGCGATTCTCTCGCATTTCGGATTACTGTTTTTGATCTCTGTTTAACAATCGATGCATGCGATTCTTTCGCATCTCATAGGTATTACTGATTAAGATTAGTAATTGATGTATTTCACTAATTTGATGAATAGCTTTAAACATTTAAACATTCAATAGTTGTCACTTGAAGTGAAATGCGTTTGCAATTTGTTCAACTTTAAGTCGTTAAATGCCTTTATTGATTCCAATTTTAGTATTTCTAGAGCAAGGACAAGATATGATTGAGTAGTAATTCTGTTTTCCTGGATTTTCCCTAGTACTATAGCAATTCTCCGTTTTTCAAGACAGAAAAAAATTATAACAAGGAATGTTCCAGGATTTATCCGAACTTGAGGAAAAAAAAGAGTGAATATTTGATTTGGAAAGGAAGAAGAATGAAAGACATGTATTAAAAACCGAGAATTATATTGAGGAAAATGCACCTAAATATCTTCCTCAACTATTTTTGTGGCAAAGTTCCACCATATTTGAGTGGTGGACTCATCAGTAAGCCTTAAATCATCTTCACCACATCTTCCTCATACTTTTAACACCTAACAATATTTGACTAATCCACGAAAATTTCTAGACAAACATTAAAGTAAGGTCAGAAGTATCCATCTAATCAGTTCAATCGACCGCCGAGTACGATGGATCTGATTATTAATCGGAATTAATCGATCAAACTATGTTGAAAATACGAACGCCCTGATGAAAATGAAAACAACTTGGTGCATTTACGATTAATCGATTAGATACTTCGATTAAAATAATATCGGTCGAAAGGACGCTAAAGGGGGAAAATTTCATTGGTCTACTGTCATCTTGTTATGCTATGTTGCTATGTATCTGGGAAACAAACATCGGTATATCTTGTCCATCATCTGTACTTTCGTTGCCGGCGGATTCATCGAAAAATTCCGAAAATGTACGGGTAGGGGACCGCTAGTCTGGATTTGAGTCGAATTGTCCAAGACCTGAAATCCCCTGATAATACCCCGTGGAAGAATTTTTATCCAGAAGAAATCCCCAAGAAAAAATAACCAAGTGAAAAAAAGACCCATCATCTTCGGGAAAAATCCCCTAATCTGACAACTCTGAATTCAAATACAGTAATTCAACCCACCCGAGAGGCGAGTTGGACTATTCGAGAGGTGGACCTCTCGAATGATCATTCGAATGATCATTCGATTATTGAAATATCTCGAATGCCGATATTTCGATTATTGAAATCATTCGATTATGCCCATCACTACACAAAATACAAAATTTCAAAAAGCACTGCCGTGAAGGCAGCAACTTTTGCGCGCATGTTCAATGTAGATGACCGCTTCAGCAACGAATTTGAACGTGCGCGCGTACCAAATTTCAGTTCGATACGATCATAAGTTCTGGAGATATCGGGAAAAAATATGTCAAATTTCGATGTTTTCTTCTCGATATCGTTGATTTTTTCGGTATTACTCGAGAAATACTGATTCAGTCCTGATTAAACTTCACAGCTAGTTTTAAGATGCTGAAAGACAACTTTATGCAAAATTTCGTGATAATCGTGTTATTAGAACAATTTGAAAAAAAAAATTTATATGATTTTCTCATCATATCATCCTCATTAAATTCTGTATGAAACTTCGAACTGTTATTTTCGATGAAGTACTGGATTTCAATTCGATCTGATCTCTATTTTTGGAAATATTGTAAAAATAAAATTTTGAATGGGTATATCTACGGAATCATTGGGCGGATTTTACCCATTCACGAATTCGACCTTCGTAATTAAGCCCCAAACCTACTCTACAAATATCGAGTTTCTAAGTCGTTTCTTCCGGAAGTTATTGTGTTTACGGTCAGCCTAACGGCCGACTGCGTAAACACAATAACTTCCGAAAGAAACAACTTAGAAACTCGATATTTGTAGAGAAGGTTTGGACCTTAATTACGAAGGCCGAATTCGTGAATGGGTAAAATCCACCCAATGATTCCGTAGATATACCCAATCAAAATTTTATTTTTCCAATATTTCCAAAAATACAGATCAGATCGAATTGAAATCCAGTACTTCATCGAAAATAACAGTTCGAAGTTTCATACAGAATTTAATGAGGATGATATGATGAGAAAATCATATAAATTTTTTTTTCAAATTGTTCTAATTACCCGATTATTACGAAATTTTGCATAAAGTTGTCTTTCAGCGTCTTAAAACTAGCTGTGAAGTTTAATCAGGACTGAATCAGTATTTCTCGAGTTATACCGAAAAAATCAACGATATCGAGAAGAAAACCTCGAAATTTGACATATTTTTTCCCGATATCTCCAAAACTTATGATCGTATCGAACTGAAATTTGGTGCATTGCTGTGAAATTAGAAGGTCAAAGCGTGAGTATAATTTTTCTTGGATATGATAAATGGTTTCCGAAAAAAAAATTTTTTTGGAAAAAAATTTCGAAAAAAATTTTTTTTTAAAATAACCAACAATATAATCCTGACGAAATTTGGCTCAAAGTTGCGCGTCGTTGTACTTCACCTAACCGCCAAGTTTGAATCCAATCGCTCAGGTAGTTTCTGAAATAAAAAATAAATAACTTCAAAACTTCAAATGCCTATAACTCCGAAACTATTCGATCGATTTGGCCCATTAACGAACTTAACCGCGGCATTCCAATGCGCGACCTACCCTGAAAGTTTCAAGTTGCTAGCTCACTTCGTTCGACAGTTATCGTGTCTACGGCCGGCCGGCCGGCCGGCCGGACAGAATCGATTTTAACACCGGATTCGTCATCAGTGAGTCCAACCTAGTCGATTGAGACCATTTTCGGCTCAATCATCCAAAATTACAGACATTTGATCAAAACGATAGCACGCTGTTCCCCTAGAACATGCGCGCAAAAATAGATTTCCTTCAAAATTGGTATAATCGAAGAGGGTTCGATGATGAATTATAATCTGCAATTCCCAGTTGATTCCGTCAGTTGACAGGGAAAATAAATGATTTTGAAATTTCACATTTTGGAAATTTCCCATTTGACAGGTGAAAATCTAAACGGTAGGAGATATCGATGAGATAATGTCTTAGTCATGTTCAGCGACCTCGCAAACCTATGTTTGCATACCAAACTTGGCCGGTAACTCTGGTATTTTCGAAACTATTTCAATTTGAAACTTTCGCGTTTTTCGTTTCCGAGTTTCGTTTGAAGGGCTCTACAAGGAAGAATTGATGAGTGGGTGATTCTATTATTGCTTCTTATCATTCACACTAACGAGCTCAAGAACTTCACATCGAAAAACTACGCTCGGGTACCCCTGACTTCTTTAAAATAAGCCAAATATAGCGTTTTTGGGGGGTCTAGACCCTTAGTAAAATTTCGATGAAAATTTGAAAAAATAGATTTCCTTCAAAATTGGTATAATCGAAGGGGGTTCGATGATGAATTATAATCTGCAATTTCCAGTTGATTCCGTCAGTTGACAGGGAAAATAAATGATTTTGAAATTTCACATTTTGGAAATTTCCCATTTGACAGGTGAAAATCTAAACGGTAGGAGATATCGATGAGATAATGTCTTAGTCATGTTCAGCGACCTCGCAAACCTATGTTTGCATACCAAACTTGGCCGGTAACTCTGGTATTTTCGAAACTATTTCAATTTGAAACTTTCGCGTTTTTCGTTTCCGAGTTTTGTTTGAAGGGCTCTACAAGGAAGAATTGATGAGTGGGTGATTCTATTATTGCTTCTTATCATTCACACTAACGAGCTCAAGAACTTCACATCGAGAAACTACGCTCGGGTACCCCTGAATTCTTTAAAATAAGCCAAATATAGCGTTTTTGGGGGGTCTAGACCCTTAGTAAAATTTCGATGAAAATTTGAAAAAATAGATTTCCTTCAAAATTGGTATAATCGAAGAGGGTTCGATGATGAATTATAATCTGCAATTCCCAGTTGATTCCGTCAGTTGACAGGGAAAATAAATGATTTTGAAATTTCACATTTTGGAAATTTCTCATTTGACAGGTGAAAATCTAAACGGTAGGAGATATCGATGAGATAATGTCTTAGTCATGTTCAGCGACCTCGCAAACCTATGTTTGCATACTAAACTTGGCCGGTAACTCTGGTATTTTCGAAACTATTTCAATTTGAAACTTTCGCGTTTTTCGTTTCCGAGTTTTGTTTGAAGGGCTCTACAAGGAAGAATTGATGAGTGGGTGATTCTATTATTGCTTCTTATCATTCACACTAACGAGCTCAAGAACTTCACATCGAAAAACTACGCTCGGGTACCCCTGACTTCTTTAAAATAAGCCAAATATAGCGTTTTTGGGGGGTCTAGACCCTTAGTAAAATTTCGATGAAAATTTGAAAAAATAGATTTCCTTCAAAATTGGTATAATCGAAGGGGGTTCGATGATGAATTATAATCTGCAATTTCCAGTTGATTCCGTCAGTTGACAGGGAAAATAAATGATTTTGAAATTTCACATTTTGGAAATTTCCCATTTGACAGGTGAAAATCTAAACGGTAGGAGATATCGATGAGATAATGTCTTAGTCATGTTCAGCGACCTCGCAAACCTATGTTTGCATACCAAACTTGGCCGGTAACTCTGGTATTTTCGAAACTATTTCAATTTGAAACTTTCGCGTTTTTCGTTTCCGAGTTTTGTTTGAAGGGCTCTACAAGGAAGAATTGATGAGTGGGTGATTCTATTATTGCTTCTTATCATTCACACTAACGAGCTCAAGAACTTCACATCGAAAAACTACGCTCGGGTACCCCTGAATTTTTTAAAATAAGCCAAATATAGCGTTTTTGGGGGGTCTAGACCCTTAGTAAAATTTCGATGAAAATTTGAAAAAATAGATTTCCTTCAAAATTGGTATAATCGAAGAGGGTTCGATGATGAATTATTATCTGCAATTCCCAGTTGATTCCGTCAGTTGACAGGGAAAATAAATGATTTTGAAATTTCACATTTTGGAAATTTCCCATTTGACAGGTGAAAATCTAAACGGTAGGAGATATCGATGAGATAATGTCTTAGTCATGTTCAGCGACCTCGCAAACCTATGTTTGCATACCAAACTTGGCCGGTAACTCTGGTATTTTCGAAACTATTTCAATTTGAAACTTTCGCGTTTTTCGTTTCCGAGTTTTGTTTGAAGGGCTCTACAAGGAAGAATTGATGAGTGGGTGATTCTATTATTGCTTCTTATCATTCACACTAACGAGCTCAAGAACTTCACATCGAAAAACTACGCTCGGGTACCCCTGAATTCTTTAAAATAAGCCAAATATAGCGTTTTTGGGGGGTCTAGACCCTTAGTAAAATTTCGATGAAAATTTGAAAAAATAGATTTCCTTCAAAATTGGTATAATCGAAGAGGGTTCGATGATGAATTATAATCTGCAATTCCCAGTTGATTCCGTCAGTTGACAGGGAAAATAAATGATTTTGAAATTTCACATTTTGGAAATTTCCCATTTGACAGGTGAAAATCTAAACGGTAGGAGATATCGATGAGATAATGTCTTAGTCATGTTCAGCGACCTCGCAAACCTATGTTTGCATACCAAACTTGGCCGGTTACTCTGGTATTTTCGAAACTATTTCAATTTGAAACTTTCGCGTTTTTCGTTTCCGAGTTTTGTTTGAAGGGCTCTACAAGGAAGAATTGATGAGTGGGTGATTCTATTATTGCTTCTTATCATTCACACTAACGAGCTCAAAAACTTCACATCGAAAAACTACGCTCGGGTACCCCTGAATTCTTTAAAATAAGCCAAATATAGCGTTTTTGGGGGGTCTAGACCCTTAGTAAAATTTCGATGAAAATTTGAAAAAATAGATTTCCTTCAAAATTGGTATAATCGAAGAGGGTTCGATGATGAATTATAATCTGCAATTCCCAGTTGATTCCGTCAGTTGACAGGGAAAATAAATGATTTTGAAATTTCACATTTTGGAAATTTCCCATTTGACAGGTGAAAATCTAAACGGTAGGAGATATCGATGAGATAATGTCTTAGTCATATTCAGCGACCTCGCAAACCTATGTTTGCATACCAAACTTGGCCGGTAACTCTGGTATTTTCGAAACTATTTCAATTTGAAACTTTCGCGTTTTTCGTTTCCGAGTTTTGTTTGAAGGGCTCTACAAGGAAGAATTGATGAGTGGGTGATTCTATTATTGCTTCTTATCATTCACACTAACGAGCTCAAGAACTTCACATCGAAAAACTACGCTCGGGTACCCCTGAATTCTTTAAAATAAGCCAAATATAGCGTTTTTGGGGGGTCTAGACCCTTAGTAAAATTTCGATGAAAATTTGAAAAAATAGATTTCCTTCAAAATTGGTAAAATCGAAGAGGGTTCGATGATGAATTATAATCTGCAATTCCCAGTTGATTCCGTCAGTTGACAGGGAAAATAAATGATTTTGAAATTTCACATTTTGGAAATTTCCCATTTGACAGGTGAAAATCTAAACGGTAGGAGATATCGATGAGATAATGTCTTAGTTATGTTCAGCGACCTCGCAAACCTATGTTTGCATACCAAACTTGGCCGGTAACTCTGGTATTTTCGAAACTATTTCAATTTGAAACTTTCGCGTTTTTCGTTTCCGAGTTTTGTTTGAAGGGCTCTACAAGGAAGAATTGATGAGTGGGTGATTCTATTATTGCTTCTTATCATTCACACTAACGAGCTCAAGAACTTCACATCGAGAAACTACGCTCGGGTACCCCTGAATTCTTTAAAATAAGCCAAATATAGCGATTTTGGGGGGTCTAGACCCTTAGTAAAATTTCGATGAAAATTTGAAAAAATAGATTTCCTTCAAAATTGGTATAATCGAAGAGGGTTCGATGATGAATTATAATCTGCAATTCTCAGTTGATTCCGTCAGTTGACAGGGAAAATAAATGATTTTGAAATTTCACATTTTGGAAATTTCCCATTTGACAGGTGAAAATCTAAACGGTAGGAGATATCGATGAGATAATGTCTTAGTCATGTTCAGCGACCTCGCAAACCTATGTTTGCATACCAAACTTGGCCGGTAACTCTGGTATTTTCGAAACTATTTCAATTTGAAACTTTCGCGTTTTTCGTTTCCGAGTTTCGTTTGAAGGGCTCTACAAGGAAGAATTGATGAGTGGGTGATTCTATTATTGCTTCTTATCATTCACACTAACGAGCTCAAGAACTTCACATCGAAAAACTACGCTCGGGTACCCCTGAATTCTTTAAAATAAGCCAAATATAGCGTTTTTGGGGGGTCTAGACCCTTAGTAAAATTTCGATGAAAATTTGAAAAAATAGATTTCCTTCAAAATTGGTATAATCGAAGAGGGTTCGATGATGAATTATAATCTGCAATTCTCAGTTGATTCCGTCAGTTGACAGGGAAAATAAATGATTTTGAAATTTCACATTTTGGAAATTTCCCATTTGACAATTGAAAATCTAAACGGTAGGAGATATCGATGAGATAATGCCTTGGTCATGTTCAGCGACCTCGCAAACCTATGTTTGCATACCAAACTTGGCCGGTAACTCTGGTATTTTCGAAACTATTTCAATTTGAAACTTTCGCGTTTTTCGTTTCCGAGTTTCGTTTGAAGGGCTCTACAAGGAAGAATTGATGAGTGGGTGATTCTATTATTGCTTCTTATCATTCACACTAACGAGCTCAAGAACTTCACATCGAAAAACTACGCTCGGGTACCCCTGAATTCTTTAAAATAAGCCAAATATAGCGTTTTTGGGGGGTCTAGACCCTTAGTAAAATTTCGATGAAAATTTGAAAAAATAGATTTCCTTCAAAATTGGTATAATCGAAGAGGGTTCGATGATGAATTATAATCTGCAATTCTCAGTTGATTCCGTCAGTTGACAGGGAAAATAAATGATTTTGAAATTTCACATTTTGGAAATTTCCCATTTGACAATTGAAAATCTAAACGGTAGGAGATATCGATGAGATAATGCCTTGGTCATGTTCAGCGACCTCGCAAACCTATGTTTGCATACCAAACTTGGCCGGTAACTCTGGTATTTTCGAAACTATTTCAATTTGAAACTTTCGCGTTTTTCGTTTCCGAGTTTTGTTTGAAGGGCTCTACAAGGAAGAATTGATGAGTGGGTGATTCTATTACTGCTTCTTATCATTCACACTAACGAGCTCAAGAACTTCACATCGAAAAACTACGCTCGGATACCCCTGAATTCTTTAAAATAAGCCAAATATAGCGTTTCTGGGGGGTCTAGACCCTAAGTAAAATTTCGATGAAAATTTGAAAAAATAGATTTCCTTCAAAATTGGTATAATCGAAGAGGGTTCGATGATGAATTACAATCTGCAATTCCCAGTTGATTCCGTCAGTTGACAGGGAAAATAAATGATTTTGAAATTTCACATTTTGGAAATTTCCCATTTGACAGGTGAAAATCTAAACGGTAGGAGATATCGATGAGATAATGTCTTAGTCATGTTCAGCGACCTCGCAAACCTATGTTTGCATACCAAACTTGGCCGGTAACTCTGGTATTTTCGAAACTATTTCAATTTGAAACTTTCGCGTTTTTCGTTTCCGAGTTTTGTTTGAAGGGCTCTACAAGGAAGAATTGATGAGTGGGTGATTCTATTATTGCTTCTTATCATTCACACTAACGAGCTCAAGAACTTCACATCGAAAAATTACGCTCGGGTACCCCTGAATTCTTTAGAATAAGCCAAATATAGCGTTTTTGGGGGGTCTAGACCCTTAGTAAAATTTCGATGAAAATTTGAAAAAATAGATTTCCTTCAAAATTGGTATAATCGAAGAGGGTTCGATGATGAATTATAATCTGCAATTCCCAGTTGATTCCGTCAGTTGACAGGGAAAATAAATGATTTTGAAATTTCACATTTTGGAAATTTCCCATTTGACAGGTGAAAATCTAAACGGTAGGAGATATCGATGAGATAATGTCTTAGTCATGTTCAGCGACCTCGCAAACCTATGTTTGCATACCAAACTTGGCCGGTAACTCTGATATTTTCGAAACTATTTCAATTTGAAACTTTCGCGTTTTTCGTTTCCGAGTTTTGTTTGAAGGGCTCTACAAGGAAGAATTGATGAGTGGGTGATTCTATTATTGCTTCTTATCATTCACACTAACGAGCTCAAGAACTTCACATCGAAAAACTACGCTCGGGTACCCCTGAATTCTTTAAAATAAGCCAAATATAGCGTTTTTGGGGGGTCTAGACCCTTAGTAAAATTTCGATGAAAATTTGAAAAAATAGATTTCCTTCAAAATTGGTATAATCGAAGAGGGTTCGATGATGAATTATAATCTGCAATTCCCAGTTGATTTCGTCAGTTGACAGGGAAAATAAATGATTTTGAAATTTCACATTTTGGAAATTTCCCATTTGACAGGTGAAAATCTAAACGGTAGGAGATATCGATGAGATAATGTCTTAGTCATGTTCAGCGACCTCGCAAACCTATGTTTGCATACCAAACTTGGCCGGTAACTCTGGTATTTTCGAAACTATTCCAATTTGAAACTTTCGCGTTTTTCGTTTCCGAGTTTTGTTTGAAGGGCTCTACAAGGAAGAATTGATGAGTGGGTGATTCTATTATTGCTTCTTATCATTCACACTAACGAGCTCAAGAACTTCACATCGAAAAACTACGCTCGGGTACCCCTGAATTCTTTAAAATAAGCCAAATATAGCGTTTTTGGGGGGTCTAGACCCTTAGTAAAATTTCGATGAAAATTTGAAAAAATAGATTTCCTTCAAAATTGGTATAATCGAAGAGGGTTCGATGATGAATTATAATCTGCAATTCCCAGTTGATTTCGTCAGTTGACAGGGAAAATAAATGATTTTGAAATTTCACATTTTGGAAATTTCCCATTTGACAGGTGAAAATCTAAACGGTAGGAGATATCGATGAGATAATGTCTTAGTCATGTTCAGCGACCTCGCAAACCTATGTTTGAAGGGCTCTACAAGGAAGAATTGATGAGTGGGTGATTCTATTATTGCTTCTTATCATTCACACTAACGAGCTCAAGAACTTCACATCGAAAAACTAAGCTCGGGTACCCCTGAATTCTTTAAAATAAGCCAAATATAGCGTTTTTGGGGGGTCTAGACCCTTAGTAAAATTTCGATGAAAATTTGAAAAAATAGATTTCCTTCAAAATTGGTATAATCGAAGAGGGTTCGATGATGAATTATAATCTGCAATTCCCAGTTGATTCCGTCAGTTGACAGGGAAAATAAATGATTTTGAAATTTCACATTTTGGAAATTTCCCATTTGACAGGTGAAATTCTAAACGGTAGGAGATATCGATGAGATAATATCTTAGTCATGTTCAGCGACCTCGCAAACCTATGTTTGCATACCAAACTTGGCCGGTAACTCTGGTATTTTCGAAACTATTTCAATTTGAAACTTTCGCGTTTTTCGTTTCCGAGTTTTGTTTGAAGGGCTCTACAAGGAAGAATTGATGAGTGGGTGATTCTATTATTGCTTCTTATCATTCACACTTACGAGCTCAAGAACTTCACATCGAAAAACTACGCTCGGGTACCCCTGAATTCTTTAAAATAAGCCAAATATAGCGTTTTTGGGGGGTCTAGACCCTTAGTAAAATTTCGATGAAAATTTGAAAGAATAGATTTCCTTCAAAATTGGTATAATCGAAGAGGGTTCGATGATGAATTATAATCTGCAATTCCCAGTTGATTCCGTCACTTGACAGGGAAAATAAATGATTTTGAAATTTCACATTTTGGAAATTTCCCATTTGACAGGTGAAAATCTAAACGGTAGGAGATATCGATGAGATAATGTCTTAGTCATGTTCAGCGACCTCGCAAACCTATGTTTGCATACCAAACTTGGCCGGTAACTCTGGTATTTTCGAAACTATTTCAATTTGAAACTTTCGCGTTTTTCGTTTCCGAGTTTTGTTTGAAGGGCTCTACAAGGAAGAATTGATGAGTGGGTGATTCTATTATTGCTTCTTATCATTTACACTAACGAGCTCAAGAACTTCACATCGAAAAACTACGCTCGGGTACCCCTGAATTCTTTAAAATAAGCCAAATATAGCGTTTTTGGGGGGTCTAGACCCTTAGTAAAATTTCGATGAAAATTTTAAAAAATAGATTTCCTTCAAAATAAGTATAATCGAAGAGGGTTCGATGATGAATTATAATCTGCAATTCCCAGTTGATTCCGTCAGTTGACAGGGAAAATAAATGATTTTGAAATTTCACATTTTGGAAATTTCCCATTTGACAGGTGAAAATCTAAACGGTAGGAGATATCGATGAGATAATGTCTTAGTCATGTTCAGCGACCTCGCAAACCTATGTTTGCATACCAAACTTGGCCGGTAACTCTGGTATTTTCGAAACTATTTCAATTTGAAACTTTCGCGTTTTTCGTTTCCGAGTTTTGTTTGAAGGGCTCTACAAGGAAGAATTGATGAGTGGGTGATTCTATTATTACTTCTTATCATTCACACTAACGAGCTCAAGAACTTCACATCGAAAAACTACGCTCGGGTACCCCTGAATTCTTTAAAATAAGCCAAATATAGCGTTTTTGGGGGGTCTAGACCCTTAGTAAAATTTCGATGAAAATTTGAAAAAATAGATTTCCTTCAAAATTGGTATAATCGAAGAGGGTTCGATGATGAATTATAATCTGCAATTCCCAGTTGATTCCGTCAGTTGACAGGGAAAATAAATGATTTTGAAATTTCACATTTTGGAAATTTCCCATTTGACAGGTGAAAATCTAAACGGTAGGAGATATCGATGAGATAATGTCTTAGTCATGTTCAGCGACCTCGCAAACCTATGTTTGCATACCAAACTTGGCCGGTAACTCTGGTATTTTCGAAACTATTTCAATTTGAAACTTTCGCGTTTTTCGTTTCCGAGTTTTGTTTGAAGGGCTCTACAAGGAAGAATTGATGAGTGGGTGATTCTATTATTGCTTCTTATCATTCACACTAACGAGCTCAAGAACTTCACATCGAAAAACTACGCTCGGGTACCCCTGAATTCTTTAAAATAAGCCAAAATAGCGTTTTTGGGGGGTCTAGACCCTTAGTAAAATTTCGATGAAAATTTGAAAAAATAGATTTCCTTCAAAATTGGTATAATCGAAGAGGGTTCGATGATGAATTATAATCTGCAATTCCCAGTTGATTCCGTCAGTTGACAGGGAAAATAAATGATTTTGAAATTTCACATTTTGGAAATTTCCCATTTGACAGGTGAAAATCTAAACGGTAGGAGATATCGATGAGATAATATCTTAGTCATGTTCAGCGACCTCGCAAACCTATGTTTGCATACCAAACTTGGCCGGTAACTCTGGAATTTTCGAAACTATTTCAATTTGAAACTTTCGCGTTTTTCGTTTCCGAGTTTTGTTTGAAGGGCTCTACAAGGAAGAATTGATGAGTGGGTGATTCTATTATTGCTTCTTATCATTCACACTAACGAGCTCAAGAACTTCAAATCGAAAAACTACGCTCGGGTACCCCTGAATTCTTTAAAATAAGCCAAATATAGCGTTTTTGGGGGGTCTAGACCCTTAGTAAAATTTCGATGAAAATTTGAAAAAATAGATTACCTTCAAAATTGGTATAATCGAAGAGGGTTCGATGATAAATTATAATCTGCAATTCCCAGTTGATTCCGTCAGTTGACAGGGAAAATAAATGATTTTGAAATTTCACATTTTGGAAATTTCCCATTTGACAGGTGAAAATCTAAACGGTAGGAGATATCGATGAGATAATGTCTTAGTCATGTTCAGCGACCTCGCAAACCTATGTTTGCATACCAAACTTGGCCGGTAACTCTGGTATTTTCGAAACTATTTCAATTTGAAACTTTCGCGTTTTTCGTTTCCGAGTTTTGTTTGAAGGGCTCTACAAGGAAGAATTGATGAGTGGGTGATTCTATTATTGCTTCTTATCATTCACACTAACGAGCTCAAGAACTTCACATCGAAAAACTACGCTCGGGTACCCCTGAATTCTTTAAAATAAGCCAAATATAGCGTTTTTGGGGGGTCTAGACCCTTAGTAAAATTTCGATGAAAATTTGAAAAAATAGATTTCCTTCAAAATTGGTATAATCGAAGAGGGTTCGATGATGAATTATAATCTGCAATTCCCAGTTGATTCCGTCAGTTGACAGGGAAAATAAATGATTTTGAAATTTCACATTTTGGAAATTTCCCATTTGACAGGTGAAATTCTAAACGGTAGGAGATATCGATGGGATAATGTCTTAGTCATGTTCAGCGACCTCGCAAACCTATGTTTGCATACCAAACTTGGCCGGTAACTCTGGTATTTTCGAAACTATTTCAATTTGAAACTTTCGCGTTTTTCGTTTCCGAGTTTTGTTTGAAGGGCTCTACAAGGAAGAATTGATGAGTGGGTGATTCTATTATTGCTTCTTATCATTCACACTAACGAGCTCAAGAACTTCACATCGAAAAACTACGCTCGGGTACCCCTGAATTCTTTAAAATAAGCCAAATATAGCGTTTTTGGGGGGTCTAGACCCTTAGTAAAATTTCGATGAAAATTTGAAAAAATAGATTTCCTTCAAAATTGGTATAATCGAAGAGGGTTCGATGATGAATTATAATCTGCAATTCCCAGTTGATTCCGTCACTTGACAGGGAAAATAAATGATTTTGAAATTTCACATTTTGGAAATTTCCCATTTGACAGGTGAAAATCTAAACGGTAGGAGATATCGATGAGATAATGTCTTAGTCATGTTCAGCAACCTCGCAAACCTATGTTTGCATACCAAACTTGGCCGGTAACTCTGGTATTTTCGAAACTATTTCAATTTGAAACTTTCGCGTTTTTCGTTTCCGAGTTTTGTTTGAAGGGCTCTACAAGGAAGAATTGATGAGTGGGTGATTCTATTATTGCTTCTTATCATTTACACTAACGAGCTCAAGAACTTCACATCGAAAAACTACGCTCGGGTACCCCTGAATTCTTTAAAATAAGCCAAATATAGCGTTTTTGGGGGGTCTAGACCCTTAGTAAAATTTCGATGAAAATTTGAAAAAATAGATTTCCTTCAAAATTGTTATAATCGAAGAGGGTTCGATGATGAATTATAATCTGCAATTCCCAGTTGATTCCGTCAGTTGACAGGGAAAATAAATGATTTTGAAATTTCACATTTTGGAAATTTCCCATTTGACAGGTGAAAATCTAAACGGTAGGAGATATCGATGAGATAATGTCTTAGTCATGTTCAGCGACCTCGCAAACCTATGTTTGCATACCAAACTGGGCCGGTAACTCTGGTATTTTCGAAACTATTTCAATTTGAAACTTTCGCGTTTTTCGTTTCCGAGTTTTGTTTGAAGGGCTCTACAAGGAAGAATTGATGAGTGGGTGATTCTATTATTGCTTCTTATCATCCACACTAACGAGCTCAAGAACTTCACATCGAAAAACTACGCTCGGGTACCCCTGAATTCTTTAAAATAAGCCAAATATAGCGTTTTTGGGGGGTCTAGACCCTTAGTAAAATTTCGATGAAAATTTGAAAGAATAGATTTCCTTCAAAATTGGTATAATCGAAGAGGGTTCGATGATGAATTATAATCTGCAATTCCCAGTTGATTCCGTCAGTTGACAGGGAAAATAAATGATTTTGAAATTTCACATTTTGGAAATTTCCCATTTGACAGGTGAAAATCTAAACGGTAGGAGATATCGATGAGATAATGTCTTAGTCATGTTCAGCGACTTCGCAAACCTATGTTTGCATACCAAACTTGGCCGGTAACTCTGGTATTTTCGAAACTATTTCAATTTGAAACTTTCGCGTTTTTCGTTTCCGAGTTTTGTTTGAAGGGCTCTACAAGGAAGAATTGATGAGTGGGTGATTTTATTATTGCTTCTTATCATTCACACTAACGAGCTCAAGAACTTCACATCGAAAAACTACGCTCGGGTACCCCTGAATTCTTTAAAATAAGCCAAATATAGCGTTTTTGGGGGGTCTAGACCCTTAGTAAAATTTCGATGAAAATTTGAAAAAATAGATTTCCTTCAACATTGGTATAATCGAAGAGGGTTCGATGATGAATTATAATCTGCAATTCCCAGTTGATTCCGTCAGTTGACAGGGAAAATAAATGATTTTGAAATTTCACATTTTGGAAATTTCCCATTTGACAGGTGAAAATCTAAACGGTAGGAGATATCGATGAGATAATGTCTTAGTCATGTTCAGCGACCTCGCAAACCTATGTTTGCATACCAAACTTGGCCGGTAACTCTGGTATTTTCGAAACTATTTCAATTTGAAACTTTCGCGTTTTTCGTTTCCGAGTTTTGTTTGAAGGGCTCTACAAGGAAGAATTGATGAGTGGGTGATTCTATTATTGCTTCTTATCATTCACACTAACGAGCTCAAGAACTTCACATCGAAAAACTACGCTCGGGTACCCCTGAATTCTTTAAAATAAGCCAAATATAGCGTTTTTGGGGGGGCTAGACCCTTAGTAAAATTTCGATGAAAATTTGAAAAAATAGATTCCCTTCAAAATTGGTATAATCGAAGAGGGTTCGATGATGAATTTTAATCTGCAATTCCCAGTTGATTCCGTCAGTTGACAGGGAAAATAAATGATTTTGAAATTTCACATTTTGGAAATTTCCCATTTGACAGGTGAAAATCTAAACGGTAGGAGATATCGATGAGATAATGTCTTAGTCATGTTCAGCGACCTCACAAACCTATGTTTGCATACCAAACTTGGCCGGTAACTCTGGCATTTTCGAAACTATTTCAATTTGAAACTTTCGCGTTTTTCGTTTCCGAGTTTTGTTTGAAGGGCTCTACAAGGAAGAATTGATGAGTGGGTGATTCTATTATTGCTTCTTATCATTCACACTAACGAGCTCAAGAACTTCACATCGAAAAACTACGCTCGGGTACCCCTGAATTCTTTAAAATAAGCCAAATATAGCGTTTTTGGGGGGTCTAGACCCTTAGTAAAATTTCGATGAAAATTTGAAAAAATAGATTTCCTTCAAAATTGGTATAATCGAAGAGGGTTCGATGATGAATTATAATCTGCAATTCCCAGTTGATTCCGTCAGTTGACAGGGAAAATAAATGATTTTGAAATTTCACATTTTGGAAATTTCCCATTTGACAGGTGAAAATCTAAACGGTAGGAGATATCGATGAGATAATGTCTTAGTCATGTTCAGCGACCTCGCAAACCTATGTTTGCATACCGAACTTGGCCGGTAACTCTGGTATTTTCGAAACTATTTCAATTTGAAACTTTCGCGTTTTTCGTTTCCGAGTTTTGTTTGAAGGGCTCTACAAGGAAGAATTGATGAGTGGGTGATTCTATTATTGCTTCTTATCATTCACACTAACGAGCTCAAGAACTTCACATCGAAAAACTACGCTCGGGTACCCCTGAATTCTTTAAAATAAGCCAAATATAGCGTTTTTGGGGGGTCTAGACCCTTAGTAAAATTTCGATGAAAATTTGAAAAAATAGATTTCCTTCAAAATTGGTTTAATCGAAGAGGGTTCGATGATGAATTATAATCTGCAATTCCCAGTTGATTCCGTCAGTTGACAGGGAAAATAAATGATTTTGAAATTTCACATTTTGGAAATTTCCCATTTGACAGGTGAAAATCTAAACGGTAGGAGATATCGATGAGATAATGTCTTAGTCATGTTCAGCGACCTCGCAAACCTATGTTTGCATACCAAACTTGGCCGGTAACTCTGGTATTTTCGAAACTATTTCAATTTGAAACCTTCGCGTTTTTCGTTTCCGAGTTTTGTTTTTAGGGCTCTACAAGGAAGAATTGATGAGTGGGTGATTCTATTATTGCTTCTTATCATTCACACTAACGAGCTCAAGAACTTCACATCAAAAAACTACGCTCGGGTACCCCTGAATTCTTTAAAATAAGCCAAATATAGCGTTTTTGGGGGGTCTAGACCCTTAGTAAAATTTCGATGAAAATTTGAAAAAATAGATTTCCTTCAAAATTGGTATATTCGAAGAGGGTTCGATGATGAATTATAATCTGCAATTCCCAGTTGATTCCGTCAGTTGACAGGGAAAATAAATGATTTTGAAATTTCACATTTTGGAAATTTCCCATTTGACAGGTGAAAATCTAAACGGTAGGAGATATCGATGAGATAATATCTTAGTCATGTTCAGCGACCTCGCAAACCTATGTTTTGCATACCAAACTTGGCCGGTAACTCTGGTATTTTCGAAACTATTTCAATTTGAAACTTTCGCGTTTTTCGTTTCCGAGTTTTGTTTGAAGGGCTCTACAAGGAAGAATTGATGAGTGGGTGATTCTATTATTGCTTCTTATCATTCACACTAACGAGCTCAAGAACTTCACATCGAAAAACTACGCTCGGGTACCCCTGAATTCTTTAAAATAAGCCAAATATAGCGTTTTTGGGGGGTCTAGACCCTTAGTAAAATTTCGATGAAAATTTGAAAAAATAGATTTCCTTCAAAATTGGTATAATCGAAGAGGGTTCGATGATGAATTATAATCTGCAATTCCCAGTTGATTCCGTCAGTTGACAGGGAAAATAAATGATTTTGAAATTTCACATTTTGGAAATTTCCCATTTGACAGGTGAAAATCTAAACGGTAGGAGATATCGATGAGATAATGTCTTAGTCATGTTCAGCGACCTCGCAAACCTATGTTTGCATACCAAACTTGGCCGGTAACTCTGGTATTTTCGAAACTATTTCAATTTGAAACTTTCGCGTTTTTCGTTTCCGAGTTTTGTTTGAAGGGCTCTACAAGGAAGAATTGATGAGTGGGTGATTCTATTATTGCTTCTTATCATTCACACTAACGAGCTCAAGAACTTCACATCGAAAAACTACGCTCGGGTACCCCTGAATTCTTTAAAATAAGCCAAATATAGCGTTTTTGGGGGGTCTAGACCCTTAGTAAAATTTCGATGAAAATTTGAAAAAATAGATTTCCTTCAAAATTGGTATAATCGAAGAGGGTTCGATGATGAATTATAATCTGCAATTCCCAGTTGATTCCGTCAGTTGACAGGGAAAATAAATGATTTTGAAATTTCACATTTTGGAAATTTCCCATTTGACAGGTGAAAATCTAAACGGTAGGAGATATCGATGAGATAATGTCTTAGTCATGTTCAGCGACCTCGCAAACCTATGTTTGCATACCAAACTTGGCCGGTAACTCTGGTATTTTCGAAACTATTTCAATTTGAAACTTTCGCGTTTTTCGTTTCCGAGTTTTGTTTGAAGGGCTCTACAAGGAAGAATTGATGAGTGGGTGATTCTATTATTGCTTCTTATCATTCACACTAACGAGCTCAAGAACTTCACATCGAAAAACTACGCTCGGGTACCCCTGAATTCTTTAAGATAAGCCAAATATAGCGTTTTTGGGGGGTCTAGACCCTTAGTAAAATTTCGATGAAAATTTGAAAAAATAGATTTCCTTCAAAATTGGTATAATCGAAGAGGGTTCGATGATGAATTATAATCTGCAATTCCCAGTTGATTCCGTCACTTGACAGGGAAAATAAATGATTTTGAAATTTCACATTTTGGAAATTTCCCATTTGACAGGTGAAAATCTAAACGGTAGGAGATATCGATGAGATAATGTTTTAGTCATGTTCAGCGACCTCGCAAACCTATGTTTGCATACCAAACTTGGCCGGTAACTCTGGTATTTTCGAAACTATTTCAATTTGAAACTTTCGCGTTTTTCGTTTCCGAGTTTTGTTTGAAGGGCTCTACAAAGAAGAATTGATGAGTGGGTGATTCTATTATTGCTTCTTATCATTCACACTAACGAGCTCAAGAACTTCACATCGAAAAACTACGCTCGGGTACCCCTGAATTCTTTAAAATAAGCCAAATATAGCGTTTTTGGGGGGTCTAGACCCTTAGTAAAATTTCGATGAAAATTTGAAAAAATAGATTTCCTTCAAAATTGGTATAATCGAAGAGGGTTCGATGATGAATTATAATCTGCAATTCCCAGTTGATTCCGTCAGTTGACAGGGAAAATAAATGATTTTGAAATTTCACATTTTGGAAATTTCCCATTTGACAGGTGAAAATCTAAACGGTAGGAGATATCGATGAGATAATGTCTTAGTCATGTTCAGCGACCTCGTAACCCTATGTTTGCATAACAAACATGGCCGGTAACTCTGGTATTTTCGAAACTATTTCAATTTGAATCTTTCGCGTTTTTCGTTTCCGAGTTTTGTTTGAAGGGCTCTACAAGGAAGAATTGATGAGTGGGTGATTCTATTATTGCTTCTTATCATTCACACTAACGAGCTCAAGAACTTCACATCGAAAAACTACGCTCGGGTACCCCTGAATTCTTTAAAATAAGCCAAATATAGCGTTTTTGGGGGGTCTAGACCCTTAGTAAAATTTCGATGAAAATTTGAAAAAATAGATTTCCTTCAAAATTGGTATAATCGAAGAGGGTTCGATGATGAATTATAATCTGCAATTCCCAGTTGATTCCGTCAGTTGACAGGGAAAATAAATGATTTTGAAATTTCACATTTTGGAAATTTCCCATTTGACAGGTGAAAATCTAAACGGTAGGAGATATCGATGAGATAATGTCTTAGTCATGTTCAGCGACCTCGCAAACCTATGTTTGCATACCAAACTTGGCCGGTAACTCTGGTATTTTCGAAACTATTTCAATTTGAAACTTTCGCGTTTTTCGTTTCCGAGTTTTGTTTGAAGGGCTCTACAAGGAAGAATTGATGGGTGGGTGATTCTATTATTGCTTCTTATCATTCACACTAACGAGCTCAAGAACTTCACATCGAAAAACTACGCTCGGGTACCCCTGAATTCTTTAAAATAAGCCAAATATAGCGTTTTTGGGGGGTCTAGACCCTTAGTTAAATTTCGATGAAAATTTGAAAAAATAGATTTCCTTCAAAATTGGTATAATCGAAGAGGGTTCGATGATGAATTATAATCTGCAATTCCCAGTTGATTCCGTCAGTTGACAGGGAAAATAAATGATTTTGAAATTTCACATTTTGGAAATTTCCCATTTGACAGGTGAAAATCTAAACGGTAGGAGATATCGATGAGATAATGTCTTAGTCATGTTCAGCGACCTCGCAAACCTATGTTTGCATACCAAACTTGGCCGGTAACTCTGGTATTTTCGAAATTATTTCAATTTGAAACTTTCGCGTTTTTCGTTTCCGAGTTTTGTTTGAAGGGCTCTACAAGGAAGAATTGATGAGTGGGTGATTCTATTATTGCTTCTTATCATTCACACTAACGAGCTCAAGAACTTCACATCGAAAAACTACGCTCGGGTACCCCTGAATTCTTTAAAATAAGCCAAATATAGCGTTTTTGGGGGGTCTAGACCCTTAGTAAAATTTCGATGAAAATTTGAAAAAATAGATTTCCTTCAAAATTGGTATAATCGAAGAGGGTTCGATGATGAATTATAATCTGCAATTCCCAGTTGATTCCGTCACTTGACAGGGAAAATAAATGATTTTGAAATTTCACATTTTGGAAATTTCCCATTTGACAGGTGAAAATCTAAACGGTAGGAGATATCGATGAGATAATGTTTTAGTCATGTTCAGCGACCTCGCAAACCTATGTTTGCATACCAAACTTGGCCGGTAACTCTGGTATTTTCGAAACTATTTCAATTTGAAACTTTCGCGTTTTTCGTTTCCGAGTTTTGTTTGAAGGGCTCTACAAAGAAGAATTGATGAGTGGGTGATTCTATTATTGCTTCTTATCATTCACACTAACGAGCTCAAGAACTTCACATCGAAAAACTACGCTCGGGTACCCCTGAATTCTTTAAAATAAGCCAAATATAGCGTTTTTGGGGGGTCTAGACCCTTAGTAAAATTTCGATGAAAATTTGAAAAAATAGATTTCCTTCAAAATTGGTATAATCGAAGAGGGTTCGATGATGAATTATAATCTGCAATTCCCAGTTGATTCCGTCAGTTGACAGGGAAAATAAATGATTTTGAAATTTCACATTTTGGAAATTTCCCATTTGACAGGTGAAAATCTAAACGGTAGGAGATATCGATGAGATAATGTCTTAGTCATGTTCAGCGACCTCGTAAACCTATGTTTGCATACCAAACATGGCCGGTAACTCTGGTATTTTCGAAACTATTTCAATTTGAATCTTTCGCGTTTTTCGTTTCCGAGTTTTGTTTGAAGGGCTCTACAAGGAAGAATTGATGAGTGGGTGATTCTATTATTGCTTCTTATCATTCACACTAACGAGCTCAAGAACTTCACATCGAAAAACTACGCTCGGGTACCCCTGAATTCTTTAAAATAAGCCAAATATAGCGTTTTTGGGGGGTCTAGACCCTTAGTAAAATTTCGATGAAAATTTGAAAAAATAGATTTCCTTCAAAATTGGTATAATCGAAGAGGGTTCGATGATGAATTATAATCTGCAATTCCCAGTTGATTCCGTCAGTTGACAGGGAAAATAAATGATTTTGAAATTTCACATTTTGGAAATTTCCCATTTGACAGGTGAAAATCTAAACGGTAGGAGATATCGATGAGATAATGTCTTAGTCATGTTCAGCGACCTCGCAAACCTATGTTTGCATACCAAACTTGGCCGGTAACTCTGGTATTTTCGAAACTATTTCAATTTGAAACTTTCGCGTTTTTCGTTTCCGAGTTTTGTTTGAAGGGCTCTACAAGGAAGAATTGATGAGTGGGTGATTCTATTATTGCTTCTTATCATTCACACTAACGAGCTCAAGAACTTCACATCGAAAAACTACGCTCGGGTACCCCTGAATTCTTTAAAATAAGCCAAATATAGCGTTTTTGGGGGGTCTAGACCCTTAGTAAAATTTCGATGAAAATTTGAAAAAATAGATTTCCTTCAAAATTGGTATAATCGAAGAGGGTTCGATGATGAATTATAATCTGCAATTCCCAGTTGATTCCGTCAGTTGACAGGGAAAATAAATGATTTTGAAATTTCACATTTTGGAAATTTCCCATTTGACAGGTGAAAATCTAAACGGTAGGAGATATCGATGAGATAATGTCTTAGTCATGTTCAGCGACCTCGCAAACCTATGTTTGCATACCAAACTTGGCCGGTAACTCTGGTATTTTCGAAATTATTTCAATTTGAAACTTTCGCGTTTTTCGTTTCCGAGTTTTGTTTGAAGGGCTCTACAAGGAAGAATTGATGAGTGGGTGATTCTATTATTGCTTCTTATCATTCACACTAACGAGCTCAAGAACTTCACATCGAAAAACTACGCTCGGGTACCCCTGAATTCTTTAAAATAAGCCAAATATAGCGTTTTTGGGGGGTCTAGACCCTTAGTAAAATTTCGATGAAAATTTGAAAACATAGATTTCCTTCAAAATTGGTATAATCGAAGAGGGTTCGATGATGAATTATAATCTGCAATTCCCAGTTGATTCCGTCAGTTGACAGGGAAAATAAATGATTTTGAAATTTCACATTTTGGAAATTTCCCATTTGACAGGTGAAAATCTAAACGGTAGGAGATATCGATGAGATAATGTCTTAGTCATGTTCAGCGACCTCGCAAACCTATGTTTGCATACCAAACTTGGCCGGTAACTCTGGTATTTTCGAAACTATTTCAATTTGAAACTTTCGCGTTTTTCGTTTCCGAGTTTTGTTTGAAGGGCTCTACAAGGAAGAATTGATGAGTGGGTGATTCTATTATTGCTTCTTATCATTCACACTAACGAGCTCAAGAACTTCACATCGAAAAACTACGCTCGGGTACCCCTGAATTCTTTAAAATAAGCCAAATATAGCGTTTTTGGGGGGTCTAGACCCTTAGTAAAATTTCGATGAAAATTTGAAAAAATAGATTTCCTTCAAAATTGGTATAATCGAAGAGGGTTCGATGATGAATTATAATCTGCAATTCCCAGTTGATTCCGTCAGTTGACAGGGAAAATAAATGATTTTGAAATTTCACATTTTGGAAATTTCCCATTTGACAGGTGAAAATCTAAACGGTAGGAGATATCGATGAGATAATGTCTTAGTCATGTTCAGCGACCTCGCAAACCTATGTTTGCATACCAAACTTGGCCGGTAACTCTGGTATTTTCGAAACTATTTCAATTTGAAACTTTCGCGTTTTTCGTTTCCGAGTTTTGTTTGAAGGGCTCTACAAGGAAGAATTGATGAGTGGGTGATTCTATTATTGCTTCTTATCATTCACACTAACGAGCTCAAGAACTTCACATCGAAAAACTACGCTCGGGTACCCCTGAATTCTTTAAAATAAGCCAAATATAGCGTTTTTGGGGGTCTAGACCCTTAGTAAAATTTCGATGAAAATTTGAAAAAATAGATTTCCTTCAAAATTGGTATAATCGAAGAGGGTTCGATGATGAATTATAATCTGCAATTCCCAGTTGATTCCGTCAGTTGACAGGGAAAATAAATGATTTTGAAATTTCACATTTTGGAAATTTCCCATTTGACAGGTGAAAATCTAAACGGTAGGAGATATCGATGAGATAATGTCTTAGTCATGTTCAGCGACCTCGCAAACCTATGTTTGCATACCAAACTTGGCCGGTAACTCTGGTATTTTCGAAACTATTTCAATTTGAAACTTTCGCGTTTTTCGTTTCCGAGTTTTGTTTGAAGGGCTCTACAAGGAAGAATTGATGAGTGGGTGATTCTATTATTGCTTCTTATCATTCACACTAACGAGCTCAAGAACTTCACATCGGAAAACTACGCTTGGGTACCCCTGAATTCTTTAAAATAAGCCAAATATAGCGTTTTTGGGGGGTCTAGACCCTTAGTAAAATTTCGATGAAAATTTGAAAAAATAGATTTCCTTCAAAATTGGTATAATCGAAGAGGGTTCGATGATGAATTATAATCTGCAATTCCCAGTTGATTCCGTCAGTTGACAGGGAAAATAAACGATTTTGAAATTTCACATTTTGGAAATTTCCCATTTGACAGGTGAAAATCTAAACGGTAGGAGATATCGATGAGATAATGTCTTAGTCATGTTCAGCGACCTCGCAAACCTATGTTTGCATACCAAACTTGGCCGGTAACTCTGGTATTTTCGAAACTATTTCAATTTGAAACTTTCGCGTTTTTCGTTTCCGAGTTTTGTTTGAAGGGCTCTACAAGGAAGAATTGATGAGTGGGTGATTCTATTATTGCTTCTTATCATTCACACTAACGAGCTCAAGAACTTCACATCGAAAAACTACGCTCGGGTACCCCTGAATTCTTTAAAATAAGCCAAATATAGCGTTTTTGGGGGGTCTAGACCCTTAGTAAAATTTCGATGAAAATTTGAAAAAATAGATTTCCTTCAAAATTGGTATAATCGAAGAGGGTTCGATGATGAATTATAATCTGCAATTCCCAGTTGATTCCGTCAGTTGACAGGGAAAATAAATGATTTTGAAATTTCACATTTTGGAAATTTCCCATTTGACAGGTGAAAATCTAAACGGTAGGAGATATCGATGAGATAATGTCTTAGTCATGTTCAGCGACCTCGCAAACCTATGTTTGCATACCAAACTTGGCCGGTAACTCTGGTATTTTCGAAATTATTTCAATTTGAAACTTTCGCGTTTTTCGTTTCCGAGTTTTGTTTGAAGGGCTCTACAAGGAAGAATTGATGAGTGGGTGATTCTATTATTGCTTCTTATCATTCACACTAACGAGCTCAAGAACTTCACATCGAAAAACTACGCTCGGGTACCCCTGAATTCTTCAAAATAAGCCAAATATAGCGTTTTTGGGGGGTCTAGACCCTTAGTAAAATTTCGATGAAAATTTGAAAACATAGATTTCCTTCAAAATTGGTATAATCGAAGAGGGTTCGATGATGAATTATAATCTGCAATTCCCAGTTGATTCCGTCAGTTGACAGGGAAAATAAATGATTTTGAAATTTCACATTTTGGAAATTTCCCATTTGACAGGTGAAAATCTAAACGGTAGGAGATATCGATGAGATAATGTCTTAGTCATGTTCAGCGACCTCGCAAACCTATGTTTGCATACCAAACTTGGCCGGTAACTCTGGTATTTTCGAAACTATTTCAATTTGAAACTTTCGCGTTTTTCGTTTCCGAGTTTTGTTTGAAGGGCTCTACAAGGAAGAATTGATGAGTGGGTGATTCTATTATTGCTTCTTATCATTCACACTAACGAGCTCAAGAACTTCACATCGAAAAACTACGCTCGGGTACCCCTGAATTCTTTAAAATAAGCCAAATATAGCGTTTTTGGGGGGTCTAGACCCTTAGTAAAATTTCGATGAAAATTTGAAAAAATAGATTTCCTTCAGAATTGGTATAATCGAAGAGGGTTCGATGATGAATTATAATCTGCAATTCCCAGTTGATTCCGTCAGTTGACAGGGAAAATAAATGATTTTGAAATTTCACATTTTGGAAATTTCCCATTTGACAGGTGAAAATCTAAACGGTAGGAGATATCGATGAGATAATGTCTTAGTCATGTTCAGCGACCTCGCAAACCTATGTTTGCATACCAAACTTGGCCGGTAACTCTGGTATTTTCGAAACTATTTCAATTTGAAACTTTCGCGTTTTTCGTTTCCGAGTTTTGTTTGAAGGGCTCTACAAGGAAGAATTGATGAGTGGGTGATTCTATTATTGCTTCTTATCATTCACACTAACGAGCTCAAGAACTTCACATCGAAAAACTACGCTCGGGTACCCCTGAATTCTTTAAAATAAGCCAAATATAGCGTTTTTGGGGGTCTAGACCCTTAGTAAAATTTCGATGAAAATTTGAAAAAATAGATTTCCTTCAAAATTGGTATAATCGAAGAGGGTTCGATGATGAATTATAATCTGCAATTCCCAGTTGATTCCGTCAGTTGACAGGGAAAATAAATGATTTTGAAATTTCACATTTTGGAAATTTCCCATTTGACAGGTGAAAATCTAAACGGTAGGAGATATCGATGAGATAATGTCTTAGTCATGTTCAGCGACCTCGCAAACCTATGTTTGCATACCAAACTTGGCCGGTAACTCTGGTATTTTCGAAACTATTTCAATTTGAAACTTTCGCGTTTTTCGTTTCCGAGTTTTGTTTGAAGGGCTCTACAAGGAAGAATTGATGAGTGGGTGATTCTATTATTGCTTCTTATCATTCACACTAACGAGCTCAAGAACTTCACATCGGAAAACTACGCTCGGGTACCCCTGAATTCTTTAAAATAAGCCAAATATAGCGTTTTTGGGGGGTCTAGACCCTTAGTAAAATTTCGATGAAAATTTGAAAAAATAGATTTCCTTCAAAATTGGTATAATCGAAGAGGGTTCGATGATGAATTATAATCTGCAATTCCCAGTTGATTCCGTCAGTTGACAGGGAAAATAAACGATTTTGAAATTTCACATTTTGGAAATTTCCCATTTGACAGGTGAAAATCTAAACGGTAGGAGATATCGATGAGATAATGTCTTAGTCATGTTCAGCGACCTCGCAAACCTATGTTTGCATACCAAACTTGGCCGGTAACTCTGGTATTTTCGAAACTATTTCAATTTGAAACTTTCGCGTTTTTCGTTTCCGAGTTTTGTTTGAAGGGCTCTACAAGGAAGAATTGATGAGTGGGTGATTCTATTATTGCTTCTTATCATTCACACTAACGAGCTCAAGAACTTCACATCGAAAAACTACGCTCGGGTACCCCTGAATTCTTTAAAATAAGCCAAATATAGCGTTTTTGGGGGGTCTAGACCCTTAGTAAAATTTCGATGAAAATTTGAAAAAATAGATTTCCTTCAAAATTGGTATAATCGAAGAGGGTTCGATGATGAATTATAATCTGCAATTCCCAGTTGATTCCGTCAGTTGACAGGGAAAATAAATGATTTTGAAATTTCACATTTTGGAAATTTCCCATTTGACAGGTGAAAATCTAAACGGTAGGAGATATCGATGAGATAATGTCTTAGTCATGTTCAGCGACCTCGCAAACCTATGTTTGCATACCAAACTTGGCCGGTAACTCTGGTATTTTCGAAACTATTTCAATTTGAAACTTTCGCGTTTTTCGTTTCCGAGTTTTGTTTGAAGGGCTCTACAAGGAAGAATTGATGGGTGGGTGATTCTATTATTGCTTCTTATCATTCACACTAACGAGCTCAAGAACTTCACATCGAAAAACTACGCTCGGGTACCCCTGAATTCTTTAAAATAAGCCAAATATAGCGTTTTTGGGGGTCTAGACCCTTAGTAAAATTTCGATGAAAATTTGAAAAAATAGATTTCCTTCAAAATTGGTATAATCGAAGAGGGTTCGATGATGAATTATAATCTGCAATTCCCAGTTGATTCCGTCAGTTGACAGGGAAAATAAATGATTTTGAAATTTCACATTTTGGAAATTTCCCATTTGACAGGTGAAAATCTAAACGGTAGGAGATATCGATGAGATAATGTCTTAGTCATGTTCAGCGACCTCGCAAACCTATGTTTGCATACCAAACTTGGCCGGTAACTCTGGTATTTTCGAAACTATTTCAATTTGAAACTTTCGCGTTTTTCGTTTCCGAGTTTTGTTTGAAGGGCTCTACAAGGAAGAATTGATGAGTGGGTGATTCTATTATTGCTTCTTATCATTCACACTAACGAGCTCAAGAACTTCACATCGGAAAACTACGCTCGGGTACCCCTGAATTCTTTAAAATAAGCCAAATATAGCGTTTTTGGGGGGTCTAGACCCTTAGTAAAATTTCGATGAAAATTTGAAAAAATAGATTTCCTTCAAAATTGGTATAATCGAAGAGGGTTCGATGATGAATTATAATCTGCAATTCCCAGTTGATTCCGTCAGTTGACAGGGAAAATAAACGATTTTGAAATTTCACATTTTGGAAATTTCCCATTTGACAGGTGAAAATCTAAACGGTAGGAGATATCGATGAGATAATGTCTTAGTCATGTTCAGCGACCTCGCAAACCTATGTTTGCATACCAAACTTGGCCGGTAACTCTGGTATTTTCGAAACTATTTCAATTTGAAACTTTCGCGTTTTTCGTTTCCGAGTTTTGTTTGAAGGGCTCTACAAGGAAGAATTGATGAGTGGGTGATTCTATTATTGCTTCTTATCATTCACACTAACGAGCTCAAGAACTTCACATCGATAAACTACGCTCGGGTACCCCTGAATTCTTTAAAATAAGCCAAATATAGCGTTTTTGGGGGGTCTAGACCCTTAGTAAAATTTCGATGAAAATTTGAAAAAATAGATTTCCTTCAAAATTGGTATAATCAAAGAGGGTTCGATGATGAATTATAATCTGCAATTCCCAGTTGATTCCGTCAGTTGACAGGGAAAATAAATGATTTTGAAATTTCACATTTTGAAAATTTCCCATTTGACAGGTGAAAATCTAAACGGTAGGAGATATCGATGAGATAATGTCTTAGTCATAATCAGCGACCTCGCAAACCTATGTTTGCATACCAAACTTGGCCGGTAACTCTGGTATTTTCGAAACTATTTCAATTTGAAACTTTCGCGTTTTTCGTTTCCGAGTTTTGTTTGAAGGGCTCTACAAGGAAGAATTGATGAGTGGGTGATTCTATTATTGCTTCTTATCATTCACACTAACGAGCTCAAGAACTTCACATCGAAAAACTACACTCGGGTACCCCTGAATTCTTTAAAATAAGCCAAATATAGCGTTTTTGGGGGGTCTAGACCCTTAGTAAAATTTCGATGAAAATTTGAAAAAATAGATTTCCTTCAAAATTGGTATAATCGAAGAGGGTTCGATGATGAATTATAATCTGCAATTCCCAGTTGATTCCGTCAGTTGACAGGGAAAATAAATGATTTTGAAATTTCACATTTTGGAAATTTCCCATTTGACAGGTGAAAATCTAAACGGTAGGAGATATCGATGAGATAATGTCTTGGTCATGTTCAGCGACCTCGCAAACCTATGTTTGCATACCAAACTTGGCCGGTAACTCTGGTATTTTCGAAACTATTTCAATTTGAAACTTTCGCGTTTTTCGTTTCCGAGTTTTGTTTGAAGGGCTCTACAAGGAAGAATTGATGAGTGGGTGATTCTATTATTGCTTCTTATCATTCACACTAACGAGCTCAAGAACTTCACATCGAAAAACTACGCTCGGGTACCCCTGAATTCTTTAAAATAAGCCAAATATAGCGTTTTTGGGGGGTCTAGACCCTTAGTAAAATTTCGATGAAAATTTGAAAAAATAGATTTCCTTCAAAATTGGTATAATCGAAGAGGGTTCGATGATGAATTATAATCTGCAATTCCTAGTTGATTCCGTCAGTTGACAGGGAAAATAAATGATTTTGAAATTTCACATTTTGGAAATTTCCCATTTGACAGGTGAAAATCTAAACGGTAGGAGATATCGATGAGATAATGTCTTAGTCATGTTCAGCGACCTCGCAAACCTATGTTTGCATACCAAACTTGGCCGGTAACTCTGGTATTTTCGAAACTATTTCAATTTGAAACTTTCGCGTTTTTCGTTTCCGAGTTTTGTTTGAAGGGCTCTACAAGGAAGAATTGATGAGTGGGTGATTCTATTATTGCTTCTTATCATTCACACTAACGAGCTCAAGAACTTCACATCGAAAAACTACGCTCGGGTACCCCTGAATTCTTTAAAATAAGCCAAATATAGCGTTTTTGGGGGGTCTAGACCCTTAGTAAAATTTCGATGAAAATTTGAAAAAATAGATTTCCTTCAAAATTGGTATAATCGAAGAGGGTTCGATGATGAATTATAATCTGCAATTCCCAGTTGATTCCGTCAGTTGACAGGGAAAATAAATGATTTTGAAATTTCACATTTTGGAAATTTCCCATTTGACAGGTGAAAATCTAAACGGTAGGAGATATCGATGAGATAATGTCTTAGTCATGTTCAGCGACCTCGCAAACCTATGTTTGCATACCAAACTTGGCCGGTAACTCTGGTATTTTCGAAACTATTTCAATTTGAAACTTTCGCGTTTTTCGTTTCCGAGTTTTGTTTGAAGGGCTCTACAAGGAAGAATTGATGAGTGGGTGATTCTATTATTGCTTCTTATCATTCACACTAACGAGCTCAAGAACTTCACATCGAAAAACTACGCTCGGGTACCCCTGAATTTTTTAAAATAAGCCAAATATAGCGTTTTTGGGGGGTCTAGACCCTTAGTAAAATTTCGATGAAAATTTGAAAAAATAGATTTCCTTCAAAATTGGTATAATCGAAGAGGGTTCGATGATGAATTATAATCTGCAATTCCCAGTTGATTCCGTCAGTTGACAGGGAAAATAAATGATTTTGAAATTTCACATTTTGAAAATTTCCCATTTGACAGGTGAAAATCTAAACGGTAGGAGATATCGATGAGATAATGTCTTAGTCATAATCAGCGACCTCGCAAACCTATGTTTGCATACCAAACTTGGCCGGTAACTCTGGTATTTTCGAAACTATTTCAATTTGAAACTTTCGCGTTTTTCGTTTCCGAGTTTTGTTTGAAGGGCTCTACAAGGAAGAATTGATGAGTGGGTGATTCTATTATTGCTTCTTATCATTCACACTAACGAGCTCAAGAACTTCACATCGAAAAACTACACTCGGGTACCCCTGAATTCTTTAAAATAAGCCAAATATAGCGTTTTTGGGGGGTCTAGACCCTTAGTAAAATTTCGATGAAAATTTGAAAAAATAGATTTCCTTCAAAATTGGTATAATCGAAGAGGGTTCGATGATGAATTATAATCTGCAATTCCCAGTTGATTCCGTCAGTTGACAGGGAAAATAAATGATTTTGAAATTTCACATTTTGGAAATTTCCCATTTGACAGGTGAAAATCTAAACGGTAGGAGATATCGATGAGATAATGTCTTGGTCATGTTCAGCGACCTCGCAAACCTATGTTTGCATACCAAACTTGGCCGGTAACTCTGGTATTTTCGAAACTATTTCAATTTGAAACTTTCGCGTTTTTCGTTTCCGAGTTTTGTTTGAAGGCTCTACAAGGAAGAATTGATGAGTGGGTGATTCTATTATTGCTTCTTATCATTCACACTAACGAGCTCAAGAACTTCACATCGAAAAACTACGCTCGGGTACCCCTGAATTCTTTAAAATAAGCCAAATATAGCGTTTTTGGGGGGTCTAGACCCTTAGTAAAATTTCGATGAAAATTTGAAAAAATAGATTTCCTTCAAAATTGGTATAATCGAAGAGGGTTCGATGATGAATTATAATCTGCAATTTCCAGTCGATTCCGTCAGTTGACAGGGAAAATAAATGATTTTGAAATTTCACATTTTGGAAATTTCCCATTTGACAGGTGAAAATCTAAACGGTAGGAGATATCGATGAGATAATGTCTTAGTCATGTTCAGCGACCTCGCAAACCTATGTTTGCATACCAAACTTGGCCGGTAACTCTGGTATTTTCGAAACTATTTCAATTTGAAACTTTCGCGTTTTTCGTTTCCGAGTTTTGTTTGAAGGGCTCTACAAGGAAGAATTGATGAGTGGGTGATTCTATTATTGCTTCTTATCATTCACACTAACGAGCTCAAGAACTTCACATCGAAAAACTACGCTCGGGTACCCCTGAATTCTTTAAAATAAGCCAAATATAGCGTTTTTGGGGGGTCTAGACCCTTAGTAAAATTTCGATGAAAATTTGAAAAAATAGATTTCCTTCAAAATTGGTATAATCGAAGAGGGTTCGATGATGAATTATAATCTGCAATTCCCAGTTGATTCCGTCAGTTGACAGGGAAAATAAATGATTTTGAAATTTCACATTTTGGAAATTTCCCATTTGACAGGTGAAAATCTAAACGGTAGGAGATATCGATGAGATAATGTCTTAGTCATGTTCAGCGACCTCGCAAACCTATGTTTGCATACCAAACTTGGCCGGTTACTCTGGTATTTTCGAAACTATTTCAATTTGAAACTTTCGCGTTTTTCGTTTCCGAGTTTTGTTTGAAGGGCTCTACAAGGAAGAATTGATGAGTGGGTGATTCTATTATTGCTTCTTATCATTCACACTAACGAGCTCAAGAACTTCACATCGAAAAACTACGCTCGGGTACCCCTGAATTCTTTAAAATAAGCCAAATATAGCGTTTTTGGGGGGTCTAGACCCTTAGTAAAATTTCGATGAAAATTTGAAAAAATAGATTTCCTTCAAAATTGGTATAATCGAAGAGGGTTCGATGATGAATTATAATCTGCAATTCCCAGTTGATTCCGTCAGTTGACAGGGAAAATAAATGATTTTGAAATTTCACATTTTGGAAATTTCCCATTTGACAGGTGAAAATCTAAACGGTAGGAGATATCGATGAGATAATGTCTTAGTCATGTTCAGCGACCTCGCAAACCTATGTTTGCATACCAAACTTGGCCGGTAACTCTGGTATTTTCGAAACTATTTCAATTTGAAACTTTCGCGTTTTTCGTTTCCGAGTTTTGTTTGAAGGGCTCTACAAGGAAGAATTGATGAGTGGGTGATTCTATTATTGCTTCTTATCATTCACACTAACGAGCTCAAGAACTTCATATCGAAAAACTACGCTCGGGTACCCCTGAATTCTTTAAAATAAGCCAAATATAGCGTTTTTGGGGGGTCTAGACCCTTAGTAAAATTTCGATGAAAATTTGAACAAATAGATTTCCTTCAAAATTGGTATAATCGAAGAGGGTTCGATGATGAATTATAATCTGCAATTCCCAGTTGATTCCGTCAGTTGACAGGGAAAATAAATGATTTTGAAATTTCACATTTTGGAAATTTCCCATTTGACAGGTGAAAATCTAAACGGTAGGAGATATCGATGAGATAATGTCTTAGTCATGTTCAGCGACCTAGCAAACCTATGTTTGCATACCAAACTTGGCAGGTAACTCTGGTATTTTCTAAACTATTTCAATTTGAAACTTTCGCGTTTTTCGTTTCCGAGTTTTGTTTGAAGGGCTCTACAAGGAAGAATTGATGAGTGGGTGATTCTATTATTGCTTCTTATCATTCACACTAACGAGCTCAAGAACTTCATATCGAAAAACTACGCTCGGGTACCCCTGAATTCTTTAAAATAAGCCAAATATAGCGTTTTTGGGGGGTCTAGACCCTTAGTAAAATTTCGATGAAAATTTGAAAAAATAGATTTCCTTCAAAATTGGTTTAATCGAAGAGGGTTCGATGATGAATTATAATCTGCAATTCCCAGTTGATTCCGTCAGTTGACAGGGAAAATAAATGATTTTGAAATTTCACATTTTGGAAATTTCCCATTTGACAGGTGAAAATCTAAACGGTAGGAGATATCGATGAGATAATGTCTTAGTCATGTTCAGCGACCTCGCAAACCTATGTTTGCATACCAAACTTGTCCGGTAACTCTGGTATTTTCGAAACTATTTCAATTTGAAACTTTCGCGTTTTTCGTTTCCGAGTTTTGTTTGAAGGGCTCTACAAGGAAGAATTGATGAGTGGGTGATTCTATTATTGCTTCTTATCATTCACACTAACGAGCTCAAGAGCTTCACATCGAAAAACTACGCTCGGGTACCCCTGAATTCTTTAAAATAAGCCAAATATAGCGTTTTTGGGGGGTCTAGACCCTTAGTAAAATTTCGATGAAAATTTGAAAAAATAGATTTCCTTCAAAATTGGTATAATCGAAGAGGGTTCGATGATGAATTATAATCTGCAATTCCCAGTTGATTCCTTCAGTTGACAGGGAAAATAAATGATTTTGAAATTTCACATTTTGGAAATTTCCCATTTGACAGGTGAAAATCTAAACGGTAGGAGATATCGATGAGATAATGTCTTAGTCATGTTCAGCGACCTCGCAAACCTATGTTTGCATACCAAACTTGGCCGGTAACTCTGGTATTTTCGAAACTATTTCAATTTGAAACTTTCGCGTTTTTCGTTTCCGAGTTTTGTTTGAAGGGCTCTACAAGGAAGAATTGATGAGTGGGTGATTCTATTATTGCTTCTTATCATTCACACTAACGAGCTCAAGAACTTCACATCGAAAAACTACGCTCGGGTACCCCTGAATTCTTTAAAATAAGCCAAATATAGCGTTTTTGGGGGGTCTAGACCCTTAGTAAAATTTCGATGAAAATTTGAAAAAATAGATTTCCTTCAAAATTGGTATAATCGAAGAGGGTTCGATGATGAATTATAATCTGCAATTCCCAGTTGATTCCGTCAGTTGACAGGGAAAATAAATGATTTTGAAATTTCACATTTTGGAAATTTCCCATTTGACAGGTGAAAATCTAAACGGTAGGAGATATCGATGAGGTAATGTCTTAGTCATGTTCAGCGACCTCGCAAACCTATGTTTGCATACCAAACTTGGCCGGTAACTCTGGTATTTTCGAAACTATTTCAATTTGAAACATTCGCGTTTTTCGTTTCCGAGTTTTGTTTGAAGGGCTCTACAAGGAAGAATTGATGAGTGGGTGATTCTATTATTGCTTCTTATCATTCACACTAACGAGCTCAAGAACTTCACATCGAAAAACTACGCTCGGGTACCCCTGAATTCTTTAAAATAAGCCAAATATAGCGTTTTTGGGGGGTCTAGACCCTTAGTAAAATTTCGATGAAAATTTGAAAAAATAGATTTCCTTCAAAATTGGTATAATCGAAGAGGGTTCGATGATGAATTATAATCTGCAATTCCCAGTTGATTCCGTCAGTTGACAGGGAAAATAAATGATTTTGAAATTTCACATTTTGGAAATTTCCCATTTGACAGGTGAAAATCTAAACGGTAGGAGATATCGATGAGATAATGTCTTAGTCATGTTCAGCGACCTCGCAAACCTATGTTTGCATACCAAACTTGGCCGGTAACTCTGGTATTTTCGAAACTATTTCAATTTGAAACTTTCGCGTTTTTCGTTTCCGAGTTTTGTTTGAAGGGCTCTACAAGGAAGAATTGATGAGTGGGTGATTCTATTATTGCTTCTTATCATTCACACTAACGAGCTCAAGAACTTCACATCGAAAAACTACGCTCGGGTACCCCTGAATTCTTTAAAATAAGCCAAATATAGCGTTTTTGGGGGGTCTAGACCCTTAGTAAAATTTCGATGAAAATTTGAAAAAATAGATTTCCTTCAAAATTGGTATAATCGAAGAGGGTTCGATGATGAATTATAATCTGCAATTCCCAGTTGATTCCGTCAGTTGACAGGGAAAATGAATGATTTTGAAATTTCACATTTTGGAAATTTCCCATTTGACAGGTGAAAATCTAAACGGTATGAGATATCGATGAGATAATGTCTTAGTCATGTTCAGCGACCTCGCAAACCTATGTTTGCATACCAAACTTGGCCGGTAACTCTGGTATTTTCGAAACTATTTCAATTTGAAACTTTCGCGTTTTACGTTTCCGAGTTTTGTTTGAAGGGCTCTACAAGGAAGAATTGATGACTGGGTGATTCTATTATTGCTTCTTATCATTCACACTAACGAGCTCAAGAACTTCACATCGAAAAACTACGCTCGGGTACCCCTGAATTCTTTAAAATAAGCCAAATATAGCGTTTTTGGGGGGTCTAGACCCTTAGTAAAATTTCGATGAAAATTTGAAAAAATAGATTTCCTTCAAAATTGGTATAATCGAAGAGGGTTCGATGATGAATTATAATCTGCAATTCCCAGTTGATTCCGTCAGTTGACAGGGAAAATAAATGATTTTGAAATTTCACATTTTGGAAATTTCCCATTTGACAGGTGAAAATCTAAACGGTAGGAGATATCGATGAGATAATGTCTTAGTCATGTTCAGCGACCTCGCAAACCTATGTTTGCATACCAAACTTGGCCGGTAACTCTGGTATTTTCGAAACTATTTCAATTTGAAACTTTCGCGTTTTTCGTTTCCGAGTTTTGTTTGAAGGGCTCTACAAGGAAGAATTGATGAGTGGGTGATTCTATTATTGCTTCTTATCATTCACACTAACGAGCTCAAGAACTTCACATCGAAAAACTACGCTCGGGTACCCCTGAATTTTTTAAAATAAGCCAAATATAGCGTTTTTGGGGGGTCTAGACCCTTAGTAAAATTTCGATGAAAATTTGAAAAAATAGATTTCCTTCAAAATTGGTATAATCGAAGAGGGTTCGATGATGAATTATAATCTGCAATTCCCAGTTGATTCCGTCAGTTGACAGGGAAAATAAATGATTTTGAAATTTCACATTTTGAAAATTTCCCATTTGACAGGTGAAAATCTAAACGGTAGGAGATATCGATGAGATAATGTCTTAGTCATAATCAGCGACCTCGCAAACCTATGTTTGCATACCAAACTTGGCCGGTAACTCTGGTATTTTCGAAACTATTTCAATTTGAAACTTTCGCGTTTTTCGTTTCCGAGTTTTGTTTGAAGGGCTCTACAAGGAAGAATTGATGAGTGGGTGATTCTATTATTGCTTCTTATCATTCACACTAACGAGCTCAAGAACTTCACATCGAAAAACTACACTCGGGTACCCCTGAATTCTTTAAAATAAGCCAAATATAGCGTTTTTGGGGGGTCTAGACCCTTAGTAAAATTTCGATGAAAATTTGAAAAAATAGATTTCCTTCAAAATTGGTATAATCGAAGAGGGTTCGATGATGAATTATAATCTGCAATTCCCAGTTGATTCCGTCAGTTGACAGGGAAAATAAATGATTTTGAAATTTCACATTTTGGAAATTTCCCATTTGACAGGTGAAAATCTAAACGGTAGGAGATATCGATGAGATAATGTCTTGGTCATGTTCAGCGACCTCGCAAACCTATGTTTGCATACCAAACTTGGCCGGTAACTCTGGTATTTTCGAAACTATTTCAATTTGAAACTTTCGCGTTTTTCGTTTCCGAGTTTTGTTTGAAGGCTCTACAAGGAAGAATTGATGAGTGGGTGATTCTATTATTGCTTCTTATCATTCACACTAACGAGCTCAAGAACTTCACATCGAAAAACTACGCTCGGGTACCC
Organism: Myrrha octodecimguttata; assembly: GCA_958510865.1. Lineage (NCBI taxonomy): Eukaryota > Metazoa > Arthropoda > Insecta > Coleoptera > Coccinellidae > Myrrha > Myrrha octodecimguttata. The sequence goes on along the minus strand of CAUEHS010000004.1, from coordinate 271,931 downwards.
CTGAATTCTTTAAAATAAGCCAAATATAGCGTTTTTGGGGGGTCTAGACCCTTAGTAAAATTTCGATGAAAATTTGAAAAAATAGATTTCCTTCAAAATTGGTATAATCGAAGAGGGTTCGATGATGAATTATAATCTGCAATTTCCAGTCGATTCCGTCAGTTGACAGGGAAAATAAATGATTTTGAAATTTCACATTTTGGAAATTTCCCATTTGACAGGTGAAAATCTAAACGGTAGGAGATATCGATGAGATAATGTCTTAGTCATGTTCAGCGACCTCGCAAACCTATGTTTGCATACCAAACTTGGCCGGTAACTCTGGTATTTTCGAAACTATTTCAATTTGAAACTTTCGCGTTTTTCGTTTCCGAGTTTTGTTTGAAGGGCTCTACAAGGAAGAATTGATGAGTGGGTGATTCTATTATTGCTTCTTATCATTCACACTAACGAGCTCAAGAACTTCACATCGAAAAACTACGCTCGGGTACCCCTGAATTCTTTAAAATAAGCCAAATATAGCGTTTTTGGGGGGTCTAGACCCTTAGTAAAATTTCGATGAAAATTTGAAAAAATAGATTTCCTTCAAAATTGGTATAATCGAAGAGGGTTCGATGATGAATTATAATCTGCAATTCCCAGTTGATTCCGTCAGTTGACAGGGAAAATAAATGATTTTGAAATTTCACATTTTGGAAATTTCCCATTTGACAGGTGAAAATCTAAACGGTAGGAGATATCGATGAGATAATGTCTTAGTCATGTTCAGCGACCTCGCAAACCTATGTTTGCATACCAAACTTGGCCGGTTACTCTGGTATTTTCGAAACTATTTCAATTTGAAACTTTCGCGTTTTTCGTTTCCGAGTTTTGTTTGAAGGGCTCTACAAGGAAGAATTGATGAGTGGGTGATTCTATTATTGCTTCTTATCATTCACACTAACGAGCTCAAGAACTTCACATCGAAAAACTACGCTCGGGTACCCCTGAATTCTTTAAAATAAGCCAAATATAGCGTTTTTGGGGGGTCTAGACCCTTAGTAAAATTTCGATGAAAATTTGAAAAAATAGATTTCCTTCAAAATTGGTATAATCGAAGAGGGTTCGATGATGAATTATAATCTGCAATTCCCAGTTGATTCCGTCAGTTGACAGGGAAAATAAATGATTTTGAAATTTCACATTTTGGAAATTTCCCATTTGACAGGTGAAAATCTAAACGGTAGGAGATATCGATGAGATAATGTCTTAGTCATGTTCAGCGACCTCGCAAACCTATGTTTGCATACCAAACTTGGCCGGTAACTCTGGTATTTTCGAAACTATTTCAATTTGAAACTTTCGCGTTTTTCGTTTCCGAGTTTTGTTTGAAGGGCTCTACAAGGAAGAATTGATGAGTGGGTGATTCTATTATTGCTTCTTATCATTCACACTAACGAGCTCAAGAACTTCATATCGAAAAACTACGCTCGGGTACCCCTGAATTCTTTAAAATAAGCCAAATATAGCGTTTTTGGGGGGTCTAGACCCTTAGTAAAATTTCGATGAAAATTTGAACAAATAGATTTCCTTCAAAATTGGTATAATCGAAGAGGGTTCGATGATGAATTATAATCTGCAATTCCCAGTTGATTCCGTCAGTTGACAGGGAAAATAAATGATTTTGAAATTTCACATTTTGGAAATTTCCCATTTGACAGGTGAAAATCTAAACGGTAGGAGATATCGATGAGATAATGTCTTAGTCATGTTCAGCGACCTAGCAAACCTATGTTTGCATACCAAACTTGGCAGGTAACTCTGGTATTTTCTAAACTATTTCAATTTGAAACTTTCGCGTTTTTCGTTTCCGAGTTTTGTTTGAAGGGCTCTACAAGGAAGAATTGATGAGTGGGTGATTCTATTATTGCTTCTTATCATTCACACTAACGAGCTCAAGAACTTCATATCGAAAAACTACGCTCGGGTACCCCTGAATTCTTTAAAATAAGCCAAATATAGCGTTTTTGGGGGGTCTAGACCCTTAGTAAAATTTCGATGAAAATTTGAAAAAATAGATTTCCTTCAAAATTGGTTTAATCGAAGAGGGTTCGATGATGAATTATAATCTGCAATTCCCAGTTGATTCCGTCAGTTGACAGGGAAAATAAATGATTTTGAAATTTCACATTTTGGAAATTTCCCATTTGACAGGTGAAAATCTAAACGGTAGGAGATATCGATGAGATAATGTCTTAGTCATGTTCAGCGACCTCGCAAACCTATGTTTGCATACCAAACTTGTCCGGTAACTCTGGTATTTTCGAAACTATTTCAATTTGAAACTTTCGCGTTTTTCGTTTCCGAGTTTTGTTTGAAGGGCTCTACAAGGAAGAATTGATGAGTGGGTGATTCTATTATTGCTTCTTATCATTCACACTAACGAGCTCAAGAGCTTCACATCGAAAAACTACGCTCGGGTACCCCTGAATTCTTTAAAATAAGCCAAATATAGCGTTTTTGGGGGGTCTAGACCCTTAGTAAAATTTCGATGAAAATTTGAAAAAATAGATTTCCTTCAAAATTGGTATAATCGAAGAGGGTTCGATGATGAATTATAATCTGCAATTCCCAGTTGATTCCTTCAGTTGACAGGGAAAATAAATGATTTTGAAATTTCACATTTTGGAAATTTCCCATTTGACAGGTGAAAATCTAAACGGTAGGAGATATCGATGAGATAATGTCTTAGTCATGTTCAGCGACCTCGCAAACCTATGTTTGCATACCAAACTTGGCCGGTAACTCTGGTATTTTCGAAACTATTTCAATTTGAAACTTTCGCGTTTTTCGTTTCCGAGTTTTGTTTGAAGGGCTCTACAAGGAAGAATTGATGAGTGGGTGATTCTATTATTGCTTCTTATCATTCACACTAACGAGCTCAAGAACTTCACATCGAAAAACTACGCTCGGGTACCCCTGAATTCTTTAAAATAAGCCAAATATAGCGTTTTTGGGGGGTCTAGACCCTTAGTAAAATTTCGATGAAAATTTGAAAAAATAGATTTCCTTCAAAATTGGTATAATCGAAGAGGGTTCGATGATGAATTATAATCTGCAATTCCCAGTTGATTCCGTCAGTTGACAGGGAAAATAAATGATTTTGAAATTTCACATTTTGGAAATTTCCCATTTGACAGGTGAAAATCTAAACGGTAGGAGATATCGATGAGGTAATGTCTTAGTCATGTTCAGCGACCTCGCAAACCTATGTTTGCATACCAAACTTGGCCGGTAACTCTGGTATTTTCGAAACTATTTCAATTTGAAACATTCGCGTTTTTCGTTTCCGAGTTTTGTTTGAAGGGCTCTACAAGGAAGAATTGATGAGTGGGTGATTCTATTATTGCTTCTTATCATTCACACTAACGAGCTCAAGAACTTCACATCGAAAAACTACGCTCGGGTACCCCTGAATTCTTTAAAATAAGCCAAATATAGCGTTTTTGGGGGGTCTAGACCCTTAGTAAAATTTCGATGAAAATTTGAAAAAATAGATTTCCTTCAAAATTGGTATAATCGAAGAGGGTTCGATGATGAATTATAATCTGCAATTCCCAGTTGATTCCGTCAGTTGACAGGGAAAATAAATGATTTTGAAATTTCACATTTTGGAAATTTCCCATTTGACAGGTGAAAATCTAAACGGTAGGAGATATCGATGAGATAATGTCTTAGTCATGTTCAGCGACCTCGCAAACCTATGTTTGCATACCAAACTTGGCCGGTAACTCTGGTATTTTCGAAACTATTTCAATTTGAAACTTTCGCGTTTTTCGTTTCCGAGTTTTGTTTGAAGGGCTCTACAAGGAAGAATTGATGAGTGGGTGATTCTATTATTGCTTCTTATCATTCACACTAACGAGCTCAAGAACTTCACATCGAAAAACTACGCTCGGGTACCCCTGAATTCTTTAAAATAAGCCAAATATAGCGTTTTTGGGGGGTCTAGACCCTTAGTAAAATTTCGATGAAAATTTGAAAAAATAGATTTCCTTCAAAATTGGTATAATCGAAGAGGGTTCGATGATGAATTATAATCTGCAATTCCCAGTTGATTCCGTCAGTTGACAGGGAAAATGAATGATTTTGAAATTTCACATTTTGGAAATTTCCCATTTGACAGGTGAAAATCTAAACGGTATGAGATATCGATGAGATAATGTCTTAGTCATGTTCAGCGACCTCGCAAACCTATGTTTGCATACCAAACTTGGCCGGTAACTCTGGTATTTTCGAAACTATTTCAATTTGAAACTTTCGCGTTTTACGTTTCCGAGTTTTGTTTGAAGGGCTCTACAAGGAAGAATTGATGAGTGGGTGATTCTATTATTGCTTCTTATCATTCACACTAACGAGCTCAAGAACTTCACATCGAAAAACTACGCTCGGGTACCCCTGAATTCTTTAAAATAAGCCAAATATAGCGTTTTTGGGGGGTCTAGACCCTTAGTAAAATTTCGATGAAAATTTGAAAAAATAGATTTCCTTCAAAATTGGTATAATCGAAGAGGGTTCGATGATGAATTATAATCTGCAATTCCCAGTTGATTCCGTCAGTTGACAGGGAAAATAAATGATTTTGAAATTTCACATTTTGGAAATTTCCCATTTGACAGGTGAAAATCTAAACGGTAGGAGATATCGATGAGATAATGTCTTAGTCATGTTCAGCGACCTCGCAAACCTATGTTTGCATACCAAACTTGGCCGGTAACTCTGGTATTTTCGAAACTATTTCAATTTGAAACTTTCGCGTTTTTCGTTTCCGAGTTTTGTTTGAAGGGCTCTACAAGGAAGAATTGATGAGTGGGTGATTCTATTATTGCTTCTTATCATTCACACTAACGAGCTCAAGAACTTCACATCGAAAAACTACGCTCGGGTACCCCTGAATTTTTTAAAATAAGCCAAATATAGCGTTTTTGGGGGGGGGTCTAGACCCTTAGTAAAATTTCGATGAAAATTTGAAAAAATAGATTTCCTTCAAAATTGGTATAATCGAAGAGGGTTCGATGATGAATTATAATCTGCAATTCCCAGTTGATTCCGTCAGTTGACAGGGAAAATAAATGATTTTGAAATTTCACATTTTGAAAATTTCCCATTTGACAGGTGAAAATCTAAACGGTAGGAGATATCGATGAGATAATGTCTTAGTCATAATCAGCGACCTCGCAAACCTATGTTTGCATACCAAACTTGGCCGGTAACTCTGGTATTTTCGAAACTATTTCAATTTGAAACTTTCGCGTTTTTCGTTTCCGAGTTTTGTTTGAAGGGCTCTACAAGGAAGAATTGATGAGTGGGTGATTCTATTATTGCTTCTTATCATTCACACTAACGAGCTCAAGAACTTCACATCGAAAAACTACACTCGGGTACCCCTGAATTCTTTAAAATAAGCCAAATATAGCGTTTTTGGGGGGTCTAGACCCTTAGTAAAATTTCGATGAAAATTTGAAAAAATAGATTTCCTTCAAAATTGGTATAATCGAAGAGGGTTCGATGATGAATTATAATCTGCAATTCCCAGTTGATTCCGTCAGTTGACAGGGAAAATAAATGATTTTGAAATTTCACATTTTGGAAATTTCCCATTTGACAGGTGAAAATCTAAACGGTAGGAGATATCGATGAGATAATGTCTTGGTCATGTTCAGCGACCTCGCAAACCTATGTTTGCATACCAAACTTGGCCGGTAACTCTGGTATTTTCGAAACTATTTCAATTTGAAACTTTCGCGTTTTTCGTTTCCGAGTTTTGTTTGAAGGCTCTACAAGGAAGAATTGATGAGTGGGTGATTCTATTATTGCTTCTTATCATTCACACTAACGAGCTCAAGAACTTCACATCGAAAAACTACGCTCGGGTACCCCTGAATTCTTTAAAATAAGCCAAATATAGCGTTTTTGGGGGGTCTAGACCCTTAGTAAAATTTCGATGAAAATTTGAAAAAATAGATTTCCTTCAAAATTGGTATAATCGAAGAGGGTTCGATGATGAATTATAATCTGCAATTTCCAGTCGATTCCGTCAGTTGACAGGGAAAATAAATGATTTTGAAATTTCACATTTTGGAAATTTCCCATTTGACAGGTGAAAATCTAAACGGTAGGAGATATCGATGAGATAATGTCTTAGTCATGTTCAGCGACCTCGCAAACCTATGTTTGCATACCAAACTTGGCCGGTAACTCTGGTATTTTCGAAACTATTTCAATTTGAAACTTTCGCGTTTTTCGTTTCCGAGTTTTGTTTGAAGGGCTCTACAAGGAAGAATTGATGAGTGGGTGATTCTATTATTGCTTCTTATCATTCACACTAACGAGCTCAAGAACTTCACATCGAAAAACTACGCTCGGGTACCCCTGAATTCTTTAAAATAAGCCAAATATAGCGTTTTTGGGGGGTCTAGACCCTTAGTAAAATTTCGATGAAAATTTGAGAAAATAGATTTCCTTCAAAATTGGTATAATCGAAGAGGGTTCGATGATGAATTATAATCTGCAATTCCCAGTTGATTCCGTCAGTTGACAGGGAAAATAAATGATTTTGAAATTTCACATTTTGGAAATTTCCCATTTGACAGGTGAAAATCTAAACGGTAGGAGATATCGATGAGATAATGTCTTAGTCATGTTCAGCGACCTCGCAAACCTATGTTTGCATACCAAACTTGGCCGGTTACTCTGGTATTTTCGAAACTATTTCAATTTGAAACTTTCGCGTTTTTCGTTTCCGAGTTTTGTTTGAAGGGCTCTACAAGGAAGAATTGATGAGTGGGTGATTCTATTATTGCTTCTTATCATTCACACTAACGAGCTCAAGAACTTCACATCGAAAAACTACGCTCGGGTACCCCTGAATTCTTTAAAATAAGCCAAATATAGCGTTTTTGGGGGGTCTAGACCCTTAGTAAAATTTCGATGAAAATTTGAAAAAATAGATTTCCTTCAAAATTGGTATAATCGAAGAGGGTTCGATGATGAATTATAATCTGCAATTCCCAGTTGATTCCGTCAGTTGACAGGGAAAATAAATGATTTTGAAATTTCACATTTTGGAAATTTCCCATTTGACAGGTGAAAATCTAAACGGTAGGAGATATCGATGAGATAATGTCTTAGTCATGTTCAGCGACCTCGCAAACCTATGTTTGCATACCAAACTTGGCCGGTAACTCTGGTATTTTCGAAACTATTTCAATTTGAAACTTTCGCGTTTTTCGTTTCCCAGTTTTGTTTGAAGGGCTCTACAAGGAAGAATTGATGAGTGGGTGATTCTATTATTGCTTCTTATCATTCACACTAACGAGCTCAAGAACTTCATATCGAAAAACTACGCTCGGGTACCCCTGAATTCTTTAAAATAAGCCAAATATAGCGTTTTTGGGGGGTCTAGACCCTTAGTAAAATTTCGATGAAAATTTGAACAAATAGATTTCCTTCAAAATTGGTATAATCGAAGAGGGTTCGATGATGAATTATAATCTGCAATTCCCAGTTGATTCCGTCAGTTGACAGGGAAAATAAATGATTTTGAAATTTCACATTTTGGAAATTTCCCATTTGACAGGTGAAAATCTAAACGGTAGGAGATATCGATGAGATAATGTCTTAGTCATGTTCAGCGACCTAGCAAACCTATGTTTGCATACCAAACTTGGCAGGTAACTCTGGTATTTTCTAAACTATTTCAATTTGAAACTTTCGCGTTTTTCGTTTCCGAGTTTTGTTTGAAGGGCTCTACAAGGAAGAATTGATGAGTGGGTGATTCTATTATTGCTTCTTATCATTCACACTAACGAGCTCAAGAACTTCACATCGAAAAACTACGCTCGGGTACCCCTGAATTCTTTAAAATAAGCCAAATATAGCGTTTTTGGGGGGTCTAGACCCTTAGTAAAATTTCGATGAAAATTTGAAAAAATAGATTTCCTTCAAAATTGGTTTAATCGAAGAGGGTTCGATGATGAATTATAATCTGCAATTCCCAGTTGATTCCGTCAGTTGACAGGGAAAATAAATGATTTTGAAATTTCACATTTTGGAAATTTCCCATTTGACAGGTGAAAATCTAAACGGTAGGAGATATCGATGAGATAATGTCTTAGTCATGTTCAGCGACCTCGCAAACCTATGTTTGCATACCAAACTTGTCCGGTAACTCTGGTATTTTCGAAACTATTTCAATTTGAAACTTTCGCGTTTTTCGTTTCCGAGTTTTGTTTGAAGGGCTCTACAAGGAAGAATTGATGAGTGGGTGATTCTATTATTGCTTCTTATCATTCACACTAACGAGCTCAAGAACTTCACATCGAAAAACTACGCTCGGGTACCCCTGAATTCTTTAAAATAAGCCAAATATAGCGTTTTTGGGGGGTCTAGACCCTTAGTAAAATTTCGATGAAAATTTGAAAAAATAGATTTCCTTCAAAATTGGTATAATCGAAGAGGGTTCGATGATGAATTATAATCTGCAATTCCCAGTTGATTCCTTCAGTTGACAGGGAAAATAAATGATTTTGAAATTTCACATTTTGGAAATTTCCCATTTGACAGGTGAAAATCTAAACGGTAGGAGATATCGATGAGATAATGTCTTAGTCATGTTCAGCGACCTCGCAAACCTATGTTTGCATACCAAACTTGGCCGGTAACTCTGGTATTTTCGAAACTATTTCAATTTGAAACTTTCGCGTTTTTCGTTTCCGAGTTTTGTTTGAAGGGCTCTACAAGGAAGAATTGATGAGTGGGTGATTCTATTATTGCTTCTTATCATTCACACTAACGAGCTCAAGAACTTCACATAAAAAAACTACGCTCGGGTACCCCTGAATTCTTTAAAATAAGCCAAATATAGCGTTTTTGGGGGGTCTAGACCCTTAGTAAAATTTCGATGAAAATTTGAAAAAATAGATTTCCTTCAAAATTGGTATAATCGAAGAGGGTTCGATGATGAATTATAATCTGCAATTCCCAGTTGATTCCGTCAGTTGACAGGGAAAATAAATGATTTTGAAATTTCACATTTTGGAAATTTCCCATTTGACAGGTGAAAATCTAAACGGTAGGAGATATCGATGAGGTAATGTCTTAGTCATGTTCAGCGACCTCGCAAACCTATGTTTGCATACCAAACTTGGCCGGTAACTCTGGTATTTTCGAAACTATTTCAATTTGAAACTTTCGCGTTTTTCGTTTCCGAGTTTTGTTTGAAGGGCTCTACAAGGAAGAATTGATGAGTGGGTGATTCTATTATTGCTTCTTATCATTCACACTAACGAGCTCAAGAACTTCACATCGAAAAACTACGCTCGGGTACCCCTGAATTCTTTAAAATAAGCCAAATATAGCGTTTTTGGGGGGTCTAGACCCTTAGTAAAATTTCGATGAAAATTTGAAAAAATAGATTTCCTTCAAAATTGGTATAATCGAAGAGGGTTCGATGATGAATTATAATCTGCAATTCCCAGTTGATTCCGTCAGTTGACAGGGAAAATAAATGATTTTGAAATTTCACATTTTGGAAATTTCCCATTTGACAGGTGAAAATCTAAACGGTAGGAGATATCGATGAGATAATGTCTTAGTCATGTTCAGCGACCTCGCAAACCTATGTTTGCATACCAAACTTGGCCGGTAACTCTGGTATTTTCGAAACTATTTCAATTTGAAACTTTCGCGTTTTTCGTTTCCGAGTTTTGTTTGAAGGGCTCTACAAGGAAGAATTGATGAGTGGGTGATTCTATTATTGCTTCTTATCATTCACACTAACGAGCTCAAGAACTTCACATCGAAAAACTACGCTCGGGTACCCCTGAATTCTTTAAAATAAGCCAAATATAGCGTTTTTGGGGGGTCTAGACCCTTAGTAAAATTTCGATGAAAATTTGAAAAAATAGATTTCCTTCAAAATTGGTATAATCGAAGAGGGTTCGATGATGAATTATAATCTGCAATTCCCAGTTGATTCCGTCAGTTGACAGGGAAAATGAATGATTTTGAAATTTCACATTTTGGAAATTTCCCATTTGACAGGTGAAAATCTAAACGGTATGAGATATCGATGAGATAATGTCTTAGTCATGTTCAGCGACCTCGCAAACCTATGTTTGCATACCAAACTTGGCCGGTAACTCTGGTATTTTCGAAACTATTTCAATTTGAAACTTTCGCGTTTTACGTTTCCGAGTTTTGTTTGAAGGGCTCTACAAGGAAGAATTGATGAGTGGGTGATTCTATTATTGCTTCTTATCATTCACACTAACGAGCTCAAGAACTTCACATCGAAAAACTACGCTCGGGTACCCCTGAATTCTTTAAAATAAGCCAAATATAGCGTTTTTGGGGGGTCTAGACCCTTAGTAAAATTTCGATGAAAATTTGAAAAAATAGATTTCCTTCAAAATTAGTATAATCGAAGAGGGTTCGATGATGAATTATAATCTGCAATTCCCAGTTGATTCCGTCAGTTGACAGGGAAAATAAATGATTTTGAAATTTCACATTTTGGAAATTTTCCATTTGACAGGTGAAAATCTAAACGGTAGGAGATATCGATGAGATAATGTCTTAGTCATGTTCAGCGACCTCGCAAACCTATGTTTGCATACCAAACTTGGCCGGTAACTCTGGTATTTTCGAAACTATTTCAATTTGAAACTTTCGCGTTTTTCGTTTCCGAGTTTTGTTTGAAGGGCTCTACAAGGAAGAATTGATGAGTGGGTGATTCAATTATTGCTTCTTATCATTCACACTAACGAGCTCAAGAACTTCACATCGGAAAACTACGCTCGGGTACCCCTGAATTCTTTAAAATAAGCCAAATATAGCGTTTTTGGGGGGTCTAGACCCTTAGTAAAATTTCGATGAAAATTTGAAAAAATAGATTTCCTTCAAAATTGGTATAATCGAAGAGGGTTCGATGATGAATTATAATCTGCAATTCCCAGTTGATTCCGTCAGTTGACAGGGAAAATAAATGATTTTGAAATTTCACATTTTGGAAATTTCCCATTTGACAGGTGAAAATCTAAACGGTAGGAGATATCGATGAGGTAATGTCTTAGTCATGTTCAGCGACCTCGCAAACCTATGTTTGCATACCAAACTTGGCCGGTAACTCTGGTATTTTCGAAACTATTTCAATTTGAAACTTTCGCGTTTTTCGTTTCCGAGTTTTGTTTGAAGGGCTCTACAAGGAAGAATTGATGAGTGGGTGATTCTATTATTGCTTCTTATCATTCACACTAACGAGCTCAAGAACTTCACATCGAAAAACTACGCTCGGGTACCCCTGAATTCTTTAAAATAAGCCAAATATAGCGTTTTTGGGGGGTCTAGACCCTTAGTAAAATTTCGATGAAAATTTGAAAAAATAGATTTCCTTCAAAATTGGTATAATCGAAGAGGGTTCGATGATGAATTATAATCTGCAATTCCCAGTTGATTCCGTCAGTTGACAGGAAAAATAAATGATTTTGAAATTTCACATTTTGGAAATTTCCCATTTGACAGGTGAAAATCTAAACGATAGGAGATATCGATGAGATAATGTCTTAGTCATGTTCAGCGACCTCGCAAACCTATGTTTGCATACCAAACTTGGCCGGTAACTCTGGTATTTTCGAAACTATTTCAATTTGAAACTTTCGCGTTTTTCGTTTCCGAGTTTTGTTTGAAGGGCTCTACAAGGAAGAATTGATGAGTGGGTGATTCTATTATTGCTTCTTATCATTCACACTAACGAGCTCAAGAACTTCACATCGAAAAACTACGCTCGGGTACCCCTGAATTCTTTAAAATAAGCCAAATATAGCGTTTTTGGGGGGTCTAGACCCTTAGTAAAATTTCGATGAAAATTTGAAAAAATAGATTTCCTTCAAAATTGGTATAATCGAAGAGGGTTTGATGATGAATTATGATCTGCAATTTCCAGTTGATTCCGTCAGTTGACAGGGAAAATAAATGATTTTGAAATTTCACATTTTGGAAATTTCCCATTTGACAGGTGAAAATCTAAACGGTAGGAGATATCGATGAGATAATGTCTTAGTCTTGTTCAGCGACCTCGCAAACCTATGTTTGCATACCAAACTTGGCCGGTAACTCTGGTATTTTCGAAACTATTTCAATTTGAAACTTTCGCGTTTTTCGTTTCCGAGTTTTGTTTGAAGGGCTCTACAAGGAAGAATTGATGAGTGGGTGATTCTATTATTGCTTCTTATCATTCACACTAACGAGCTCAAGAACTTCACATCGAAAAACTACGCTCGGGTACCCCTGAATTCTTTAAAATAAGCCAAATATAGCGTTTTTGGGGGGTCTAGACCCTTAGTAAAATTTCGATGAAAATTTGAAAAAATAGATTTCCTTTAAAATTGGTATAATCGAAGAGGGTTCGATGATGAATTATAATCTGCAATTCCCAGTTGATTCCGTCAGTTGACAGGGAAAATAAATGATTTTGAAATTTCACATTTTGGAAATTTCCCATTTGACAGGTGAAAATCTAAACGGTAGGAGATATCGATGAGATAATGTCTTAGTCTTGTTCAGCGACCTCGCAAACCTATGTTTGCATACCAAACTTGGCCGGTAACTCTGGTATTTTCGAAACTATTTCAATTTGAAACTTTCGCGTTTTTCGTTTCCGAGTTTTGTTTGAAGGGCTCTACAAGGAAGAATTGATGAGTGGGTGATTCTATTATTGCTTCTTATCATTCACACTAACGAGCTCAAGAACTTCACATCGAAAAACTACGCTCGGGTACCCCTGAATTCTTTAAAATAAGCCAAATATAGCGTTTTTGGGGGGTCTAGACCCTTAGTAAAATTTCGATGAAAATTTGAAAAAATAGATTTCCTTCAAAATTGGTATAATCGAAGAGGGTTCGATGATGAATTATAATCTGCAATTCCCAGTTGATTCCGTCAGTTGACAGGGAAAATAAATGATTTTGAAATTTCGCATTTTGGAAATTTCCCATTTGACAGGTGAAAATCTAAACGGTAGGAGATATCGATGGGATAATGTCTTAGTCATGTTCAGCGACCTCGCAAACCTATGTTTGCATACCAAACTTGGCCGGTAACTCTGGTATTTTCGAAACTATTTCAATTTGAAACTTTCGCGTTTTTCGTTTCCGAGTTTTGTTTGAAGGGCTCTACAAGGAAGAATTGATGAGTGGGTGATTCTATTATTGCTTCTTATCATTCACACTAACGAGCTCAAGAACTTCACATCGAAAAACTACGCTCGGGTACCCCTGAATTCTTTAAAATAAGCCAAATATAGCGTTTTTGGGGGGTCTAGACCCTTAGTAAAATTTCGATGAAAATTTGAAAAAATAGATTTCCTTCAAAATTGGTATAATCGAAGAGGGTTCGATGATGAATTATGATCTGCAATTCCCAGTTGATTCCGTCAGTTGACAGGGAAAATAAATGATTTTGAAATTTCACATTTTGGAAATTTCCCATTTGACAGGTGAAAATCTAAACGGTAGGAGATATCGATGAGATAATGTCTTAGTCTTGTTCAGCGACCTCGCAAACCTATGTTTGCATACCAAACTTGGCCGGTAACTCTGGTATTTTCGAAACTATTTCAATTTGAAACTTTCGCGTTTTTCGTTTCCGAGTTTTGTTTGAAGGGCTCTACAAGGAAGAATTGATGAGTGGGTGATTCTATTATTGCTTCTTATCATTCACACTAACGAGCTCAAGAACTTCACATCGAAAAACTACGCTCGGGTACCCCTGAATTCTTTAAAATAAGCCAAATATAGCGTTTTTGGGGGGTCTAGACCCTTAGTAAAATTTCGATGAAAATTTGAAAAAATAGATTTCCTTCAAAATTGGTATAATCGAAGAGGGTTCGATGATGAATTATAATCTGCAATTCCCAGTTGATTCCGTCAGTTGACAGGGAAAATAAATGATTTTGAAATTTCACATTTTGGAAATTTCCCATTTGACAGGTGAAAATCTAAACGGTAGGAGATATCGATGAGATAATGTCTTAGTCTTGTTCAGCGACCTCGCAAACCTATGTTCGCATACCAAACTTGGCCGGTAACTCTGGTATTTTCGAAACTATTTCAATTTGAAACTTTCGCGTTTTTCGTTTCCGAGTTTTGTTTGAAGGGCTCTACAAGGAAGAATTGATGAGTGGGTGATTCTATTATTGCTTCTTATCATTCACACTAACGAGCTCAAGAACTTCACATCGAAAAACTACGCTCGGGTACCCCTGAATTCTTTAAAATAAGCCAAATATAGCGTTTTTGGGGGGTCTAGACCCTTAGTAAAATTTCGATGAAAATTTGAAAAAATAGATTTCCTTCAAAATTGGTATAATCGAAGGGGGTTCGATGATGAATTATAATCTGCAATTCCCAGTTGATTCCGTCAGTTGACAGGGAAAATAAATGATTTTGAAATTTCGCATTTTGGAAATTTCCCATTTGACAGGTGAAAATCTAAACGGTAGGAGATATCGATGAGATAATGTCTTAGTCATGTTCAGCGACTTCGCAAACCTATGTTTGCATACCAAACTTGGCCGGTAACTCTGGTATTTTCGAAACTATTTCAATTGGAAACTTTCGCGTTTTTCGTTTCCGAGTTTTGTTTGAAGGGCTCTACAAGGAAGAATTGATGAGTGGGTGATTCTATTATTGCTTCTTATCATTCACACTAACGAGCTCAAGAACTTCACATCGAAAAACTACGCTCGGGTACCCCTGAATTCTTTAAAATAAGCCAAATATAGCGTTTTTGGGGGGTCTAGACCCTTAGTAAAATTTCGATGAAAATTTGAAAAAATAGATTTCCTTCAAAATTGGTATAATCGAAGAGGGTTCGATGATGAATTATAATCTGCAATTCCCAGTTGATTCCGTCAGTTGACAGGGAAAATAAATGATTTTGAAATTTCACATTTTGGAAATTTCCCATTTGACAGGTGAAAATCTAAACGGTAGGAGATATCGATGAGATAATGTCTTAGTCGTGTTCAGCGACCTCGCAAACCTATGTTTGCATACCAAACTTGGCCGGTAACTCTGGTATTTTCGAAACTATTTCAATTTGAAACTATCGCGTTTTTCGTTTCCGAGTTTTGTTTGAAGGGCTCTACAAGGAAGAATTGATGAGTGGGTGATTCTATTATTGCTTCTTATCATTCACACTAACGAGCTCAAGAACTTCACATCGAAAAACTACGCTCGGGTACCCCTGAATTCTTTAAAATAAGCCAAATATAGCGTTTTTGGGGGGTCTAAACCCTTAGTAAAATTTCGATGAAAATTTGAAAAAATAGATTTCCTTCAAAATTGGTATAATCGAAGAGGGTTCGATGATGAATTATAATCTGCAATTCCCAGTTGATTCCGTCAGTTGACAGGGAAAATAAATGATTTTGAAATTTCACATTTTGAAAATTTCCCATTTGACAGGTGAAAATCTAAACGGTAGGAGATATCGATGAGATAATGTCTTAGTCATGTTCAGCGACCTCGCAAACATATGTTTGCATACCAAACTTGGCAGGTAACTCTGGTATTTTCGAAACTATTTCAATTTGAAACTTTCGCGTTTTTCGTTTCCGAGTTTTGTTTGAAGGGCTCTACAAGGAAGAATTGATGAGTGGGTGATTCTATTATTGCTTCTTATCATTCACACTAACGAGCTCAAGAACTTCACATCGAAAAACTACGCTCGGGTACCCCTGAATTCTTTAAAATAAGCCAAATATAGCGTTTTTGGGGGGTCTAGACCCTTAGTAAAATTTCGATGAAAATTTGAAAAAATAGATTTCCTTCAAAATTGGCATAATCGAAGAGGGTTCGATGATGAATTATAATCTGCAATTCCCAGTTGATTCCGTCAGTTGACAGGGAAAATAAATGATTTTGAAATTTCAAATTTTGGAAATTTCCCATTTGACAGGTGAAAATCTGAACGGTAGGAGATATCGATGAGATAATGTCTTAGTCATGTTCAGCGACCTCGCAAACCTATGTTTGCATACCAAACTTGGCCGGTAACTCTGGTATTTTCGAAACTATTTCAATTTGAAACTTTCGCGTTTTTCGTTTCCGAGTTTTGTTTGAAGGGCTCTACAAGGAAGAATTGATGAGTGGGTGAGGGTAAGGGTAAGGGTAAGGGTAAGGGTAAGCTTAAGGGTAAAAGCAAGGGTAAGGGTAAGGGTAAGGGTAAGGGTAAGGGTAAGGGTAAGGGTAAGTGTAAGAGTAAGGGTAAGGGTAAGGGTAAGCTTAAGGGTAAAAGCAAGGGTAAGGGTAAGGGTAAGGGTAAGGGTAAGCCTAAGGGTAAAAGCAAGGGTAAGGGTAAGGGTAAGGGTAAGGGTAAGGGTAAGCTTAAGGGTAAAAGCAATAGTAAGGGTAAGGGTAAGGGTAAGGGTAAGGGTAAGGGTAAGGGTAAGCTTAAGGGTAAAAGCAAGGGTAAGGGTAAGGGTAAGGGTAAGGGTAAGGGTAAGGGTAAGGGTAAGGGTAAGGGTAAGGGTAAAGGTAAGGGTAAGCCTAAGGGTCAAAGCAAGGGTAAGGGTAAGGGTAAGGGTAAGGGTAAGGGTAAGGGTAAGGGTAAGGGTAAGGGTAAGGGTAAGGTTAAGGGTAAGGGTAAGCTTAAGGGTAAAAGCAAGGGTAAGGGTAAGGGTAAGGGTAAGGGTAAGGGTAAGGGTAAGGGTAAGGGTAAGTGTAAGGGTAAGCTTAAGGGTAAGGGTAAGGGTAAGGGTAAGGGTAAGCCTAAGGGTAAAAGCAAGGGTAAGTGTAAGGGTAAGGGTAAGGGGAAGGGTAAGCTTACCCTTACCCTTACCCTTACCCTTGCTTTTACCCTCAAGCTTACCCTTACCCTTACCCTTACCCTTACCCTTACCCTTACCCTTACCCTTATCCTTACCCTTGCTTTTACCCTTAAGCTCACCCTTACCCTTACCCTTACCCTTACCCTTACCCTTACCCTTACCCTTACCCTTACCCTTGCTTTTACTCTTAGGCTTACCCTTACCTTTACCCTTACCCTTACCCTTACCCTTACCCTCACCCTTACCCTTACCCTCACCCTTACCCTTACCCTTGCTTTTACCCTTAAGCTTACCCTTACCCTTACCCTTACCCTTACCCTTACCCTTGCTTTTACCCTTAAGTTTACCCTTACCCTTACCCTTAACCTTACCCTTACCCTTGCTTTTACCCTTAGGCTTACCCTTACCCTTACCCTTACCCTTACCCTTGCTTTTACTTTTAAGCTTACCCTTACCCTTACCCTTACTCTTACCCTTACCCTTACCCTTACCCTTACCCTTACCCTTACCCTTACCCTCACCCTTACCCTTACCCTTGCTTTTACCCTTAGGCTTACCCTTACCTTTACCCTTACCCTTACCCTAACCCTTACCCTTACCCTTACCCTTACCCTTACCCTTACCCTTGCTTTTACCCTTAAGCTTACCCTTACCCTTACCCTTACCCTTACCCTTACCCTTACCCTTACCCTTACCCTTACCCTTACCCTTGCTTTTACCCTTAAGCTTACCCTTACCCTTACCCTTACCCTTACCCTTACCCTTACCCTTACCCTTACCCTTACCCTTACCCTTACCCTTACCCTTACCCTTGCTTTTACCCTTAAGCTTACCCTTACCCTTACCCTTACCCTTACCCTTACCCTTACCCTTACCCTTACCCTTACCCTTAACCTTGCTTTTACCCTTAGGCTTACCCTTACCTTTACCCTTACCCTTACCCTTACCCTTACTCTTACCCTTGCTTTTACCCTTAAGCTTACCCTTACCCTTACCCTTACCCTTAACCTTAAGCTTACCCTTACCCTTACCCTTACCCTTACCCTTACCCTTACCCTTACCCTTACCCTTACCCTTACCCTTACCCTTACCCTTGCTTTTACCCTTAAGCTTACCCTTACCCTCACCCTTACCCTTACCCTTACCCTTGCTTTTACCCTTAAGCTTACCCTTACCCTTACCCTTACCCTTAAGCTTACCCTTACCCTTACCCTTATCCTTACCCTTACCCTTACCCTTACCCTTACCCTTACCCTTACCCTTACCCTTACCCTTGCTTTTACCCTTAAGCTTACCCTTACCCTTACCCTTACCCTTAAGCTTACCCTTACCCTTACCCTTACCCTTACCCTTATCCTTACCCTTAACCTTACCCTTGCTTTTATCCTTAAGCTTACCCTTACCCTTACCCTTACCCTTACCCTTAAGCTTACCCTTACCCTTACCCTTACCCTTACCCTTACCCTTGCTTTTACCCTTAAGCTTACCCTTACCCTTACCCTTACCCTTACCCTTAAGCTTAACCTTACCCTTACCCTTACCCTTACCCTTTCCTTACCCTTACCCTTACCCTTGCTTTTACCCTTAAGCTTACCCTTACCCTTACCCTAAGTAAGGGTAAGGGTAAGGGTAAGGGTAAATGTAAGGGTAAGGGTAAGGGTAAGGGTAAGGGTAAGGGTAAGGGTAAGGGTAAGGGTAAGGGTAAGGGTAAGGGTAAGGGTAAGGGTAAGGGTAAGGGTAAGGGTAAGGGTAAGGGTAAGCTTAAGGGTAAGGGTAAGGGTAAGGGTAAGGGTAAGCTTAAGGGTAAAAGCAAGGGTAAGGGTAAGGGTAAGGGTAAGGGTTAGGGTAAGGGTAAGGGTAAGATCTTACCCTTGCTTTTACCCTTAAGCTTACCCTTACCCTTACCCTTACCCTTACCCTTACCCTTACCCTTACCCTTACCCTTACCCTTGCTTTGACCCTTAGGCTTACCCTTACCTTTACCCTTACCCTTACCCTTACCCTTACCCTTACCCTTACCCTTACCCTTACCCTTACCCTTACCCTTGCTTTTACCCTTAAGCTTACCCTTACCCTTACCCTTACCCTTACCCTTACCCTTACCCTTACCCTTGCTTTTACCCTTAAGCTTACCCTTACCCTTACCCTTACCCTTACCCTTACCCTTGCTTTTACCCTTAGGCTTACCCTTACCCTTACCCTTACCCTTACTCTTGCTTTTACCCTTAAGCTTACCCTTACCCTTACCCTTACCCTTACCCTTACCCTTACCCTTACCCTTACCCTTACCCTTACGCTTACCCTTACCCTTACCCTTACCCTTACCCTTACCCTTACCCTTACCCTTACCCTTACCCTTACCCTTACCCTTACCCTTACCCTTGCTTTTACCCTTAGGCTTAACCTTACCTTTACCCTTACCCTTACCCTTACCCTTACCCTTACCCTTACCCTTACCCTTACCCTTACCCTTACCCTTACCCTTGCTTTTACCCTTAAGCTTACCCTTACCCTTACCCTTACCCTTACCCTTACCCTTACCCTTGCTTTTACCCTTAAGCTTACCCTTAACCTTACCCTTACCCTTACCCTCACCCTTACCCTTACCCTTACCCTTGCTTATACCCTTAAGCTTACCCTTACCCTTACCCTTACCCTTACCCTCACCCTTACCCTTACCCTTACCCTTACCCTTACCCTTACCCTTACCCTTACCCTTACCCTTGCTTTTACCCTTAGGCTTACCCTTACCTTTACCCTTACCCTTACCCTTACCCTTACCCTTACCCTTACCCTTGCTTTTACCCTTAAGCTTACCCTTACCCTTACCCTTACCCTTACCCTTACCCTTACCCTTGCTTTTACCCTTAAGCTTACCCTTACCCTTACCCTTACCCTTACCCTTACCCTTACCCTTACCCTTACCCTTACCCTTACCCTTGCTTTTACCCTTAAGCTTACCCTTACCCTTACCCTTACCCTTACCCTTACCCTTACCCTTACCCTTACCCTTACCCTTACCCTTATCCTTACCCTTGCTTTTACCCTCACCCTTACCCTTACCCTTACCCTTACCCTTACCCTTACCCTTACCCTTACCCTTACCCTTACCCTTGCTTTTACTCTTAGGCTTACCCTTACCTTTACCCTTACCCTTACCCTTACCCTTACCCTCACCCTTACCCTTACCCTTGCTTTTACCCTTAAGCTTACCCTTACCCTTACCCTTACCCTTACCCTTACCCTTGCTTTTACCCTTAAGCTTACCCTTACCCTTACCCTTAACCTTACCCTTACCCATGCTTTTACCCTTAGGCTTACCCTTACCCTTACCCTTACCCTTACCCTTGCTTTTACCCTTAAGCTTACCCTTACCCTTACCCTTACTCTTACCCTTACCCTTACCCTTACCCTTACCCTTACCCTTACCCTTACCCTTACCCTTGCTTTTACCCTTAGGCTTACCCTTACCTTTACCCTTACCCTAACCCTTACCCTTACCCTTACCCTTACCCTTACCCTTGCTTTTACCCTTAAGCTTACCCTTACCCTTACCCTTACCCTTACCCTTACCCTTACCCTTACTCTTACCCTTACCCTTACCCTTACCCTTGCTTTTACCCTTAAGCTTACCCTTACCCTTACCCTTACCCTTACCCTTACCCTTACCCTTACCCTTACCCTTACCCTTACCCATGCTTTTACCCTTAAGCTTACCCTTACCCTTACCCTTACCCTTACCCTTACCCTTACCCTTACCCTTACCCTTACCCTTACCCATACCCTTACCCTTGCTTTTACCCTTAGGCTTACCCTTACCTTTACCCTTACCCTTACCCTATCCCTTACCCTTGCTTTTACCCTTAAGCTTACCCTTACCCTTACCCTTACCCTTAAGCTTACCCTTACCCTTACCCTTACCCTTACCCTTACCCTTACCCTTACCCTTACCCTTACCCTTGCTTTTACCCTTAAGCTTTCCCTTACCCTTACCCTTACCCTTACCCTTACCCTTGCTTTTACCCTTAAGCTTACCCTTACCCTTACCCTTACCCTTAAGCTTACCCTTAAGCTTACCCTTACCCTTACCCTTACCCTTACCCTTACCCTTACCCTTACCCTTACCCTTACCCTTACCCTTACCCTTACCCTTACCCTTACCCTTACCCTTACCCTTACCCTTACCCTTACCCTTACCCTTACCCTTACCCTTACCCTTACCCTTACCCTTACCCTTACCCTTACCCTTACCCTTACCCTTACCCTTACCCTTGCTTTTACCCTTAAGCTTACCCTTACCCTTACCCTTACCCTTACCCTTAAGCTTACCCTTACCCTTACCCTTACCCTTACCCTTACCCTTACCCTTACCCTTAACCTTACCCTTGCTTTTACCCTTACCCTTACCCTTACCCTTACCCTTAAGCTTACCCTTACCCTTACCCTTACCCTTACCCTTACCCTTGCTTTTACCCTTAAGCTTACCCTTACCCTTACCCTCACCCTTAACCTTAAGCTTACCCTTACCCTTACCCTTACCCTTACCCTTACCCTTACCCTTACCCTTACCCTTACCCTTACCCTTGCTTTTACCCTTAAGCTTACCCTTACCCTTACCCTAAGTAAGGGTAAGGGTAAGGGTAAGGGTAAGGGTAAGGGTAAGGGTAAGGGTAAGGGTAAGGGTAAGCTTAAGGGTAAAAGCAAGGGTAAGGGTAAGGGTAAGGGTAAGGGTAAGGGTAAGGGTAAGGGTAAGGGTAAGGGTAAGGGTAAGCTTAAGGGTAAGGGTAAGGGTAAGGGTAAGGGTAAGCCTAAGGGTAAAAGCAAGGGTAAGGGTAAGGGTAAGGGTAAGGGTAAGGGTAAGCTTAAGGGTAAAAGCAAGGGTAAGGGTAAGGCTAAGGGTAAGGGTAAGGGTAAGGGTAAGGGTAAGCTTAAGGGTAAAAGCAAGGGTAAGGGTAAGGGTAAGGGTAAGGGTAAGGGTAAGGGTAAGGGTAAGGGTAAAGGTGAGGGTAAGCCTAAGGGTAAAAGCAAGGGTAAGGGTAAGGGTAAGGGTAAGGGTAAGGGTAAGGGTAAGGGTAGGGGTAAGAGTAAGGGTAAGGGTAAGCTTAAGGGTAAAAGCAAGGGTAAGGGTAAGGGTAAGGGTAAGGGTAAGGGTAAGGGTAAGGGTAAGGGTAAGGGTAAGGGTAAGGGTAAGGGTAAGGGTAAGGGTAAGGGTAAGGGTAAGGGTAAGGGTAAGGGTAAGGGTAAGGGTAAGGGTAAGGGTAAGGGTAAGGGTAAGGGTAAGGGTAAGGGTAAGGGTAAGGGTAAGGGTAAGCTTAAGGGTAAAAGCAAGGGTAAGGGTAAGGGTAAGGGTAAGCTTAAGGGTAAAAGCAAGGGTAAGGGTAAGGGTAAGGGTAAGGGTAAGGGTAAGGGTAATGGTAAGGGTAAAGGTAAGGGTAAGCCTAAGGGTAAAAGCAAGTGTAAGGGTAAGGGTAAGGGTAAGGGTAAGGGTAAGGGTAAGGGTAAGGGTAAGGGTAAGGGTAAGGGTAAGGGTAAGGGTAAGGGTAAGCTTAAGGGTAAAAGCAAGGGTAAGGGTAAGGGTAAGGGTAAGGGTAAGGGTAAGCTTAAGGGTAAAAGCAAGGGTAAGGGTAAGGGTAAGGGTAAGGGTAAGGGTAAGGGTAAGGGTAAGCTTAAGGGTAAGGGTAAGGGTAAGGGTAAGCTTAAGGGTAAAAGCAAGGGTAAGGGTAAGAGTAAGGGTAAGGGTAAGGGTAAGGGTAAGGGTAAGGGTAAGGGTAAGGGTGAGCTTAAGGGTAAAAGCAAGGGTAAGGGTAAGGGTAAAGGTAAGGGTAAGGGTAAGGGTAAGGGTAGGGGTAAGAGTAAGGGTAAGGGTAAGCTTAAGGGTAAAAGCAAGGGTAAGGGTAAGGGTAAGGGTAAGGGTAAGGGTAAGGGTAAGCTTAAGGGTAAAAGCACGGGTAAGGGTAAGGGTAAGGGCAAGGGTAAGGGTAAGGGTAATGGTAAGGGTAAAGGTGAGGGTAAGCCTAAGGGTAAAAGCAAGGGTAAGGGTAAGGGTAAGGGTAAGGGTAAGGGTAAGGGTAAGGGTAAGGGTAAGGGTAAGGGAAAGGGTAAGGGTAAGGGTAAAGGTAAGCTTAAGGGTAAAAGCAAGGGTAAGGGTAAGGGTAAGGGTAAGGGTAAGGGTAAGGGTAAGCGTAAGCTTAAGGGTAAGGGTAAGGGTAAGGGTAAGGGTAAGCTTAAGGGTAAAAGCAAGGGTAAGGGTAAGGGTAAGGGTGAGGGTAAGGGTAAGCTTAAGGGTAAAAGCAAGGGTAAGGGTAAGGGTAAGGGTAAGGGTAAGGGTAAGGGTAAGGGTAAGTGTAAGGGTAAGCTTAAGGGTAAGGGTAAGGGTAAGGGTAAGCTTAAGGGTAAAAGCAAGGGTAAGGGTAAGAGTAAGGGTAAGGGTAAGGGTAAGGGTAAGGGTAAGGGTAAGGGTAAGGGTAAGGGTGAGCTTAAGGGTAAAAGCAAGGGTAAGGGTAAGGGTAAGGGTAAGGGTAAGGGTAAGGGTAAGGGTAAGGGTAAGGGTAAGGGTAAGCTTAAGGGTAAAAGCAAGGGTAAGGGTAAGGGTAAGGGTAAGGGTAAGGGTAAGGGTGAGGGTAAGGGTAAGGGTAAGGGTAAAGGTAAGGGTAAGCCTTAGGGTAAAAGCAAGGGTAAGGGTAAGGGTAAGGGTAAGGGTAAGAGTAAGGGTAAGGGTAAGGGTAAGGGTAAGCTTGAGGGTAAAAGCGAGGGTAAGGGTAAGGGTAAGGGTAAGGGTAAGCCTAAGGGTAAAAGCAAGGGTAAGGGTAAGGGTAAGGGTAAGGGTAAGGGTAAGGGTAAGCTTAAGGGTAAAAGCAAGGGTAAGGGTAAGGGTAAGGGTAAGGGTAAGGGTAAGGGTAAGCTTAAGGGTAAAAGCAAGGGTGAGGGTAAGGGTAAGGGTAAGGGTAAGGGTAAGGGTTAGGGTAAAAGTAAGGGTAAGGGTAAGGGTAAGGGTAAGCTTAAGGGTAAAAGCAAGGGTAAGGGTAAGGGTAAGGGTAAGGGTAAGGGTAAGGGTAAGGGTAAGGGTAAGCCTAAGGGTAAAAGCAAGGGTAAGGGTAAGGGTAAGGGTAAGGGTAAGGGTAAGCTTAAGGGTAAAAGCAAGGGTAAGGGTAAGGGTAAGGGTAAGGGTAAGGGTAAGCTTAAGGGTAAAAGCAAGGGTGAGGGTAAGGGTAAGGGTAAGGGTAAGGGTAAGGGTAAGGGTAAGGGTAAGGGTAAGGGTAAGGGTAAGCTTAAGGGTAAAAGCAAGGGTAAGGGTAAGGGTAAGGGTAAGGGTAAGGGTAAGGGTAAGGGTAAGGGTAAGGGTAAGCTTAAGGGTAAAAGCAAGGGTAAGGGTAATGGTAAGGGTAAGCCTAAGGGTAAAAGCAAGGGTAAGGGTAAGGGTAAGGGTAAGGGTAAGGGTAAGCTTAAGGGTAAAAGCAAGGGTAAGGGTAAGGGTAAGGGTAAGGGTAAGGGTAAGGGTAAGGGTAAGGGTAAGGGTAAGAGTAAGGGTAAGCTTAAGGGTAAAAGCAAGGGTAAGGGTAAGGGTAAGGGTAAGGGTAAGGGTAAGGGTAAGGGTAAAGGTAAGGGTAAGCCTAAGGGTAAAAGCAAGGGTAAGGGTAAGGGTAAGGGTAAGGGTAAGTGTGAGGGTAAGGGTAAGGGTAAGCTTAAGGGTAAAAGCAAGGGTAAGGGTAAGGGTAAGGGTAAGGGTAAGGGTAAGGGTAAGGGTAAGGGTAAGGGTAAGCTTAAGGGTAAGGGTAAGGGTAAGGTTAAGGGTAAGCTTAAGGGTAAAAGCAAGGGTAAGGGTAAGGGTAAGGGTAAGGGTAAGGGTAAGCTTAAGGGTAAAAGCAAGGGTAAGGGTAAGGGTAAGGGTAAGGGTAAGGGTAAGGGTAAGGGTAAGGGTAAGGGTAAGGGTAAGGGTAAGGGTAAGCTTAAGGGTAAGGGTAAGGGTAAGGGTAAGCTTAAGGGTAAAAGCAAGGGTAAGGGTAAGGGTAAGGGTAAGGGTAAGGGTAAGCTTAAGGGTAAGGGTAAGGGTAAGGGTAAGGGTAAGCTTAAGGGTAAAAGCAAGGGTAAGGTTAAGGGTAAGGGTAAGGGTAAGGGTAAGGGTAAGGGTAAGGGTAAGCTTAAGGGTAAGGGTAAGGGTAAGGGTAAGGGTAAGCTTAAGGGTAAAAGCAAGGGTAAGGGTAAGGGTAAGGGTAAGGGTAAGGGTAAGGGTAAGGGTAAGGGTAAGGGTAAGGGTAAGGGTAAGGGTAAGGGTAAGGGTAAGGGTAAGGGTAAGGGTAAGGGTAAGGGTAAGCTTAAGGGTAAGGGTAAGGGTAAGGGTAAGCTTAAGGGTAAAAGCAAGGGTAAGGGTAAGGGTAAGGGTAAGGGTAAGGGTAAGCTCAAGGGTAAAAGCAAGGGTAAGGGTAAGGGTAAGGGTAAGGGTAAGGGTAAGGGTAAGGGTAAGGGTAAGGGTAAGGGTAAGGGTAAGGGTAAGGGTAAGGGTAAGGGTAAGGGTAAGGGTAAGCTTAAGGGTAAGGGTAAGGGTAAGGGTAAGCTTAAGGGTAAAAGCAAGGGTAAGGGTAAGGGTAAGGGTAAGGGTAAGGGTAAGGGTAAGGGTAAAGGTAAGGGTAAGCCTAAGGGTAAAAGCAAGGGTAAGGGTAAGGGTAAGGGTAAGGGTAAGGGTAAGGGTAAGGGTAAGGGTAAGGGTAAGGGTAAGGGTAAGGGTAAGGGTAAGCTTAAGGGTAAAAGCAAGGGTAAGGGTAAGGGTAAGGGTAAGGGTAAGGGTAAGGGTAAGGGTAAGGGTAAGGGTAAGGGTAAGGGTAAGGGTAAGGGTGAGCTTAAGGGTAAAAGCAAGGGTAAGGGTAAGGGTAAGGGTAAGGGTAAGGGTAAGGGTAAGGGTAAGGGTAAGGGTAAGGGTAAGGGTAAGCTTAAGGGTAAAAGCAAGGGTAAGTGTAAGGGTAAGGGTAAGGGTAAGGGTTAGGGTAAGGGTAAAGGTAAGGGTTATCCTAAGGGTAAAAGCAAGGGTAAGGGTAAGGGTAAGGGTAAGGGTAAGGGTAAGGGTAAGGGTAAGGGTAAGGGTAAGGGTAAGGGTAAGAGTAAGGGTAAGGGTAAGGGTAAGCTTAAGGGTAAAAGCAAGGGTAAGGGTAAGGGTGAGCCTAAGGGTAAAAGCAAGGGTAAGGGTAAGGTTAAGGGTAAGGGTAAGGGTAAGCTTAAGGGTAAAAGCAAGGGTAAGGGTGAGGGTTAGGGTAAGGGTAAGGGTAAGCTTAAGGGTAAAAGCAAGGGTAAGGGTAAGGGAGGGTAAGGGTAAGGGTAAGGGTAAGGGTAAAGTTAAGGGTAAGCCTAAGAGTAAAAGCAAAGGTGAGGGTAAGGGTAAGGGTAAGGGTAAGGGTAAGGGTAAGGGTAAGGGTAAGGGTAAGGGTAAGGGTAAGGGTAAGCTTAAGGGTAAAAGCAAGGGTAAGGATAAGGGTAAGGGTAAGGGTAAGGGTAAGGGTAAGGGTAAGGGTAAGCTTAAGGGTAAAAGCAAGGGTAAGGGTAAGGGTAAGGGTAAGGGTAAGGGTAAGGGTAATGGTAAGGGTAAAGGTAAGGGTAAGCCTAAGGGTAAAAGCAAGTGTAAGGGTAAGGGTAAGGGTAAGGGTAAGGGTAAGGGTAAGGGTAAGGGTAAGGGTAAGGGTAAGGGTAAGGGTAAGGCTAAGGGTAAGCTTAAGGGTAAAAGCAAGGGTAAGGGTAATGGTAAGGGTAAGGGTAAGGGTAAGGGTAAGGGTAAGCGTAAGCTTAAGGGTAAGGGTAAGGGTAAGGGTAAGGGTAAGCTTAAGGGTAAAAGCAAGGGTAAGGGTAAGGGTAAGGGTAAGGGTAAGGGTAAGCTTAAGGGTAAAAGCAAGGGTAAGGGTAAGGGTAAGGGTAAGGGTAAGGGTAAGGGTAAGCTTAAGGGTAAAAGCAAGGGTAAGGGTAAGAGTAAGGGTAAGGGTAAGGGTAAGGGTAAGGGTAAGGGTAAGGGTAAGGGTGAGCTTAAGGGTAAAAGCAAGGGTAAGGGTAAGGGTAAGGGTAAGGGTAAGGGTAAGGGTAAGGGTAAGGGTAGGGGTAAGAGTAAGGGTAAGGGTAAGCTTAAGGGTAAAAGCAAGGGTAAGGGTAAGGGTAACGGTAAGGGTAAGGGTAAGGGTAAGCTTAAGGGTAAAAGCAAGGGTAAGGGTAAGGGTAAGGGTAAGGGTAAGGGTAAGGGTAATGGTAAGGGTAAAGGTGAGGGTAAGCCTAAGGGTAAAAGCAAGGGTAAGGGTAAGGGTAAGGGTCAGGGTAAGGGTAAGGGTAAGGGTAAGGGTAAGGGTAAGGGTAAGGGTAAGGGTAAGGGTAAGCTTAAGGGTAAAAGCAAGGGTAAGGGTAAGGGTAAGGGTAAGGGTAAGGGTAAGGGTAAGCGTAAGCTTAAGGGTAAGGGTAAGGGTAAGGGTAAGGGTAAGCTTAAGGGTAAAAGCAATGGTAAGGGTAAGGGTAAGGGTAAGGGTAAGCTTAAGGGTAAAAGCAAGGGTAAGGGTAAGGGTAAGGGTAAGGGTAAGGGTAAGTGTAAGGGTAAGCTTAAGGGTAAGGGTAAGGGTAAGGGTAAGCTTAAGGGTAAAAGCAAGGGTAAGGGTAAGAGTAAGGGTAAGGGTAAGGGTAAGGGTAAGGGTAAGGGTAAGGGTAAGGGTAAGGGTAAGGGTAAGGGTAAGGGTAAGGGTAAGGGTGAGCTTAAGGGTAAAAGCAAGGGTAAGGGTAAGGGTAAGGGTAAGGGTAAGGGTAAGGGTAAGGGTAAGGGTAAGGGTAAGCTTAAGGGTAAAAGCAAGGGTAAGGGTAAGGGTAAGGGTAAGGGTAAGGGTAAGGGTAAGGGTAAGGGTAAGGGTAAGGGTAAGGGTAAAGGTAAGGGTAAGCCTAAGGGTAAAAGCAAGGGTAAGGGTAAGGGTAAGGGTAAGGGTAAGAGTAAGGGTAAGGGTAAGGGTAAGGGTAAGCTTAAGGGTAAAAGCGAGGGTAAGGGTAAGGGTAAGGGTAAGGGTAAGCCTAAGGGTAAAAGCAAGGGTAAGGGTAAGGGTAAGGGTAAGGGTAAGGGTAAGCTTAAGGGTAAAAGCAAGGGTAAGGGTAAGGGTAAGGGTAAGGGTAAGGGTAAGCTTAAGGGTAAAAGCAAGGGTGAGGGTAAGGGTAAGGGTAAGGGTAAGGGTAAGGGTTAGGGTAAAAGTAAGGGTGAGGGTAAGGGTAAGGGTAAGCTTAAGGGTAAAAGCAAGGGTAAGGGTAAGGGTAAGGTTAAGGGTAAGGGTAAGGGTAAGGGTAAGGGTAAGGGTAAGGGTAAGCCTAAGGGTAAAAGCAAGGGTAAGGGTAAGGGTAAGGGTAAGGGTAAGGGTAAGCTTAAGGGTAAAAGCAAGGGTAAGGGTAAGGGTAAGGGTAAGGGTAAGGGTAAGGGTAAGCTTAAGGGTAAAAGCAAGGGTGAGGGTAAGGGTAAGGGTAAGGGTAAGGGTAAGGGTAAGGGTAAGGGTAAGGGTAACGGTAAGGGTAAGGGTAAGGGTAAGGGTAAGCTTAAGGGTAAAAGCAAGGGTAAGGGTAAGGGTAAGGGTAAGGGTAAGGGTAAGGGTAAGGGTAAGGGTAAGGGTAAGCTTAAGGGTAAAAGCAAGGGTAAGGGTAAGGGTAAGGGTAAGGGTAAGCCTAAGGGTAAAAGCAAGGGTAAGGGTAAGGGTAAGGGTAAGGGTAAGGGTAAGCTTAAGGGTAAAAGCAAGGGTAAGGGTAAGGGTAAGGGTAAGGGTAAGGGTAAGGGTAAGGGTAATAATAATAATAATAATAATAATAATAGTTTATTTTACCCAACAGGAAATTTCCCAATAACAGGGTAACATATTGACAATGAATAATATGACAATTATTCGAACAAAATTACACATTCAATGATACAACGATAAACAATAACCGCCCGTAACTAAAAAAACAAATTAATTTTAAGTGCATCAGCAGCCCTGCACAATCGATAGACCGGAGCTTGCTCAAGTATGTTAGTCCGAGGTTTAGGGAGTCGAAAAGTTGATGTGGTCCTCGTTTCAATTCTTGGTACACGAATGTCAACCCTGGACAGTAGATGAGGTGAATCAATTCTTCCAGTGACAAGCTTTTGTGCAAATTTAGCGCACTGTCGCTTCTGTCTCTCCTGCAACGTTGAAATTCGCATTTCCCGCATGATCTCCGACAAATCCGCACCACGTTCAGGATACCTGCCGGTCTTTCTATATTCAGCACACTTCAAGAATTTTCTATGAATGCGTTCAAGTGATGTTAGGTGGGAACTGTATATCGGAAACCAAACCAAGTTGGCGTACTCTAATTTGCTGACGACAAGAGAAAAATAGAGAATTCTGAGGACTGAGACATCAGGGAACTCCCTGGAACACCGGAACACAAAGCCTAAAGATCGACTAGCCGAAGAACAAAGCTCCTCGATGTGAGGAACAAAGCTGAACGTCGAATCAAATAACACCCCCAAATCGCGAAACCGATCTCCACTAGCGATAAGACAATCACCAATAGAATAATTGAAGGTGAGAGGACGTAAGCTTCTCGTGAAAGTCACCTTAAAACACTTTTGTATATTTAAAATGAGTCCATTGCGCGAGCACCAAACATTAACTAACTCCAAGCTGGACTGGAGCAGCTCTAAATCAGCAATTCCACGTATCCTCAGGTAAAGCTTGAAGTCATCTGCATAGGCCAAGGCTAAGCAACTGAGAAGAGCCAGAAGATCGTTGATAAAAATTATAAATAACAATGGTCCAAGATTAGATCCCTGTGGCACACCAGATGACAGACAGAATTCGAAAGACTTGAAGCCATTATAGAACACATGACTCATTCTTCCCTCTAAGTAAGATCTCATCAGGTCGACATATGCTGGACTGAGGCCAAAAAAAGAAAGTTTATTCAGCAACATACGGTGATCAACCGAGTCGAAGGCTCGTGAAAAGTCTGTATAAATAACGTCGACCTGACCTCCGTCATCCAGAGTCTCCGCGATAAACTGCGACAATGTTGCCAAATTCGTGACCGTAGACCTGCCCCGCATGAAACCGTGTTGCATTGCTGATATATGTGGTCTAACATTATGACTGATATTAGCGTATAAAGCTTCTTCATATACTTTTGCAAAGTTACATAGTACAGAAATTGGTCTATAGTTCCCCACTTGTGATTTATCGCCTTTTTTGAATATTGGAACTACTCGGGCTCTCTTCCAAATGGTGGGAAAAATGGAAGTACGCAAGCTGACAGAGATGATGCGATGTAGGGGCTCAGCAAGCACAGAGCTACAGTTTCTGATGAAAAATGAGGGTAGCTGATCGTCACCAGCAGTTGTTTTATCAGGAAATTTATCCATAATAGATCTAATTTCATCTTCAGTTATAGAGGGTAAGACAACTGGAGGGAATTGGGAAAAATGAGTTCCGCTATAATCCCCGACTGCGTCTGGCATACGAACATTTGAAAAATGCTTTGCGAACAAATCGACTATATCTCTTGGATCGTCATATGATCTTCCGTCGCTATGAAATACACCAGGAATTCTTGTGCCACTCTTCCTATGGTTGATGTATCCCCAGAAAGAGGAAGGATTTGACTCCAAATCGCCTTGCACCTCAGCCAAGTAATCGTCGTACGCCGAAGAAATTCCAGACTTGACCAACGACCGCAAACGCCTGAAATCTCGGAGATATTTAGTTCTTCCTGTGGACCGCCATCTTGAACGATAATAATTCTTTAATCGGATGTTGCGCTTCAAGTCAGGAGTAAACCACACTGGAAAGCAGCGTTTCCCAGAGGTATAAGTTCCAGTAGGTACATGATCTTTTATGATTTCGAACAATTTATCATAAAAATAGCGCAGAGCGTCATCAACATTATTGAATGTTTGGAGAATATTCCAATCAACGGAACCGAGCGACGAACGCAAGGCCGGAAAATCAGCTTTCCTGAAGTTATAAAACGTATTGTTGCGTGTTGGAAAATTTATTTGGCGTTCAAAGGAGCTTCGGCTCACAGTCATGCTCAGCGCGGGATGATACAGATCCTCCGGGACAAAGGGCGACTCACAATGAGCCACAGACACCTCGACAGTATCTCCTGCAAGGACCAAGTCAAGCAATTTTTGGTCTCTGTTGTAGATGAAGTTGAACTGCTGCAACTTGAGGAGGTCACAAAAATTTTTGAACAGCACCGACTAAGGGTAAGAGTAAGGGTAAGCTTAAGGGTAAAAGCAAGGGTAAGGGTAAGGGTAAGGGTAAGGGTAAGGGTAAGGGTAAGGGTAAAGGTAAGGGTAAGCCTAAGGGTAAAAGCAAGGGTAAGGGTAAGGGTAAGGGTAAGGGTAAGGGTGAGGGTAAGGGTAAGGGTAAGCTTAAGGGTAAAAGCAAGGGTAAGGGTAAGGGTAAGGGTAAGGGTAAGGGTAAGGGTAAGGGTAAGGGTAAGCTTAAGGGTAAGGGTAAGGGTAAGGTTAAGGGTAAGCTTAAGGGTAAAAGCAAGGGTAAGGGTAAGGGTAAGGGTAAGGGTAAGGGTAAGGGTAAGCTTAAGGGTAAAAGCACGGGTAAGGGTAAGGGTAAGGGTAAGGGTAAGGGTAATGGTAAGGGTAAAGGTGAGGGTAAGCCTAAGGGTAAAAGCAAGGGTAAGGGTAAGGGTAAGGGTAAGGGTAAGGGTAAGGGTAAGGGTAAGGGAAAGGGTAAGGGTAAGGGTAAAGGTAAGCTTAAGGGTAAAAGCAAGGGTAAGGGTAAGGGTAAGGGTAAGGGTAAGGGTAAGGGTAAGGGTAAGCTTAAGGGTAAAAGCAAGGGTAAGGGTAAGGGTAAGGGTGAGGGTAAGGGTAAGCTTAAGGGTAAAAGCAAGGGTAAGGGTAAGGGTAAGGGTAAGGGTAAGGGTAAGGGTAAGGGTAAGTGTAAGGGTAAGCTTAAGGGTAAGGGTAAGGGTAAGGGTAAGCTTAAGGGTAAAAGCAAGGGTAAGGGTAAGAGTAAGGGTAAGGGTAAGGGTAAGGGTAAGGGTAAGGGTAAGGGTAAGGGTAAGGGTGAGGGTAAGGGTGAGCTTAAGGGTAAAAGCAAGGGTAAGGGTAAGGGTAAGGGTAAGGGTAAGGGTAAGGGTAAGGGTAAGGGTAAGGGTAAGCTTAAGGGTAAAAGCAAGGGTAAGGGTAAGGGTAAGGGTAAGGGTAAGGGTAAGGGTGAGGGTAAGGGTAAGGGTAAGGGTAAAGGTAAGGGTAAGCCTAAGGGTAAAAGCAAGGGTAAGGGTAAGGGTAAGGGTAAGGGTAAGAGTAAGGGTAAGGGTAAGGGTAAGGGTAAGCTTAAGGGTAAAAGCGAGGGTAAGGGTAAGGGTAAGGGTAAGGGTAAGCCTAAGGGTAAAAGCAAGGGTAAGGGTAAGGGTAAGGGTAAGGGTAAGGGTAAGGGTAAGGGTAAGCTTAAGGGTAAAAGCAAGGGTAAGGGTAAGGGTAAGGGTAAGGGTAAGGGTAAGGGTAAGCTTAAGGGTAAAAGCAAGGGTGAGGGTAAGGGTAAGGGTAAGGGTAAGGGTAAGGGTTAGGGTAAAAGTAAGGGTAAGGGTAAGGGTAAGGGTAAGCTTAAGGGTAAAAGCAAGGGTAAGGGTAAGGGTAAGGGTAAGGGTAAGGGTAAGGGTAAGGGTAAGGGTAAGCCTAAGGGTAAAAGCAAGGGTAAGGGTAAGGGTAAGGGTAAGGGTAAGGGTAAGCTTAAGGGTAAAAGCAAGGGTAAGGGTAAGGGTAAGGGTAAGGGTAAGGGTAAGCTTAAGGGTAAAAGCAAGGGTGAGGGTAAGGGTAAGGGTAAGGGTAAGGGTAAGGGTAAGGGTAAGGGTAAGGGTAAGGGTAAGGGTAAGCTTAAGGGTAAAAGCAAGGGTAAGGGTAAGGGTAAGGGTAAGGGTAAGGGTAAGGGTAAGGGTAAGGGTAAGGGTAAGCTTAAGGGTAAAAGCAAGGGTAAGGGTAAGGGTAAGGGTAAGCCTAAGGGTAAAAGCAAGGGTAAGGGTAAGGGTAAGGGTAAGGGTAAGGGTAAGCTTAAGGGTAAAAGCAAGGGTAAGGGTAAGGGTAAGGGTAAGGGTAAGGGTAAGGGTAAGGGTAAGGGTAAGAGTAAGGGTAAGCTTAAGGGTAAAAGCAAGGGTAAGGGTAAGGGTAAGGGTAAGGGTAAGGGTAAGGGTAAGGGTAAAGGTAAGGGTAAGCCTAAGGGTAAAAGCAAGGGTAAGGGTAAGGGTAAGGGTAAGGGTAAGTGTGAGGGTAAGGGTAAGGGTAAGCTTAAGGGTAAAAGCAAGGGTAAGGGTAAGGGTAAGGGTAAGGGTAAGGGTAAGGGTAAGGGTAAGGGTAAGGGTAAGCTTAAGGGTAAGGGTAAGGGTAAGGTTAAGGGTAAGCTTAAGGGTAAAAGCAAGGGTAAGGGTAAGGGTAAGGGTAAGGGTAAGGGTAAGCTTAAGGGTAAAAGCAAGGGTAAGGGTAAGGGTAAGGGTAAGGGTAAGGGTAAGGGTAAGGGTAAGGGTAAGGGTAAGGGTAAGCTTAAGGGTAAGGGTAAGGGTAAGGGTAAGCTTAAGGGTAAAAGCAAGGGTAAGGGTAAGGGTAAGGGTAAGGGTAAGGGTAAGCTTAAGGGTAAGGGTAAGGGTAAGGGTAAGGGTAAGCTTAAGGGTAAAAGCAAGGGTAAGGTTAAGGGTAAGGGTAAGGGTAAGGGTAAGGGTAAGGGTAAGGGTAAGCTTAAGGGTAAGGGTAAGGGTAAGGGTAAGGGTAAGCTTAAGGGTAAAAGCAAGGGTAAGGGTAAGGGTAAGGGTAAGGGTAAGGGTAAGGGTAAGGGTAAGGGTAAGGGTAAGGGTAAGGGTAAGGGTAAGGGTAAGGGTAAGGGTAAGGGTAAGGGTAAGGGTAAGGGTAAGGGTAAGGGTAAGGGTAAGGGTAAGGGTAAGCTTAAGGGTAAGGGTAAGGGTAAGGGTAAGCTTAAGGGTAAAAGCAAGGGTAAGGGTAAGGGTAAGGGTAAGGGTAAGGGTAAGCTTAAGGGTAAAAGCAAGGGTAAGGGTAAGGGTAAGGGTAAGGGTAAGGGTAAGGGTAAGGGTAAGGGTAAGGGTAAGGGTAAGGGTAAGGGTAAGGGTAAGGGTAAGGGTAAGCTTAAGGGTAAGGGTAAGGGTAAGGGTAAGCTTAAGGGTAAAAGCAAGGGTAAGGGTAAGGGTAAGGGTAAGGGTAAGGGTAAGGGTAAAGGTAGGGGTAAGAGTAAGGGTAAGGGTAAGCTTAAGGGTAAAAGCAAGGGTAAGGGTAAGGGTAACGGTAAGGGTAAGGGTAAGGGTAAGCTTAAGGGTAAAAGCAAGGGTAAGGGTAAGGGTAAGGGTAAGGGTAAGGGTAAGGGTAATGGTAAGGGTAAAGGTGAGGGTAAGCCTAAGGGTAAAAGCAAGGGTAAGGGTAAGGGGTAGGGTAAGGGTAAGGGTAAGGGTAAGCTTAAGGGTAAAAGCAAGGGTAAGGGTAAGAGTAAGGGTAAGGGTAAGGGTAAGGGTAAGGGTAAGGGTAAGGGTAAGGGTGAGCTTAAGGGTAAAAGCAAGGGTAAGGGTAAGGGTAAGGGTAAGGGTAAGGGTAAGGGTAGGGGTAAGAGTAAGGGTAAGGGTAAGCTTAAGGGTAAAAGCAAGGGTAAGGGTAAGGGTAACGGTAAGGGTAAGGGTAAGGGTAAGCTTAAGGGTAAAAGCAAGGGTAAGGGTAAGGGTAAGGGTAAGGGTAAGGGTAAGGGTAATGGTAAGGGTAAAGGTGAGGGTAAGCCTAAGGGTAAAAGCAAGGGTAAGGGTAAGGGTAAGGGTAAGGGTAAGGGTAAGGGTAAGGGTAAGGGTAAGGGTAAGGGTAAGGGTAAGGGTAAGCTTAAGGGTAAAAGCAAGGGTAAGGGTAAGGGTAAGGGTAAGGGTAAGGGTAAGGGTAAGCGTAAGCTTAAGGGTAAGGGTAAGGGTAAGGGTAAGGGTAAGCTTAAGGGTAAAAGCAAGGGTAAGGGTAAGGGTAAGGGTAAGGGTAAGCTTAAGGGTAAAAGCAAGGGTAAGGGTAAGGGTAAGGGTAAGGGTAAGGGTAAGTGTAAGGGTAAGCTTAAGGGTAAGGGTAAGGGTAAGGGTAAGCTTAAGGGTAAAAGCAAGGGTAAGGGTAAGAGTAAGGGTAAGGGTAAGGGTAAGGGTAAGGGTAAGGGTAAGGGTAAGGGTAAGGGTAAGGGTAAGGGTAAGGGTAAGGGTAAGGGTAAGGGTGAGCTTAAGGGTAAAAGCAAGGGTAAGGGTAAGGGTAAGGGTAAGGGTAAGGGTAAGGGTAAGGGTAAGGGTAAGGGTAAGCTTAAGGGTAAAAGCAAGGGTAAGGGTAAGGGTAAGGGTAAGGGTAAGGGTAAGGGTAAGGGTAAGGGTAAGGGTAAGGGTAAGGGTAAAGGTAAGGGTAAGCCTAAGGGTAAAAGCAAGGGTAAGGGTAAGGGTAAGGGTAAGGGTAAGAGTAAGGGTAAGGGTAAGGGTAAGGGTAAGCTTAAGGGTAAAAGCGAGGGTAAGGGTAAGGGTAAGGGTAAGGGTAAGCCTAAGGGTAAAAGCAAGGGTAAGGGTAAGGGTAAGGGTAAGGGTAAGGGTAAGCTTAAGGGTAAAAGCAAGGGTAAGGGTAAGGGTAAGGGTAAGGGTAAGGGTAAGCTTAAGGGTAAAAGCAAGGGTGAGGGTAAGGGTAAGGGTAAGGGTAAGGGTAAGGGTTAGGGTAAAAGTAAGGGTAAGGGTAAGGGTAAGGGTAAGCTTAAGGGTAAAAGCAAGGGTAAGGGTAAGGGTAAGGGTAAGGGTAAGGGTAAGGGTAAGGGTAAGGGTAAGGGTAAGGGTAAGCCTAAGGGTAAAAGCAAGGGTAAGGGTAAGGGTAAGGGTAAGGGTAAGGGTAAGGGTAAGCTTAAGGGTAAAAGCAAGGGTAAGGGTAAGGGTAAGGGTAAGGGTAAGGGTAAGGGTAAGCTTAAGGGTAAAAGCAAGGGTGAGGGTAAGGGTAAGGGTAAGGGTAAGGGTAAGGGTAAGGGTAAGGGTAAGGGTAAGGGTAACGGTAAGGGTAAGGGTAAGGGTAAGGGTAAGCTTAAGGCTAAAAGCAAGGGTAAGGGTAAGGGTAAGGGTAAGGGTAAGGGTAAGGGTAAGGGTAAGGGTAAGCTTAAGGGTAAAAGCAAGGGTAAGGGTAAGGGTAAGGGTAAGGGTAAGCCTAAGGGTAAAAGCAAGGGTAAGGGTAAGGGTAAGGGTAAGGGTAAGGGTAAGCTTAAGGGTAAAAGCAAGGGTAAGGGTAAGGGTAAGGGTAAGGGTAAGGGTAAGGGTAAGGGTAAGGGTAAGGGTAAGGGTAAGGGTAAGGGTAAGGGTAAGGGTAAAGGTAAGGGTAAGCCTAAGGGTAAAAGCAAGGGTAAGGGTAAGGGTAAGGGTAAGGGTAAGGGTGAGGGTAAGGGTAAGGGTAAGCTTAAGGGTAAAAGCAAGGGTAAGGGTAAGGGTAAGGGTAAGGGTAAGGGTAAGGGTAAGGGTAAGGGTAAGGGTAAGGGTAAGCTTAAGGGTAAGGGTAAGGGTAAGGTTAAGGGTAAGCTTAAGGGTAAAAGCAAGGGTAAGGGTAAGGGTAAGGGTAAGGGTAAGGGTAAGGGTAAGCTTAAGGGTAAAAGCACGGGTAAGGGTAAGGGTAAGGGTAAGGGTAAGGGTAAGGGTAATGGTAAGGGTAAAGGTGAGGGTAAGCCTAAGGGTAAAAGCAAGGGTAAGGGTAAGGGTAAGGGTAAGGGTAAGGGTAAGGGTAAGGGTAAGGGTAAGGGTAAGGGAAAGGGTAAGGGTAAGGGTAAAGGTAAGCTTAAGGGTAAAAGCAAGGGTAAGGGTAAGGGTAAGGGTAAGGGTAAGGGTAAGGGTAAGCGTAAGCTTAAGGGTAAGGGTAAGGGTAAGGGTAAGGGTAAGCTTAAGGGTAAAAGCAAGGGTAAGGGTAAGGGTAAGGGTGAGGGTAAGGGTAAGCTTAAGGGTAAAAGCAAGGGTAAGGGTAAGGGTAAGGGTAAGGGTAAGGGTAAGGGTAAGGGTAAGTGTAAGGGTAAGCTTAAGGGTAAGGGTAAGGGTAAGGGTAAGCTTAAGGGTAAAAGCAAGGGTAAGGGTAAGAGTAAGGGTAAGGGTAAGGGTAAGGGTAAGGGTAAGGGTAAGGGTAAGGGTAAGGGTAAGGGTAAGGGTGAGCTTAAGGGTAAAAGCAAGGGTAAGGGTAAGGGTAAGGGTAAGGGTAAGGGTAAGGGTAAGGGTAAGGGTAAGGGTAAGCTTAAGGGTAAAAGCAAGGGTAAGGGTAAGGGTAAGGGTAAGGGTAAGGGTAAGGGTGAGGGTAAGGGTAAGGGTAAGGGTAAAGGTAAGGGTAAGCCTAAGGGTAAAAGCAAGGGTAAGGGTAAGGGTAAGGGTAAGGGTAAGAGTAAGGGTAAGGGTAAGGGTAAGGGTAAGCTTAAGGGTAAAAGCGAGGGTAAGGGTAAGGGTAAGGGTAAGGGTAAGCCTAAGGGTAAAAGCAAGGGTAAGGGTAAGGGTAAGGGTAAGGGTAAGGGTAAGGGTAAGCTTAAGGGTAAAAGCAAGGGTAAGGGTAAGGGTAAGGGTAAGGGTAAGGGTAAGGGTAAGCTTAAGGGTAAAAGCAAGGGTGAGGGTAAGGGTAAGGGTAAGGGTAAGGGTAAGGGTTAGGGTAAAAGTAAGGGTAAGGGTAAGGGTAAGGGTAAGCTTAAGGGTAAAAGCAAGGGTAAGGGTAAGGGTAAGGGTAAGGGTAAGGGTAAGGGTAAGGGTAAGGGTAAGCCTAAGGGTAAAAGCAAGGGTAAGGGTAAGGGTAAGGGTAAGGGTAAGGGTAAGCTTAAGGGTAAAAGCAAGGGTAAGGGTAAGGGTAAGGGTAAGGGTAAGGGTAAGCTTAAGGGTAAAAGCAAGGGTGAGGGTAAGGGTAAGGGTAAGGGTAAGGGTAAGGGTAAGGGTAAGGGTAAGGGTAAGGGTAAGGGTAAGCTTAAGGGTAAAAGCAAGGGTAAGGGTAAGGGTAAGGGTAAGGGTAAGGGTAAGGGTAAGGGTAAGGGTAAGCTTAAGGGTAAAAGCAAGGGTAAGGGTAAGGGTAAGGGTAAGCCTAAGGGTAAAAGCAAGGGTAAGGGTAAGGGTAAGGGTAAGGGTAAGGGTAAGGTTAAGGGTAAAAGCAAGGGTAAGGGTAAGGGTAAGGGTAAGGGTAAGGGTAAGGGTAAGGGTAAGGGTAAGAGTAAGGGTAAGCTTAAGGGTAAAAGCAAGGGTAAGGGTAAGGGTAAGGGTAAGGGTAAGGGTAAGGGTAAGGGTAAAGGTAAGGGTAAGCCTAAGGGTAAAAGCAAGGGTAAGGGTAAGGGTAAGGGTAAGGGTAAGTGTGAGGGTAAGGGTAAGGGTAAGCTTAAGGGTAAAAGCAAGGGTAAGGGTAAGGGTAAGGGTAAGGGTAAGGGTAAGGGTAAGGGTAAGGGTAAGGGTAAGCTTAAGGGTAAGGGTAAGGGTAAGGTTAAGGGTAAGCTTAAGGGTAAAAGCAAGGGTAAGGGTAAGGGTAAGGGTAAGGGTAAGGGTAAGCTTAAGGGTAAAAGCAAGGGTAAGGGTAAGGGTAAGGGTAAGGGTAAGGGTAAGGGTAAGGGTAAGGGTAAGGGTAAGGGTAAGCTTAAGGGTAAGGGTAAGGGTAAGGGTAAGCTTAAGGGTAAAAGCAAGGGTAAGGGTAAGGGTAAGGGTAAGGGTAAGGGTAAGCTTAAGGGTAAGGGTAAGGGTAAGGGTAAGGGTAAGCTTAAGGGTAAAAGCAAGGGTAAGGTTAAGGGTAAGGGTAAGGGTAAGGGTAAGGGTAAGGGTAAGGGTAAGCTTAAGGGTAAGGGTAAGGGTAAGGGTAAGGGTAAGCTTAAGGGTAAAAGCAAGGGTAAGGGTAAGGGTAAGGGTAAGGGTAAGGGTAAGGGTAAGGGTAAGGGTAAGGGTAAGGGTAAGGGTAAGGGTAAGGGTAAGGGTAAGGGTAAGGGTAAGGGTAAGGGTAAGGGTAAGGGTAAGCTTAAGGGTAAGGGTAAGGGTAAGGGTAAGCTTAAGGGTAAAAGCAAGGGTAAGGGTAAGGGTAAGGGTAAGGGTAAGGGTAAGCTTAAGGGTAAAAGCAAGGGTAAGGGTAAGGGTAAGGGTAAGGGTAAGGGTAAGGGTAAGGGTAAGGGTAAGGGTAAGGGTAAGGGTAAGGGTAAGGGTAAGGGTAAGGGTAAGGGTAAGGGTAAGCTTAAGGGTAAGGGTAAGGGTAAGGGTAAGCTTAAGGGTAAAAGCAAGGGTAAGGGTAAGGGTAAGGGTAAGGGTAAGGGTAAGGGTAAAGGTAAGGGTAAGCCTAAGGGTAAAAGCAAGGGTAAGGGTAAGGGTAAGGGTAAGGGTAAGGGTAAGGGTAAGGGTAAGGGTAAGGGTAAGGGTAAGGGTAAGGGTAAGCTTAAGGGTAAAAGCAAGGGTAAGGGTAAGGGTAAGGGTAAGGGTAAGGGTAAGGGTAAGGGTAAGGGTAAGGGTAAGGGTAAGGGTAAGGGTAAGGGTAAGGGTGAGCTTAAGGGTAAAAGCAAGGGTAAGGGTGAGGGTAAGGGTAAGGGTAAGGGTAAGGGTAAGGGTAAGGGTAAGGGTAAGGGTAAGGGTAAGCTTAAGGGTAAAAGCAAGGGTAAGTGTAAGGGTAAGGGTAAGGGTAAGGGTTAGGGTAAGGGTAAAGGTAAGGGTTATCCTAAGGGTAAAAGCAAGGGTAAGGGTAAGGGTAAGGGTAAGGGTAAGGGTAAGGGTAAGGGTAAGGGTAAGGGTAAGGGTAAGAGTAAGGGTAAGGGTAAGGGTAAGCTTAAGGGTAAAAGCAAGGGTAAGGGTAAGGGTGAGCCTAAGGGTAAAAGCAAGGGTAAGGGTAAGGTTAAGGGTAAGGGTGAGGGTAAGCTTAAGGGTAAAAGCAAGGGTAAGGGTGAGGGTAAGGGTAAGGGTAAGGGTAAGCTTAAGGGTAAAAGCAAGGGTAAGGGTAAGGGAGGGTAAGGGTAAGGGTAAGGGTAAGGGTAAAGGTAAGGGTAAGCCTAAGAGTAAAAGCAAGGGTGAGGGTAAGGGTAAGGGTAAGGGTAAGGGTAAGGGTAAGGGTAAGGGTAAGGGTAAGGGTAAGGGTAAGGGTAAGCTTAAGGGTAAAAGCAAGGGTAAGGATAAGGGTAAGGGTAAGGGTAAGGGTAAGGGTAAGGGTAAGGGTAAGCTTAAGGGTAAAAGCAAGGGTAAGGGTAAGGGTAAGGGTAAGGGTAAGGGTAAGGGTAATGGTAAGGGTAAAGGTAAGGGTAAGCCTAAGGGTAAAAGCAAGTGTAAGGGTAAGGGTAAGGGTAAGGGTAAGGGTAAGGGTAAGGGTAAGGGTAAGGGTAAGGGTAAGGGTAAGGCTAAGGGTAAGCTTAAGGGTAAAAGCAAGGGTAAGGGTAATGGTAAGGGTAAGGGTAAGGGTAAGGGTAAGGGTAAGCGTAAGCTTAAGGGTAAGGGTAAGGGTAAGGGTAAGGGTAAGCTTAAGGGTAAAAGCAAGGGTAAGGGTAAGGGTAAGGGTAAGGGTAAGGGTAAGGGTAAGGGTAAGCTTAAGGGTAAAAGCAAGGGTAAGGGTAAGGGTAAGGGTAAGGGTAAGGGTAAGGGTAAGGGTAAGCTTAAGGGTAAAAGCAAGGGTAAGGGTAAGAGTAAGGGTAAGGGTAAGGGTAAGGGTAAGGGTAAGGGTAAGGGTAAGGGTAAGGGTGAGCTTAAGGGTAAAAGCAAGGGTAAGG
This sequence comes from Myrrha octodecimguttata, assembly GCA_958510865.1. Classification (NCBI taxonomy): domain Eukaryota; kingdom Metazoa; phylum Arthropoda; class Insecta; order Coleoptera; family Coccinellidae; genus Myrrha; species Myrrha octodecimguttata. Next base: position 231,395 of record CAUEHS010000004.1, on the reverse strand, counting down.
GTAAGGGTAAGGGTAAGGGTAAGGGTAAGGGTAAGGGTAGGGGTAAGAGTAAGGGTAAGGGTAAGCTTAAGGGTAAAAGCAAGGGTAAGGGTAAGGGTAACGGTAAGGGTAAGGGTAAGGGTAAGCTTCAGGGTAAAAGCAAGGTTAAGGGTAAGGGTAAGGGTAAGGGTAAGGGTAAGGGTAATGGTAAGGGTAAAGGTGAGGGTAAGCCTAAGGGTAAAAGCAAGGGTAAGGGTAAGGGTAAGGGTAAGGGTAAGGGTAAGGGTAAGGGTAAGGGTAAGGGTAAGGGTAAGGGTAAGGGTAAGCTTAAGGGTAAAAGCAAGGGTAAGGGTAAGGGTAAGGGTAAGGGTAAGGGAAAGGGTAAGCGTAAGCTTAAGGGTAAGGGTAAGGGTAAGGGTAAGGGTAAGCTTAAGGGTAAAAGCAAGGGTAAGGGTAAGGGTAAGGGTAAGGGTAAGCTTAAGGGTAAAAGCAAGGGTAAGGGTAAGGGTAAGGGTAAGGGTAAGGGTAAGTGTAAGGGTAAGCTTAAGGGTAAGGGTAAGGGTAAGGGTAAGCTTAAGGGTAAAAGCAAGGGTAAGGGTAAGAGTAAGGGTAAGGGTAAGGGTAAGGGTAAGGGTAAGGGTAAGGGTAAGGGTAAGGGTAAGGGTAAGGGTAAGGGTAAGGGTAAGGGTAAGGGTGAGCTTAAGGGTAAAAGCAAGGGTAAGGGTAAGGGTAAGGGTAAGGGTAAGGGTAAGGGTAAGGGTAAGAGTAAGGGTAAGCTTAAGGGTAAAAGCAAGGGTAAGGGTAAGGGTAAGGGTAAGGGTAAGGGTAAGGGTAAGGGTAAGGGTAAGGGTAAGGGTAAGGGTAAAGGTAAGGGTAAGCCTAAGGGTAAAAGCAAGGGTAAGGGTAAGGGTAAGGGTAAGGGTAAGAGTAAGGGTAAGGGTAAGGGTAAGGGTAAGCTCAAGGGTAAAAGCGAGGGTAAGGGTAAGGGTAAGGGTAAGGGTAAGCCTAAGGGTAAAAGCAAGGGTAAGGGTAAGGGTAAGGGTAAGGGTAAGGGTAAGCTTAAGGGTAAAAGCAAGGGTAAGGGTAAGGGTAAGGGTAAGGGTAAGGGTAAGCTTAAGGGTAAAAGCAAGGGTGAGGGTAAGGGTAAGGGTAAGGGTAAGGGTAAGGGTTAGGGTAAAAGTAAGGGTAAGGGTAAGGGTAAGGGTAAGCTTAAGGGTAAAAGCAAGGGTAAGGGTAAGGGTAAGGGTAAGGGTAAGGGTAAGGGTAAGGGTAAGGGTAAGGGTAAGGGTAAGGGTAAGCCTAAGGGTAAAAGCAAGGGTAAGGGTAAGGGTAAGGGTAAGGGTAAGGGTAAGCTTAAGGGTAAAAGCAAGGGTAAGGGTAAGGGTAAGGGTAAGGGTAAGGGTAAGGGTAAGCTTAAGGGTAAAAGCAAGGGTGAGGGTAAGGGTAAGGGTAAGGGTAAGGGTAAGGGTAAGGGTAAGGGTAAGGGTAAGGGTAAGGGTAACGGTAAGGGTAAGGGTAAGGGTAAGGGTAAGCTTAAGGGTAAAAGCAAGGGTAAGGGTAAGGGTAAGGGTAAGGGTAAGGGTAAGGGTAAGGGTAAGGGTAAGGGTAAGCTTAAGGGTAAAAGCAAGGGTAAGGGTAAGGGTAAGGGTAAGGGTAAGCCTAAGGGTAAAAGCAAGGGTAAGGGTAAGGGTAAGGGTAAGGGTAAGGGTAAGCTTAAGGGTAAAAGCAAGGGTAAGGGTAAGGGTAAGGGTAAGGGTAAGGGTAAGGGTAAGGGTAAGGGTAAGGGTAAGAGTAAGGGTAAGCTTAAGGGTAAAAGCAAGGGTAAGGGTAAGGGTAAGGGTAAGGGTAAGGGTAAGGGTAAGGGTAAAGGTAAGGGTAAGCCTAAGGGTAAAAGCAAGGGTAAGGGTAAGGGTAAGGGTAAGGGTAAGGGTGAGGGTAAGGGTAAGGGTAAGCTTAAGGGTAAAAGCAAGGGTAAGGGTAAGGGTAAGGGTAAGGGTAAGGGTAAGGGTAAGGGTAAGGGTAAGGGTAAGGGTAAGCTTAAGGGTAAGGGTAAGGGTAAGGTTAAGGGTAAGCTTAAGGGTAAAAGCAAGGGTAAGGGTAAGGGTAAGGGTAAGGGTAAGGGTAAGCTTAAGGGTAAAAGCAAGGGTAAGGGTAAGGGTAAGGGTAAGGGTAAGGGTAAGGGTAAGGGTAAGGGTAAGCTTAAGGGTAAGGGTAAGGGTAAGGGTAAGGGTAAGCTTAAGGGTAAAAGCAAGGGTAAGGGTAAGGGTAAGGGTAAGGGTAAGGGTAAGCTCAAGGGTAAGGGTAAGGGTAAGGGTAAGGGTAAGCTTAAGGGTAAAAGCAAGGGTAAGGTTAAGGGTAAGGGTAAGGGTAAGGGTAAGGGTAAGGGTAAGGGTAAGGGTAAGCTTAAGGGTAAGGGTAAGGGTAAGGGTAAGGGTAAGGGTAAGCTTAAGGGTAAAAGCAAGGGTAAGGGTAAGGGTAAGGGTAAGGGTAAGGGTAAGGGTAAGGGTAAGGGTAAGGGTAAGGGTAAGGGTAAGGGTAAGGGTAAGGGTAAGGGTAAGGGTAAGGGTAAGCTTAAGGGTAAGGGTAAGGGTAAGGGTAAGCTTAAGGGTAAAAGCAAGGGTAAGGGTAAGGGTAAGGGTAAGGGTAAGGGTAAGCTTAAGGGTAAAAGCAAGGGTAAGGGTAAGGGTAAGGGTAAGGGTAAGGGTAAGGGTAAGGGTAAGGGTAAGGCTAAGGGTAAGGGTAAGGGTAAGGGTAAGGGTAAGGGTAAGGGTAAGGGTAAGCTTAAGGGTAAGGGTAAGGGTAAGCTTAAGGGTAAAAGCAAGGGTAAGGGTAAGGGTAAGGGTAAGGGTAAGGGTAAGGGTAAGGGTAAAGGTAAGGGTAAAAGCAAGGGTAAGGGTAAGGGTAAGGGTAAGGGTAAGGGTAAGGGTAAGGGTAAGGGTAAGGGTAAGGGTAAGGGTAAGCTTAAGGGTAAAAGCAAGGGTAAGGGTAAGGGTAAGGGTAAGGGTAAGGGTAAGGGTAAGGGTAAGGGTAAGGGTAAGGGTAAGGGTAAGGGTAAGGGTGAGCTTAAGGGTAAAAGCAAGGGTAAGGGTAAGGGTAAGGGTAAGGGTAAGGGTAAGGGTAAGGGTAAGGGTAAGGGTAAGGGTAAGGGTAAGCTTAAGGGTAAAAGCAAGGGTAAGTGTAAGGGTAAGGGTAAGGGTAAGGGTTAGGGTAAGGGTAAAGGTAAGGGTAAGCCTAAGGGTAAAAGCAAGGGTAAGGGTAAGTGTAAGGGTAAGGGTAAGGGTAAGGGTAAGGGTAAGGGTAAGGGTAAGGGTAAGGGTAAGAGTAAGGGTAAGGGTAAGGGTAAGCTTAAGGGTAAAAGCAAGGGTAAGGGTAAGGGTAAGGGTAAGGGTAAGCCTAAGGGTAAAAGCAAGGGTAAGGGTAAGGTTAAGGGTAAGGGTAAGGGTAAGCTTAAGGGTAAAAGCAAGGGTAAGGGTGAGGGTAAGGGTAAGGGTAAGGGTAAGCTTAAGGGTAAAAGCAAGGGTAAGGGTAAGGGTGAGGGTAAGGGTAAGGGTAAGGGTAAGGGTAAAGGTAAGGGTAAGCCTAAGAGTAAAAGCAAGGGTGAGGGTAAGGGTAAGGGTAAGGGTAAGGGTAAGGGTAAGGGTAAGGGTAAGGGTAAGGGTAAGGGTAAGGGTAAGGGTAAGGGTAAGCTTAAGGGTAAAAGCAAGGGTAAGGATAAGGGTAAGGGTAAGGGTAAGGGTAAGGGTAAGGGTAAGGGTAAGCTTAAGGGTAAAAGCAAGGGTAAGGGTAAGGGTAAGGGTAAGGGTAAGGGTAAGGGTAAGGGTAAGCTTAAGGGTAAAAGCAAGGGTAAGGGTTAGGGTAAGGTTAAGAGTAAGGGTAAGGGTAAGGGTAAGCTTAAGGGTAAAAGCAAGGGTAAGGGTAAGGGTAAGGGTAAGGGTAAGGGTAAGGGTAAGGGTAAAGGTAAGGGTAAGCCTAAGGGTAAAAGCAAGGGTAAGGGTAAGGGTAAGGGTAAGGGTAAGGGTAAGGGTAAGGGTAAGGGTAAGGGTAAGTGTAAGGGTAAGGGTAAGCTTAAGGGTATAAGCAAGTGTAAGGGTAAGGGTAAGGGTGAGGGTAAGGGTAAGGGTAAGGGTAAGGGTAAGCTTAAGGGTAAAAGCAAGGTTGAGGGTAAGGGTAAGGGTAAGGGTAAGGGTAAGGGTAAGGGTAAGGGTAAGGGTAAGGGTAAGGGTAAGCTTAAGGGTAAAAGCAAGGGTAAGGGTAAGGGTAAGGGAAAGGGTAAGGGTAAGGGTAAGGGTAAGGGTAAGGGTAAGGGTAAGGGTAAGAGTAAGGGTAAGGGTAAGGGTAAGGGTAAGGGTAAAGGTAAGGTTAAGCCTAAGGGTAAAAGCAAGGGTAAGGGTAAGGGTAAGGGTAAGGGTAAGGGTAAGGGTAAGGGTAAGGGTAAGGGTAAGGGTAAGGGTAAGGGTAAGGGTAAGGGTAAGGGTAAGGGTAAGGGTAAGGGTAAGGGTAAGGGTAAGGGTAAGGGTAAGGGTAAGGGTAAGGGTAAGGGTAAGCTTAAGGGTAAAAGCAAGGGTAAGGGTAAGGGTAAGGGTAAGGGTAAGCCTAAGGGTAAAAGCAAGGGTAAGGGTAAGGGTAAGGGTAAGGGTAAGGGTAAGCTTAAGGGTAAAAGCAAGGGTAAGGGTAAGGGTAAGGGTAAGGGTAAGGGTAAGGGTAAGGGTAAGCTTAAGGGTAAAAGCAAGGGTAAGGGTAAAGGTAAGGGTAAGGGTAAGGGTAAGGGTAAGGGTAAGGGTAAAGGTAAGGGTAAGCCTAAGGGTCAAAGCAAGGGTAAGGGTAAGGGTAAGGGTAAGGGTAAGGGTAAGAGTAAGGGTAAGGGTAAGGGTAAGCTTAAGGGTAAAAGCAAGGGTAAGGGTAAGGGTAAGGGTAAGGGTAAGGGTAAGGGTAATGGTAAGGGTAAAGGTAAGGGTAAGCCTAAGGGTAAAAGCAAGGGTAAGGGTAAGGGTAAGGGTAAGGGTAAGGGTAAGGGTAAGGGTAAGGTTAAGGGTAAGGGTTAGGGTAAGGGTAAGGGTAAGGGTAAGGGTAAGCTTAAGGGTAAAAGCAAGGGTAAGGGTAAGGGTAAGGGTAAGGGTAAGGGTAAGGGTAAGGGTAAGGGTAAGCTTAAGGGTAAGGGTAAGGGTAAGGGTAAGCTTAAGGGTAAAAGCAAGGGTAAGGGTAAGGGTAAGGGTAAGGGTAAGGGTAAGGGTAAGGGTAAGGGTAAGCTTAAGGGTAAAAGCAAGGGTAAGGGTAAGGGTAAGGGTAAGGGTAAGGGTAAGGGTAAGGGTAAGGGTAAGGGTAAGGGTAAGGGTAAGAGTAAGGGTAAGCTTAAGGGTAAAAGCAAGGGTAAGGGTCAGGGTAAGGGTAAGTGTAAGGGTAAGGGTAAGGGTAAGGGTAAGGGTGAGCTTAAGGGTAAAAGCAAGGGTAAGGGAAAGGTTAAGGGTAAGGGTAAGGGTAAGGGTAAGGGTAAGGGTAAGGGTTAGCTTAAGGGTAAAAGCAAGGGTAAGGGTAAGGGTAAGGGTAAGGGTAAGGGTAAGGGTAAGGGTAAGGGTAAGGGTAAGGGTAAAGGTAAGGGTAAGCCTAAGGGTAAAAGCAAGGGTAAGGGTAAGGGTAAGGGTAAGGGTAAGGGTAAGAGTAAGGGTAAGGGTAAGGGTAAGCTTAAGGGTAAAAGCAGGGGTAAGGGTAAGGGTAAGGGTAAGGGTAAGCCTAAGGGTAAAAGCAAGGGTAAGGGTAAGGGTAAGGGTAAGGGTAAGCCTAAGGGTAAAAGCAAGGGTAAGGGTAAGGGTAAGGGTAAGGGTAAGGGTAAGGGTAAGGGTAAGGGTAAGGGTAAGGGTAAACTTAAGGGTAAAAGCAAGGGTGAGGGTAAGGGTAAGGGTAAGGGTAAGGGTAAGGGTAAGGGTAAGGGTAAGGGTAAGGGTAAGGGTAAGATAAGGGTAAGGGTAAGGGTAAGTTTAAGGGTAAAAGCAAGGGTAAGGGTAAGGGTAAGGGTAAGGGTAAGGGTAAGGGTAAGGGTAAGGGTAAGGGTAAGGGTAAGCTTAAGGGTAAAAGCAAGGGTAAGGGTAAGGGTAAGGGTAAGGGTAAGGGTAAAGGTAAGGGTAAGCCTAAGGGTAAAAGCAAGGGTAAGGGTAAGGGTAAGGGTAAGGGTTTGGGTAAGGGTAAGGGTTAGGGTAAGGGTAAGGGTAAGGGTAAGGGTAAGGGTAAGGGTAAGGGTAAGGGTAAGGGTAAGGGTAAGGGTAAGGGTAAGGGTAGGGGTAAGGGTAAGGGTAAGCTTAAGGGTAAAAGCAAGGGTAAGGGTAAGGGAAAGGGTAAGCCTAAGGGTAAAAGCAAGGGTAAGGGTAAGGGTAAGGGTAAGGGTAAGGGTAAGCTTAAGGGTAAAAGCAAGAGTAAGGGTAAGGGTAAGGGTAAGGGTAAGGGTAAGGGTAAGGGTAAGCTTAAGGGTAAAAGCAAGGGTAAGGGTAAAGGTAAGGGTAAGGGTAAGGGTAAGGGTAAGGGTAAGGGTAAGGGTGAAGGTAAGGGTAAGCCTAAGGGTAAAAGCAAGGGTAAGGGTAAGGGTAAGGGTAAGGGTAAGGGTAAGGTTAAGGGTAAGGGTAAGGGTAAGCTTAAGGGTAAAAGCAAGGGTAAGGGTAAGGGTAAGGGTAAGGGTAAGGGTAAGGGTAAGGGTAAGGGTAAGGGTAAGCTTAAGGGTAAGGGTAAGGGTAAGGGTAAGGGTAAGCTTAAGGGTAAAAGCAAGGGTAAGGGTAAGGGTAAGGGTAAGGGTAAGCTTAAGGGTAAAAGCAAGGGTAAGGGTAAGGGTAAGGGTAAGGGTAAGGGTAAGGGTAAGGGTAAGGGTAAGGGTAAGGGTAAGGGTAAGCTTAAGGGTAAGGGTAAGGGTAAGGGTAAGGGTAAGCTTAAGGGTAAAAGCAAGGGTAAGGGTAAGGGTAAGGGTAAGGGTAAGGGTAAGGGTAAGGGTAAGGGTAAGGGTAAGGGTAAGCTTAAGGGTAAGGGTAAGGGTAAGGGTAAGGGTAAGCTTAAGGGTAAAAGCAAGGGTAAGGGTAAGGGTGAGGGTAAGGGTAAGGGTAAGGGTAAGGGTAAGGGTAAGCTTAAGGGTAAGGGTAAGGGTAAGGGTAAGGGTAAGGGTAAGCTTAAGGGTAAAAGCAAGGGTAAGGGTAAGGGTAAGGGTAAGGGTAAGGGTAAGGGTAAGGATAAGGGTAAGGGTAAGGGTAAGGGTAAGGGTAAGGGTAAGGGTAAGGGTAAGGGTAAGGGAAAGCTTAAGGGAAAGGGTAAGGGTAAGGGTAAGGGTAAGCTTAAGGGTAAAAGCAAGGGTAAGGGTAAGGGTAAGGGTAAGGGTAAGCTTAAGGGTAAAAGCAAGGGTAAGGTTAAGGGTAAGGGTAAGGGTAAGGGTAAGGGTAAGGGTAAGGGTAAGGGTAAGGGTAAGGGTAAGGGTAAGGGTAAGCTTAAGGGTAAGGGTAAGGGTAAGGGTAAGGGTAAGCTTAAGGGTAAAAGCAAGGGTAAGGGTAAGGGTAAGGGTAAGGGTAAGGGTAAAGGTAAGGGTAAGCCTAAGGGTAAAAGCAAGGATAAGGGTAAGGGTAAGGGTAAGGGTAAGGGTAAGGGTGAGGGTAAGGGTAAGGGTAAGGGTAAGGGTAAGGGTAAGCTTAAGGGTAAAAGCAAGGGTAAGGGTAAGGGTAAGGGTAAGGGTAAGGGTAAGGGTAAGGGTAAGGGTAAGGGTAAGGGTAAGGGTAAGGGTAAGGGTAAGGGTAAGGGTAAGGGTAAGGGTAAGGGTAAGGGTAAGGGTAAGGGTAAGCTTAAGGGTAAAAGCAAGGGTAAGGGTAAGGGTAAGGGTAAGGGTAAGGGTAAGGGTAAGGGTAAGCTTAAGGGTAAAAGCAAGGGTAAGGGTAAGGGTAAGGGTAAGGGTAAGGGTAAGGGTTAGGGTAAGGGTAAAGGTAAGGGTAAGCCTAAGGGTAAAAGCAAGGGTAAGGGTAAGGGTAAGGGTAAGGGTAAGGGTAAGGGTAAGGGTAAGGGTAAGGGTAAGGGTAAGAGTAAGGGTAAGGGTAAGGGTAAGCTTAAGGGTAAAAGCAAGGGTAAGGGTAAGGGTAAGGGTAAGCCTAAGGGTAAAAGCAAGGGTAAGGGTAAGGGTAAGGGTAAGGGTAAGGGTAAGCTTAAGGGTAAAAGCAAGGGTAAGGGTAAGGGTAAGGGTAAGGGTAAGGGTAAGGGTAAGCTTAAGGGTAAAAGCAAGGGTAAGGGTAAGGGTAAGGGTAAGGGTAAGGGTAAGGGTAAGGGTAAGGGTAAGGGTAAGGGTAAAGGTAAGGGTAAGCCTAAGGGTAAAAGCAAGGGTAAGGGTAAGGGTAAGGGTAAGGGTAAGGGTAAGGGTAAGGGTAAGCTTAAGGGTAAAAGCAAGGGTAAGGGTAAGGGTAAGGGTAAGGGTAAGGGTAAGGGTAAGGGTAAGGGTAAGGGTAAGGGTAAGGGTAAGCTTAAGGGTAAAAGCAAGGGTAAGGGTAAGGGTAAGGGTAAGGGTAAGGGTAAGGGTAAGGGTAAGGGTAAGGGTAAAGGTAAGGGTAAGGGTAAGGGTAAGGGTAAGGGTAAGGGTAAGGGTAAGCTTAAGGGTAAAAGCAAGGGTAAGGGTTAGGGTAAGGGTAAGGGTAAGGGTAAGGGTAAGGGTAAGCTTAAGGGTAAAAGCAAGGGTAAGGGTAAGGGTAAGGGTAAGGGTAAGGGTAAGGGTAAGGGTAAGGGTAAGGGTAAGGGTAAGGGTAAGCTTAAGGGGAAAAGCAAGGGTAAGGGTAAGGGTAAGGGTAAGGGTAAGGGTAAGGGTAAGGGTAAGGGTAAGGGTAAGGGTAAGGGTAAGGGTAAGGGTAAGGGTAAGCTTAAGGGTAAAAGCAAGGGTAAGGGTAAGGGTAAGGGTAAGGGTAAGGGTTAGGGTAAGGGTAAAGGTAAGGGTAAGCCTAAGGGTAAAAGCAAGGGTAAGGGTAAGGGTAAGGGTAAGGGTAAGGGTAAGGGTAAGGGTAAGGGTAAGGGTAAGGGTAAGGGTAAGAGTAAGGGTAAGGGTAAGGGTAAGCTTAAGGGTAAAAGCAAGGGTAAGGGTAAGGGTAAGGGTAAGGGTAAGCCTAAGGGTAAAAGCAAGGGTAAGTGTAAGAGTAAGGGTAAGGGTAAGGGTAAGCTTAAGGGTAAAAGCAAGGGTAAGGGTAAGGGTAAGGGTAAGGGTAAGGGTAAGGGTAAGCTTAAGGGTAAAAGCAAGGGTAAGGGTAAGGGTAAGAGTAAGGGTAAGGGTAAGGGTAAGGGTAAGGGTAAGGGTAAAGGTAAGGGTAAGCCTAAGGGTAAAAGCAAGGGTAAGGGTAAGGGTAAGGGTAAGGGTAAGGGTAAGCTTAAGGGTAAAAGCAAGGGTAAGGGTAAGGGTAAGGGTAAGGGTAAGGGTAAGGGTAAGGGTAAGGGTAAGGGTAAGCTTAAGGGTAAAAGCAAGGGTAAGGGTAAGGGTAAGGGTAAGGGTAAGGGTAAGGGTAAGGGTAAGGGTAAGGGTAAGGGTAATGGTAAGGGTAAGGGTAAGGGTAAGGGTAAGGGTAAGCTAAAGGGTAAAAGCAAGGGTAAGGGTTAGGGTAAGGGTAAGGGTAAGGGTAAGGGTAAGGGTAAGCTTAAGGGTAAAAGCAAGGGTAAGGGTAAGGGTAAGGGTAAGGGTAAGGGTAAGGGTAAGGGTAAGGGTAAGGGTAAGGGTAAGGGTAAGGGTAAGGGTAAAGGTAAGGGTAATCCTAAGGGTAAAAGCAAGGGTAAGGGTAAGGGTAAGGGTAAGGGTAAGGGTAAGGGTAAGGGTAAGGGTAAGGGTAAGGGTAAGCTTAAGGGTATAAGCAAGGGTAAGGGTAAGGGTAAGGGTGAGGGTAAGGGTAAGGGTAAGGGTAAGGGTAAGGGTAAGCTTGAGGGTAAAAGCAAGGGTAAGGGTAAGGGTAAGGGTAAGGGTAAGGGTAAGGGTAAGGGTAAGCTTAAGGGTAAAAGCAAGGGTAAGGGTAAGGGTAAGGGTAAGGGTAAGGGTAAGGGTAAGGGTAAGGGTAAGGGTAAGGGTAAGGGTAAGGGTAAGGGTAAGGGTAAGGGTAAAGGTAAGGGTAAGCCTAAGGGTAAAAGCAAGGGTAAGGGTAAGGGTAAGGGTAAGGGTAAGGGTAAGGGTAAGGGTAAGGGTAAGGGTAAGGGTAACGGTAAGGGTAAGTGTAAGGGTAAGCTTAAGGGTAAAAGCAAGGGTAAGGGTAAGGGTAAGGGAAAGGGTAAGCCTAAGGGTAAAAGCAAGGGTAAGGGTAAGGGTAAGGGTAAGGGTAAGGGTAAGCTTAAGGGTAAAAGCAAGGGTAAGGGTAAGGGTAAGGGTAAGGGTAAGGGTAAGGGTAAGCTTAAGGGTAAAAGCAAGGGTAAGGGTAAGGGTAAGGGTAAGGGTAAGGGTAAGGGTAAGGGTAAGGGTAAGGGTAAGGGTAAGGGTAAGGGTAAAGGTAAGGGTAAGCCTAAGGGTAAAAGCAAGGGTAAGGGTAAGGGTAAGGGTAAGGGTAAGGGTAAGGGTAAGGGTAAGAGTAAGGGTAAGGGTAAGGGTAAGGGTAAGGGTAAGGGTAAGGGTAAGGGTAAGGGTAAGGGTAAGGGTAAGCTTAAGGCTAAAAGCAAGGGTAAGGGTAAGGGTAAGGGTAAGGGTAAGGGTAAGGGTAAGGGTAAGCTTAAGGGTAAAAGCAAGGGTAAGGGTAAGGGTAAGGGTAAGGGTAAGGGTAAGGGTAAGGGTAAGGGTAAGGGTAAGGGTAAGGGTAAGGGTAAGGGTAAGGGTAAGGGTAAGCTTAAGGGTAAAAGCAAGGGTAAGGGTAAGGGTAAGGGTAAGGGTAAGCTTAAGGGTAAGGGTAAGGGTAAGGGTAAGGGTAAGGGTAAAGGTAAGGGTAAGCCTAAGGGTAAAAGCAAGGGTAAGGGTAAGGGTAAGGGTAAGGGTAAGGGTAAGGGTAAGGGTAAGGGTAAGGGTAAGGGTAAGGGTAAGGGTAAGGGTAAGGGTAAGGGTAAGGGTAAGGGTAAGGGTAAGGGTAAGGGTAAGCTTAAGGGTAAAAGCAAGGGTGAGGGTAAGGGTAAGGGTAAGGGTAAGGGTAAGGGTAAGGGTAAGGGTAAGGGTAAGGGTAAGGGTAAGGGTAAGGGTAAGGGTAAGGGTAAGGGTAAGGGTAAGCCTAAGGGTAAAAGCAAGGGTAAGGGTAAGGGTTAGGGTAAGGGTAAGGGTAAGCTTAAGGGTAAAAGCAAGGGTAAGGGTAAGGGTAAGGGTAAGGGTAAGGGTAAGGGTAAGCTTAATGGTAAAAGCAAGGGTGAGGGTAAGGGTAAGGGTAAGGGTAAGGGTAAGGGTAAAGGTAAGGGTAAGCCTAAGGGTAAAAGCAAGGGTATGGGTAAGGGTAAGGGTAAGGGTAAGGGTAAGGGTAAGGGTAAGGGTAAGGGTAAGGGTAAGGGTAAGGGTAAGGGTAAGGGTAAGGGTAAGGGTAAGGGTAAGTCTAAGGGTAAGTCTAAGGGTAAAAGCAAGGGTAAGGGTAAGGGTAAGGGTAAGGGTAAGGGTAAGGGTAAGGGTAAGGGTAAGGGTAAGGGTAAGGGTAAGGGTAAGGGTAAGGGTAAGGGTAAGGGTAAGGGTAAGCTTAAGGGTAAAAGCAAGGGTAAGGGTAAAGGGTAAGGGTAAGGGTAAGGGTAAGGGTAAGGGTAAGGGTAAGGGTAAGGGTAAGGGTAAGCTTAAGGGTAAAAGCAAGGGTAAGGGTAAGGGTAAGGGTAAGGGTAAGGGTAAGGGTAAGGGTAAGCCTAAGGGTAAAAGCAAGGGTAAGGGTAAGGGTAAAAGCAAGGGTAAGGGTAAGGGTAAGGGTAAGGGTAAAGGTAAGGGTAAGGGTAAGGGTAAGGGTAAGGGTAAGGGTAAGTGTAAGGGTAAGCTTAAGGGTAAAAGCAAGGGTAAGGGTAAGGGTAAGTGTAAGCTTAAGGGTAAAAGCAAGGGTAAGGGTAAGGGTAAGGGTAAAGGTAAGGGTAAGCCTTAGGGTAAAAGCAAGGGTAAGGGTAAGGGTAAGGGTAAGGGTAAGGGTAAGGGTAAGGGTAAGCTTAAGGGTAAAAGCAAGGGTAAGGGTAAGGGTAAGGGTAAGGGTAAGGGTAAGGGTAAGGGTAAGGGTAAGGGTAAGGGTAAGGGTAAGCTTAAGGGTAAAAGCAAGGGTAAGGGTAAGGGTAAGGTTAAGGGTAAGGGTAAGGGTAAGGGTAAGGGTAAGGGTAAGGGTAAGCTTAAGGGTAAAAGCAAGGGTAAGGGTTAGGGTAAGGGTAAGGGTAAGGGTAAGGGTAAGCTTGAGGGTAAAAGCAAGGGTAAGGGTAAGGGTAAGGGTAAGGGTAAAGGTAAGGGTAAGCCTAAGGGTAAAAGCAAGGGTAAGGGTAAGGGTAAGGGTAAGGGTAAGGGTAAGGGTAAGGGTAAGGGTAAGGGTAAGGGTAAGGGTAAGGGTAAGGGTAAGCTTAAGGGTATAAGCAAGGGTAAGGGTAAGGGTAAGGGTGAGGGTAAGGGTAAGGGTAAGGGTAAGCTTAAGGGTAAAAGCAAGGGTAAGGGTAAGGGTAAGGGTAAGGGTAAGGGTAAGCTTAAGGGTAAAAGCAAGGGTAAGGGTAAGGGTAAGGGTAAGGGTAAGGGTAAGGGTAAGGGTAAGGGTAAGGGTAAGGGTAAGGGTAAGGGTAAAGGTTAGGGTAAGCCTAAGGGTAAAAGCAAGGGTAAGGGTAAAGGTAAGGGTAAGGGTAAGGGTAAGGGTAAGGGTAAGGGTAAGGGTAAGGGTAAGGGTAAGGGTAAGGGTAAGGGTAAGCTTAAGGGTAAAAGCAAGGGTAAGGGTAAGGGTAAGGGTAAGGGTAAGGGTAAGCCTAAGGGTAAAACAAGGGTAAGGGTAAGGGTAAGGGTAAGCTTAAGGGTAAAAGCAAGGGTAAGGGTAAGGGTAAGGGTGAGGGTAAGGGTAAGCTTAAGGGTTAAAGCAAGGGTAAGGGTAAGGGTAAGGGTAAGGGTAAGGGTAAAGGTAAGGGTAAGCCTAAGGGTGAAAGCAAGGGTAAGGGTGAGGGTAAGGGTAAGGGTAAGGGTAAGGGTAAGGGTAAGGGTAAGGGTAAGGGTAAGGGTAAGGGTAAGGGTAAGGGTAAGGGTAAGGGTAAGGGTAAGGGTAAGGGTAAGGGTAAGCTTAAGGGTAAAAGCAAGGGTAAGGGTAAGGGTAAGGGTAAGGGTAAGGGTAAGGGTAAGGGTAAGGGTAAGGGTAAGGGTAAGCTTAAGGGTAAAAGCAAGGGTAAGGGTAAGGGTAAGGGTGAGGGTAAGGGTAAGGGTAAGGGTAAGGGTAAGCTTAAGGGTAAAAGCAAGGGTAAGGGTAAGGGTAAGGGTAAGGGTAAGGGTAAGCTTAAGGGTAAAAGCAAGGGTAAGGGTAAGGGTAAGGGTAAGGGTAAGGGTAAGGGTAAGGGTAAGGGTAAGGGTAAGGGTAAAGGTAAGGGTAAGCCTAAGGGTAAAAGCAAGGGTAAGGGTAAGGGTTAGGGTAAGGGTAAGGGTAAGGGTAAGGGTAAGGGTAAGGGTAAGGGTAAGGGTAAGTGTAAGGGTAAGGGTAAGGGTAAGCTTAAGGGTAAAAGCAAGGGTAAGGGTAAGGGTAAGGGTAAGGGTAAGGGTAAGGGTAAGGGTAAGGGTAAGGGTAAGGGTAAGGGTAAGGGTAAGGGTAAGGGTAAGGGTAAGCTTAAGGGTAAGGGTAAGGGTAAGGGTAAAGGTAAGGGTAAGCCTAAGGGTAAAAGCAAGGGTAAGGGTAAGGGTTAGGGTAAGGGTAAGGGTAAGGGTAAGGGTAAGGGTAAGGGTAAGTGTAAGGGTAAGGGTAAGGGTAAGCTTAAGGGTAAAAGCAAGGGTAAGGGTAAGGGTAAGGGTAAGGGTAAGGGTAAGGGTAAGGGTAAGGGTAAGGGTAAGGGTAAGGGTAAGGGTAAGCTTAAGGGTAAGGGTAAGGGTAAGGGTAAGGGTAAGCCCAAGGGTAAAAGCAAGGGTAAGGGTAAGGGTAAGGGTAAGGGTAAGGGTAAGCTTAAGGGTAAAAGCAAGGGTAAGGGTAAGGGTAAGGGTAAGGGTAAGGGTAAGGGTAAGGGTAAGGGTAAGCTTAAGGGTAAAAGCAAGGGTAAGGGTAAGGGTAAGGGTAAGGGTAAGGGTAAGGGTAAAGGTAAGGGTAAGCCTAAGGGTAAAAGCAAGGGTAAGGGTAAGGGTAAGGGTAAGGGTAAGGGTAAGGGTAAGGGTAAGGGTAAGGGTAAGGGTAAGGGTAAGGGTAAGGGTAAGGGTAAGGGTAAGCTTAAGGGTAAAAGCAAGGGTAAGGGTAAGGGTAAGGGTAAGGGTAAGGGTAAGGGTAAGGGTAAGGGTAAGGGTAAGGGTAAGGGTAAGGGTAAGGGTAAGGGTAAGGGTAAGGGTAAGGGTAAGGGTAAGGGTAAGCTTAAGGGTAAAAGCAAGGGTGAGGGTAAGGGTAAGGGTAAGGGTAAGGGTAAGCTTAAGGGTAAAAGCAAGGGTAAGGGTAAGGGTAAGGGTAAGGGTAAGGGTAAAGGTAAGGGTAAGCCTAAGGGTAAAAGCAAGGGTAAGGGTAAGGGTAAGGGTAAGGGTAAGCTTAAGGGTAAAAGCAAGGGTAAGGGTAAGGGTAAGGGTATGGGTAAGGGTAAGGGTAAGGGTAAGGGTAAGGGTAAGCTTAAGGGTAAAAGCAAGGGTAAGGGTAAGGGTAAGGGTAAGGGTAAGGGTAAGGGTAAAGGTAAGGGTAAGCCTAAGGGTAAAAGCAAGGGTAAGGGTAAGGGTAAGGGTAAGGGTAAGGGTAAGGGTAAGGGTAAGGGTAAGGGTAAGGGTAAGGGTAAGGGTAAGGGTAAGGGTAAGGGTAAGCTTAAGGGTAAAAGCAAGGGTAAGGGTAAGGGTAAGGGTAAGGGTAAGGGTAAGGGTAAGGGTAAGGGTAAGGGTAAGGGTAAGGGTAAGGGTAAGGGTAAGGGTAAGGGTAAGGGTAAGGGTAAGGGTAAGGGTAAGCTTAAGGGTAAAAGCAAGGGTGAGGGTAAGGGTAAGGGTAAGGGTAAGGGTAAGCTTAAGGGTAAAAGCAAGGGTAAGGGTAAGGGTAAGGGTAAGGGTAAGGGTAAAGGTAAGGGTAAGCCTAAGGGTAAAAGCAAGGGTAAGGGTAAGGGTAAGGGTAAGGGTAAGCTTAAGGGTAAAAGCAAGGGTAAGGGTAAGGGTAAGGGTATGGGTAAGGGTAAGGGTAAGGGTAAGGGTAAGGGTAAGCTTAAGGGTAAGGATAAGGGTAAGGGTAAAAGCAAGGGTAAGGGTAAGGGTAAGGGTAAGGGTAAGGGTAAGGGTAAGCTTAAGGGTAAAAGCAAGGGTAAGGGTAAGGGTAAGGGTAAGGGTGAGGGTAAGGGTAAGGGTAAGGGTAAGCTTAAGGGTAAGGGTAAGGGTAAGGGTAAGCTTAAGGGTAAAAGCAAGGGTAAGGGTAAGGGTAAGGGTGAGGGTAAGGGTAAGGGTAAGGGTAAGGGTAAGGGTAAGGGTAAGCTTAAGGGTAAAAGCAAGGGTAAGGGTAAGGGTAAGGGTAAGGGTAAGGGTAAGGGTAAGGGTAAGGGTAAGGGTAAGGGTAAGGGTAAGGGTAAGGGTAAGCTTAAGGGTAAAAGCGAGGGTAAGGGTAAGGGTAAGGGTAAGGGTAAGGGTAAGGGTAAAGGTAAGGGTAAGCCTAAGGGTAAAAGCAAGGGTAAGGGTAAGGGTAAGGGTAAGGGTAAGGGTAAGGGTAAGAGTAAGGGTAAGGGTAAGGGTAAGGGTAAGCTTAAGGGTAAAAGCAAGGGTAAGGGTAAGGGTAAGGGTAAGGGTAAGCCTAAGGGTAAAAGCAAGGGTAAGGGTAAGGGTAAGGGTAAGGGTAAGGGTAAGCTTAAGGGTAAAAGCAAGGGTAAGGGTAAGGGTAAGGTTAAGAGTAAGGGTAAGGGTAAGGGTAAGCTTAAGGGTAAAAGCAAGGGTGAGGGTAAGGGTAAGGGTAAGGGTAAGGGTAAGGGTAAGGGTAAGCTTAAGGGTAAAAGCAAGGGTAAGGGTAAGGGTAAGGGTAAGGGTAAGGGTAAGGGTAAGGGTAAGGGTAAAGGTAAGGGTAAGGGTAAGGGTAAGGGTAAGGGTAAGGGTAAGGGTAAGGGTAAGGGTAAGGGTAAGGGTAAGGGTAAGGGTAAGGGTAAGGGTAAGCTTAAGGGTAAAAGCAAGGGTAAGGGTAAGGGTAAGGGTAAGGGTAAGCCTAAGGGTAAAAGCAAGGGTAAGGGTAAGGGTAAGGGTAAGGGTAAGGGTAAGCTTAAAGGTAAAAGCAAGGGTAAGGGTGAGGGTAAGGGAAAGGGTAAGGGTAAGGGTAAGCTTAAGGGTAAAAGCAAGGGTAAGGGTAAGTGTAAGGGTAAGGGTAAGGGTAAGGGTAAGGGTAAGGGTAAGGGTAAGGGTAAGGGTAAAGGTAAGGGTAAGCCTAAGGGTAAAAGCAAGGGTAAGGGTAAGGGTAAGGGTAAGGGTAAGGGTAAGGGTAAGGGTAAGGGTAAGGGTAAGGGTAAGGGTAAGGGTAAGGGTAAGGGTAAGGGTAAGGGTAAGCTTAAGGGTAAAAGCAAGGGTAAGGGTAAGGGTAAGGGTAAGGGTAAGGGTAAGGGTAAGGGTAAGGGTAAAGGTAAGGGTAAGCCTAAGGGTAAAAGCAAGGGTAAGGGTAAGGGTGAGGGTAAGGGTAAGGGTAAGGGTAAGGGTAAGGGTAAGGGTAAGGGTAAGGGTAAGGGTAAGCTTAAGGGTAAAAGCAAGGGTAAGGGTAAGAGTAAGGGTGAGGGTAAGGGTAAGGGTAAGGGTAAGGGTAAGCTTAAGGGTAAAAGCGAGGGTAAGGGTAAGGGTAAGGGTAAGGGTAAGGGTAAGGGTAAGGGTAAGGGTAAGGGTAAGGGTAAGGGTAAGCTTTAGGGTAAAAGCAAGGGTAAGGGTAAGGGTAAGGGTAAGGGTAAGGGTAAGGGTAAGGGTAAGGGTAAGGGTAAGGGTAAGCTTAAGGGTAAAAGCAAGGGTAAGGGTAAGGGTAAGGGTAAGGGTAAGGGTAAGGGTAAGGGTAAGGGTAAAGGTAAGGGTAAGCCTAAGGTTAAATGCAAGGGTAAGGGTAAGGGTAAGGGTAAGGGTAAGGGTAAGTGTAAGGGTAAGGGTAAGGGTAAGGGTAAGGGTAAGGGTAAGCTTAAAGGTAAAAGCAAGGGTAAGGGTAAGGGTAAGGGTAAGGGTAAGGGTAAGGTTAAGCTTAAGGGTAAGGAAAAGGGTAAGGGTAAGGGTAAGCTTAAGGGTAAAAGCAAGGGTAAGGGTTAGGGTTAGGGTAAGGGTAAGGGTAAGCTTAAGGGTAAAAGCAAGGGTAAGGGTAAGGGTAAGGGTAAGGGTAAGGGTAAGGGTAAGGGTAAGGGTAAGCTTAAGGGTAAAAGCAAGGGTAAGGGTAAGGGTAAGGGTAAGGGTAAGGGTAAAGGTAAGGGTAAGCCTAAGGGTAAAAGCAAGGGTAAGGGTAAGGGTAAGGGTAAAGGTAAGGGTAAGGGTAAGGGTAAGGGTAAGGGTAAGGGAAAGGGTAAGGGTAAGGGTAAGGGTAAGGGTAAGGGTGAGGGTAAGGGTAAGGGTAAGGGTAAGCTTAAGGGTAAAAGCAAGGGTAAGGGTAAGGGTAAGGGTAAGCCTTACCCTTACCCTTACCCTTACCCTTGCTTTTACCCTTAAGCTTACCCTTACCCTTACCCTTACACTTAGCCTTACCCTAACCCTTACCCTTGCTTTTACCCTTAGGCTTACCCTTACCCTTACCCTAACCCTTACCCTTGCTTTTACCCTTAAGCTTACCCTTACCCTTACCCTTACCCTTACCCTTACCCTTACCCTTACCCTTACCCTTACCCTTACCCTTACCCTTGCTTTTACCCTTAGGCTTACCCTTACCTTTACCCTTACCCTTACCCTTACCCTTACCCTTACCCTTACCCTTACCCTTACCCTTGCTTTTACCCTTAAGCTTACCCTTACCCTTACCCTTACCCTTACCCTTACCCTTACCCTTACCCTTACCCTTACCCTTACCCTTACCCTTACCCTTACCCTTACTTTTACCCTTAAGCTTACCCTTACCCTTACCCTTACCCTTACCCTTACCCTTACCCTTACCCTTACCCTTACCCTTACCCTTGCTTTTACCCTTAAGCTTACCCTTACCCTTACCCTTACCCTTACCCTTAAGCTTACCCTTACCCTTACCCTTACCCTTACCCTTACCCTTACCCTTACCCTTACCCTTACCCTTGCTTTTACCCTTAAGCTTACCCTTACCCTTACCCTTACCCTTACCCTTACCCTTGCTTTTACCCTTAAGCTTACCCTTACCCTCACCCTTACCCTTACCCTTAAGCTTACCCTTACCCTTACCCTTACCCTTACCCTTAAGCTTACCCTTACCCTTACCCTTACCCTTACCCTTACCCTTGCTTTTACCCTTAAGCTTACCCTTACCCTTACCCTTACCCTTACCCTTACCCTTACCCTTACCCTTACCCTTACCCTTACCCTTACCCTTACCCTTACCCTTGCTTTTACCCTTAAGCTTACCCTTACCCTTACCCTTTCCCTTACCCTTACCCTTACCCTTGCTTTTACCTTTAAGCTTACCCTTACCCTTACCCTTACCCTTACCCTTACCCTTGCTTTTACCCTTAGGCTTACCCTTACCCTTACCCTTACCCTTACCCTTGCTTTTACCCTTAAGCTTACCCTTACCCTTACCCTTACCCTTACCCTTACCCTTACCCTTACCCTTACCCTTACCCTTACCCTTACCCTTACCCTTACCCTTACCCTTACCCTTACCCTTGCTTTTACCCTTAAGCTTACCCTTACCCTTACCCTTACCCTTACCCTTACCCTTACCCTTAAGCTTACCCTTACCCTTACCCTTACCCTTACCCTTACCCTTACCCTTACCCTTACCCTTACCCTTGCTTTTACCCTTAAGCTTACCCTTACCCTTACCCTTACCCTTACCCTTACCCTTGCTTTTACCCTTAAGCTTACCCTTACCCTCACCCTTACCCTTACCCTTAAGCTTACCCTTACCCTTACCCTTACCCTTACCCTTAAGCTTACCCTTACCCTTACCCTTACCCTTACCCTTACCCTTGCTTTTACCCTTAAGCTTACCCTTACCCTTACCCTTACCCTTACCCTTAAGCTTACCCTTACCCTTACCCTTACCCTTACCCTTACCCTTACCCTTACCCTTACCCTTACCCTTAACCTTACCCTTGCTTTTACCCTTAAGCTTACCCTTACCCTTACCCTTACCCTTACCCTTAAGCTTACCCTTACCCTTACCCTTACCCTTACCCTTACCCTTACCCTTACCCTTACCCTTACCCTTGCTTTTACCCTTAAGCTTACCCTTACCCTTACCCTTACCCTTACCCTTACCCTTGCTTTTACCCTTGAGCTTACCCTTACCCTTACCCTTCCCTTACCCTTAAGCTTACCCTTACCCTTACCCTTACCCTTACCCTTACCCTTACCCTTACCCTTACCCTTACCCTTGCTTTTACCCTTAAGCTTACCCTTACACTTACCCTTACCCTTACCCTTACCCTTACCCTTACCCTTACCCTTACCCTTACCCTTACCCTTACCCTTACCCTTACCCTTGCTTTTACCCTAAGGCTTACCCTTACCTTTACCCTTACCCTTACCCTTACCCTTACCCTTACCCTTACCCTTACCCTTACCCTTACCCTTACCCTTGCTTTTACCCTTAAGCTTACCCTTACCCTTACCCTTTCCCTTACCCTTACCCTTACCCTTGCTTTTACCTTTAAGCTTACCCTTACCCTTACCCTTACCCTTACCCTTACCCTTGCTTTTACCCTTAGGCTTACCCTTACCCTTACCCTTACCCTTACCCTTGCTTTTACCCTTAAGCTTACCCTTACCCTTACCCTTACCCTTACCCTTACCCTTACCCTTACCCTTACCCTTACCCTTACCCTTACCCTTACCCTTACCCTTACCCTTACCTTTACCCTTACCCTTACCCTTACCCTTACCCTTACCCTTACCCTTACCCTTACCCTTGCTTTTACCCTTAAGCTTACCCTTACCCTCACCCTTACCCTTACCCTTACCCTTACCCTTACCCTTACCCTTACCCTTACCCTTACCCTCACCCTTGCTTTTACCCTTAAGCTTACCCTTACCCTTACCCTTACCCTTACCCTTACCCTTACCCTTACCCTTACCCTTACCCTTACCCTTGCTTTTACCCTCAAGCTTACCCTTACCCTTACCCTTACCCTTACCCTTACCCTTGCTTTTACCCTTAGGCTTACCCTTACCCTTACCCTTACCCTTACCCTTGCTTTTACCCTTAAGCTTACCCTTACCCTTACCCTTACCCTTACTCTTACCCTTACCCTTACCCTTACCCTTACCCTTACCCTTGCTTTTACCCTTAGGCTTACCCTTACCTTTACCCTTACCCTTACCCTTACCCTTACCCTTACCCTTACCCTTACCCTTACCCTTACCCTTACCCTTGCTTTTACCCTTAAGCTTACCCTTACCCTTACCCTTACCCTTACCCTTACCCTTACCCTTACCCTTACCCTTACCCTTACCCTTACCCTTTCCCTTACCCTTGCTTTTACCCTTAAGCTTACCCTTACCCTTACCCTTACCCTTACCCTTACCCTTACCCTTACCCTTACCCTAACCCTTACCCTTACCCTTACCCTTACCCTTACCCTTACCCTTACCCTTACCCTTACCCTTACCCTTGCTTTTACCCTTAAGCTTACCCTTACCCTTACCCTTACCCTTACCCTTAAGCTTACCCTTACCCTTACCCTTACCCTTACCCTTACCCTTACCCTTACCCTTACCCTTACCCTTACCCTTGCTTTTACCCTTAAGCTTACCCTTACCCTTACCCTTACCCTTACCCTTACCCTTGCTTTTACCCTTACCCTTATCCTTACCCTTAAGCTTACCCTTACCCTTACCCTTACCCTTACCCTTACCCTTACCCTTACCCTTACCCTTACCCTTACCCTTACCCTTACCCTTGCTTTTACCCTTAAGCTTACCCTTACCCTTACCCTTACCCTTACCCTTACCCTTACCCTTACCCTTACCCTTACCCTTACCCTTACCCTCACCCTTGCTTTTACCCTTAAGCTTACCCTTACCCTTACCCTTACCCTTACCCTTACCCTTACCCTTACCCTTACCCTTACCCTTACCCTTACCCTTACCCTTACCCTTACCCTTACCCTTACCCTTACCCTTACCCTTACCCTTACCCTTACCCTTACCCTTGCTTTTACCCTTAAGCTTACCCTTACCCTTACCCTTACCCTTACCCTTACCATTACCCTTACCCTTACCCTTACCCTTACCCTTGCTTTTACCCTTAGGCTTACCCTTACCTTTACCCTTACCCTTACCCTTACCCTTACCCTTACCCTTACCCTTACCCTTACCCTTACCCTTGCTTTTACCCTTAAGCTTACCCTTACCCTTACCCTTACCCTTACCCTTACCCTTGCTTTTACCCTTAAGCTTACCCTTACCCTAACCCTTACCCTTACCCTTGCTTTTACCCTTAGGCTTACCCTAACCCTTACCCTTACCCTTACCCTTAAGCTTACCCTTACCCTTACCCTTACCCTTACCCTTACCCTTACCCTTACCCTTACCCTTACCCTTACCCTTGCTTTTACCCTTGAGCTTACCCTTACCCTAACCTTTACACTTACCCTTACCCTTACCCTTACCCTTACCCTTACCCTTACCCTTACCCTAACCCTTACCCTTACCCTTGCTTTTACCCTTAGGCTTACCCTTACCTTTACCCTTACACTTACCCTTACCCTTAAGCTTACCCTTACCCTTACCCTTACCCTTACCCTTACCCTTACCCTTACCCTTACCCTTACCCTTACCCTTACCCTTACCCTTACCCTTACCCTTACCCTTACCCTTGCTTTTACCCTTAAGCTTACCCTTACCCTTACCCTTACACTTACCCTTACCCTTATCCTTACCCTTACCCTTACCCTTACCCTTACCCTTACCCTAACCCTTACCCTTACCCTTGCTTTTACCCTTAGGCTTACCCTTACCTTTACCCTTACCCTTACCCTAACCCTTGCCCTTACCCTTACCCTTACCCTTACCCTTGCTTTTACCCTTAAGCTTACCCTTACCCTTACCCTTACCCTTACCCTTACCCTCACCCTTACCCTTGCTTTTACCCTTAAGCTTACCCTTACCCTTACCCTTACCCTTACCCTTACCCTCACCCTTACCCTTACCCTTACCCTTGCTTTTACCCTTAAGCTTACCCTTACCCTTACCCTTACCCTTACCCTTACCCTTACCCTTACCCTTACCCTTACCCTTACCCTTACCCTTACCCTTGCTTTTACCCTTAAGCTTACCCTTACCCTTACCCTTACCCTTACCCTTACCCTTACCCTTACCCTTACCCTTACCCTTACCCTTACCCTTACCCTTACCCTTACCCTTGCTTTTACCCTTAGGCTTACCCTTACCTTTACCCTTACCCTTACCCTTACCCTTACCCTTACCCTTACCCTTGCTTTAACCCTTAAGCTTACCCTTACCCTCACCCTTACCCTTACCCTTACCCTTGCTTTTACCCTTAAGCTTACCCTTACCCTTACCCTCACCCTTACCCTTACCCTTGTTTTACCCTTAGGCTTACCCTTACCCTTACCCTTACCCTTATCTTGCTTTTACCCTTAAGCTTACCCTTACCCTTACCCTTACCCTTACCCTTACCCTTACCCTTACCCTTACCCTTACCCTTACCCTTACCCTTACCCTTACCCTTACCTTTACCCTTACCCTTGCTTTTACCCTTAGGCTTACCCTAACCTTTACCCTTACCCTTACCCTTACCCTTACCCTTACACTTACCCTTACCCTTACCCTTACCCTTACCCTTACCCTTACCCTTACCCTTACCCTTGCTTTTACCCTTAAGCTTACCCTTACCCTTACCCTTACCCTCACCCTTACCCTTACCCTTACCCTTGCTTTTACCCTTAAGCTTACCCTTACCCTTACCCTTACCCTCACCCTTACCCTTACCCTTACCCTTGCTTATACCCTTAAGCTTACCCTTACCCTTACCCTTACCCTTACCCTTACCCTTACCCTTACCCTTACCCTTACCCTTACCCTTACCCTTACCCTTAC
Organism: Myrrha octodecimguttata; assembly: GCA_958510865.1. Lineage (NCBI taxonomy): Eukaryota > Metazoa > Arthropoda > Insecta > Coleoptera > Coccinellidae > Myrrha > Myrrha octodecimguttata. Next base: position 208,228 of record CAUEHS010000004.1, on the reverse strand, counting down.
CCTTACCCTTGCTTTTACCCTTAGGCTTACCCTTACCTTTACCCTTACCCTTACCCTTACCCTTACCCTTGCTTTTACCCTCAAGCTTACCCTTACCCTTACCCTTACCCTTACCCTAAACCTTACCCTTGCTTTTACCCTTAAGCTTACCCTTACCCTTACCCTTACCCTTACCCTTACCCTTACCCTTACCCTTACCCTTGCTTTTACCCTTAAGCTTACCCTTACCCTTACCCTTACCCTTACCCTTACCCTTACCCTTACCCTTACCCTTACCCTTACCCTTGCTTTTACCCTTAAGCTTACCCTTACCCTTACCCTTACCCTTACCCTTACCCTTACCCTTACCCTTACCCTTACCCTTACCCTTACCCTTACCCTTGCTTTTACCCTAAGGCTTACGCTTACCTTTACCCTTACCCTTACCCTTACCCTTGCTTTTACCCTTAAGCTTACACTTACCCTTACCCTTACCCTTACCCTTACCACTACCCTTGCTTTTACCCTTAAGCTTACCCTTACCCTTACCCTTACCCTTACCCTTACCCTTACCCTTACCCTTACCCTTACCCTTACCCTTGCTTTTACCCTTACCCTTACCCTTGCTTTTACCCTTAGGCTTACCCTTACCCTTACCCTTACCCTTACCCTTACCCTTACCCTTACCCTTGCTTTTACCCTTAAGCTTACCCTTACCCTTACCCTTACCCTTACCCTTACCCTTACCCTTACCCTTACCCTTACCCTTACCCTTACCCTTACCCTTACCCTTGCTTTTACCCTTAAGCTTACCCTTACCCTTACCCTTACCCTTACCCTTACCCTTACCCTTACCCTTACCCTTTCCCTTACCCTTACCCTTACCCTTACCCTTGCTTTTACCCTTAAGCTTACCCTTACCCTTACCCTTACCCTTACCCTTACCCTTACCCTTACCCTTGCTTTTACCCTTAAGCTTACCCTTACCCTTACCCTTACCCTTACCCTTACCCATACCCTTGCTTTTACCCTTAGGCTTACCCTTACCTTTACCCTTACCCTTACCCTTACCCTTACCCTTACCCTTACCCTTACCCTTACCCTTAACCCTTGCTTTTACCCTTAAGCTTACCCTTACCCTTACCCTTACCCTTACCCTTACCCTTACCCTTACCCTTACCCTTGCTTTTACCCTTAAGCTTACCCTTACCCTTACCCTTACCCTTACCCTTACCCTTGCTTTTACCCTTAGGCTTACCCTTACCCTTACCCTTACCCTTACCCTTACCCTTACCCTTACCCTTACCCTTACCCTTACCCTTACCCTTACCCTTACCCTTACCCTTACCCTTACCCTCACCCTTGCTTTTACCCTTAAGCTTACCCTTACCCTTACCCTTACCCTTACCCTTACCCTTACCCTTACCCTTACCCTTACCCTTACCCTTACCCTTACCCTTACCCTTACCCTTACCCTTACCCTTACCCTTACCCTTACCCTTACCCTTGCTTTTACCCTTAGGCTTACCCTTACCTTTACCCTTACCCTTACCCTTACCCTTCGCCCTTGCTTTTACCCTTAAGCTTACCCTTACCCTTACCCTTACCCTTACCCTTGCTTTTACCCTTAAGCTTACCCTTACCCTTACCCTTACCCTCACCCTTACCCTTACCCTTACCCTTACCCTTGCTTTTACCCTTAAGCTTACCCTTACCCTTACCCTTACCCTTACCCTTACCCTTACCCTTACCCTTACCCTTGCTTTTACCCTTAAGCTTACCCTTACCCTTACCCTTACCCTTACCCTTACCCTTACCCTTACCCTTACACTTACCCTTACCCTTACCCTTACCCTTACCCTTGCTTTTACCCTTAGGCTTACCCTTACCTTTACCCTTACCCTTACCCTTACCCATACCCTTACCCTTACCCTTGCTTTTACCCTTAAGCTTACCCTTACCCTTACCCTTACCCTTACCCTTACCCTTACCCTTACCCTTGCTTTTACCCTTAAGCTTACCCTTACCCTTACCCTTACCCTTACCCTTGCTTTTACCCTTAGGCTTACCCTTACCCTTACCCTTACCCTTGCTTTTACCCTTAAGCTTACCCTTACACTTACCCTTACCCTTACCCTTACCCTTACCCTTACCCTTACCCTTACCCTTACCCTTACCCTTGCTTTTACCCTTAGGCTTACCCTTACCTTTACCCTTACCCTTACCCTTACCCTTACCCTTACCCTTACCCTTACCCTTACCCTTACCCTTACCCTTACCCTTACCCTTACCCTTACCCTTACCCTTACCCTTACCCTTGCTTTTACCCTTAAGCTTACCCTTACCCTTACCCTTACCCTTACCCTTACCCTTACCCTTACCCTTACCCTTGCTTTTACCCTTAAGCTTACCCTTACCCTTACCCTTACCCTTACCCTTACCCTTACCCTTACCCTTACCCTTACCCTTACCCGTACCCTTACCCTTGCTTTTACCCTAAGGCTTACCCTTACCTTTACCCTTACCCTAACCCTTACCCTTACCCTTACCCTTACCCTTACCCTTGCTTTTACCCTTAAGCTTACCCTTACCCTAACCCTTACGCTTACCCTTACCCTTACCCTTACCCTTGCTTTTACCCTTAAGCTTACCCTTACCCTCACCCTTACCCTTACCCTTACCCTTACCCTTACCCTTACCCTTACCCTTACCCTTACCCTTACCCTTACCCTTACCCTTGCTTTTACCCTTAAGCTTACCCTTACCCTTACCCTTACCCTTACCCTTACCCTTACCCTTACCCTAACCTTTACCCTTGCTTTTACCCTTAAGCTTACCCTTACCCTTACCCTTACCCCTACCCTTACCCTTACCTTTACCCTTACCCTTACCCTTACCCTTACCCTTACCCTTACCCTTACCCTTACCCTTACCCTTACCCTTGCTTTTACCCTTAAGCTTACCCTTACCCTTACCCTTACCCTTACCCTTACCCTTACTTTTACCCTTACCCTTACCCTTGCTTTTACCCTTAAGCTTACCCTTACCCTTACCCTTACCCTTACCCTTACCCTTGCTTTTACCCTTAGGCTTACCCTTACCTTTACCCTTACCCTTACCCTTACCCTTACCCTTACCCTTACCCTTACCCTTGCTTTTACCCTTAAGCTTACCCTTACCCTTACCCTTACCCTTACACTTACCCTTACCCTTACCCTTGCTTTTACCCTTAAGCTTACCCTTACCCTTACCCTTACCCTTACCCTTACCCTTGCTTTTACCCTTAGGCTTACCCTTACCCTTACCTTTACCCTTACCCTTGCTTTTACCCTTAAGCTCACCCTTACCCTTACCCTTACTCTTACCCTTACCCTTACCCTTACCCTTACCCTTACCCTTACCCTTACCCTTACCCTTACCCTTACCCTTACCCTTACCCTTACCCTTACCCTTACCCTTGCTTTTACCCTTAGGCTTACCCTTACCTTTACCCTTACCCCAAACCTTACCCTTACCCTTACCCTTACCCTTACCCTTGCTTTTACCCTTAAGCTTACCCTTACCCTTACCCTTACCCTTACCCTTACCCTTACCCTTACCCTTGCTTTTACCCTTAAGCTTACCCTTACCCTTACCCTTTCCCTTACCCTTACCCTTACCCTTACCCTTACCCTTACCCTTACCCTTACCCTTGCTTTTACCCTTAAGCTTACCCTTACCCTTACCCTTACCCTTACCCTTACCCTTACCTTACCCTTACCCTTACCCTTATCCTTGCTTTTACCCTTAGGCTTACCCTTACCTTTACCCTTACCCTTACCCTTACCCTTTCCCTTACCCTTACCCTTGCTTTTACCCTTAAGCTTACCCTTACCCTTACCCTTACCCTTACCCTTAAGCTTACCCTTACCCTTACCCTTACCCTTACCCTTACCCTTACCCTTACCCTTACCCTTACCCTTACCCTTACCCTTGCTTTTACCCTTAAGCTTACCCTTACCCTTACCCTTACCCTTACCCTTACCCTTGCTTTTACCCTTAAGCTTACCCTTACCCTTACCCTTACCCTTACCCTTAAGCTTTCCCTTACCCTTACCCTTACCCTTACCCTTACCCTTACCCTTACCCTTACCCTTACCCTTACCCTTACCCTTACCCTTACTCTTACCCTTGCTTTTACCCTTAAGCTTACCCTTACCCTTACCCTTACCCTTAAGCTTACCCTTACCCTTACCCTTACCCTTACCCTCACCCTTACCCTTACCCTTGCTTTTACCCTTAAGCTTACCCTTACCCTTACCCTTACCCTTACCCTTAAGCTTACCCTTACCCTTACCCTTACCCTTACCCTTACCCTTACCCTTGCTTTTACCCTTAAGCTTACCCTTACCCTTACCCTTACCCTTAAGCTTACCCTTACCCTTACCCTTACCCTTACCCTTACCCTTACCCTTACCCTTACCCTTACCCTTACCCTTACCCTTACCCTTACCCTTACCCTTACCCTTACCCTTACCCTTGCTTTTACCCTTAAGCTTACCCTTACCCTTACCCTTACCCTTACCCTTGCTTTCACCCTTAAGCTTACCCTTACCCTTACCCTTACCCTTAAACTTACCCTTACCCTTACACTTACCCTTACCCTTACCCTTACCCTTACCCTTACCCTTACCCTTACCCTTACCCTTGCTTTTACCCTTAAGCTTACCCTTACCCTTACCCTTAACCTTACCCTTACCCTTACCCTTACCCTTACCCTTACCCTTGCTTTTACCCTTAGGCTTACCCTTACTTTTACCCTTACCCTTACCCTTACCCTTACCCTTACCCTTACCCTTACCCTTACCTTTACCCTTACCCTTGCTTTTACCCTTAAGCTTACCCTTACCCTTACCCTTACCCTTACCCTTACCCTTACTCTTGCTTTTACCCTTAAGCTTACCCTTACCCTTACCCTTACCCTTACCCTCACCCTCGCTTTTACCCTTAGGCTTACCCTTACCCTTTCCCTTACCCTTACCCTTGCTTTTACCCTTAAGCTTACCCTTACCCTTACCCTTACCCTTACCCTTACCCTTACCCTTACCCTTACCCTTACCCTTACCCTTACCCTTACCCTTACCCTAACCCTTACCCTTACCCTTACCCTTACCCTTACCCTTGCTTTTACCCTTAGGCTTACCCTTACCTTTACCCTTACCCTTACCCTTACCCTTACCCTTGCTTTTACTCTTAAGCTTACCCTTACCCTTACCCTTACCCTTACCCTTACCCTTACCCTTACCCTTACCCTTACCCTTACCCTTACCCTTACCCTTACCCTTACCCTTACCCTTGCTTTTACCCTTAAGCTTACCCTTACCCTTACCCTTACCCTTACCCTTACCCTTACCCTTACCCTTACCCTTACCCTCACCCTTGCTTTTACCCTTAAGCTTACCCTTACCCTTACCCTTACCCTTACCCTTACCCTTACCCTTGCTTTTACCCTTAAGCTTACCCTTACCCTTACCCTTACCCTTACCCTTACCCTTGCTTTTACCCTTAGGCTTACCCTTACCCTTACCCTTACCCTTACCCTTGCTTTTACCCTTAAGCTTACCCTTACCCTTACCCTTACCCTTACTCTTACCCTTACCCTTACCCTTACCCTTACCCTTGCTTTTACCCTTAGGCTTACCCTTACCTTTACCCTTACCCTTACCCTTACCCTTACCCTTACCCTTACCCTTACCCTTACCCTTACCCTTACCCTTGCTTTTACCCTTAAGCTAACCCTTACCCTTACCCTTACCCTAACCCTTACCCTTAACCTTACCCCTACCCTTGCTTTTACCCTTAAGCTCACCCTTACCCTTACCCTTACCCTTACCCTTACACTTACCCTTACCCTGACCCTTACCCTTGCTTTTACCCTTAAGCTTACCCTTACCCTTACCCTTACCCTTACCCTTAAGCTTACCCTTACCCTTACCCTTACCCTTACCCTTACCCTTACCCTTGCTTTTACCCTTAAGCTTACCCTTACCCTTACCCTTACCCTTACCCTTACTCTTACCCTTGCTTTTACCCTTAAGCTTACCCTTACCCTTACCCTTACCCTTACCCTTACCCTTGCTTTTACCCTTACCCTTACCCTTACCCTTACCCTTACCCTTACCCTTGCTTTTACCCTTAAGCTTACCCTTACCCTTACCCTTACCGTTACCCTAACCCTTACCCTTAACCTTACCCTTACCCTTACCCTTACCCTTACCCTTACCCTTGCTTTTACCCTTAGGCTTACCCTTACCTTTACCCTTACCATTACCCTTACCCTTACCCTTACCCTTACCCTTACCCTTGCTTTTACCCTTAAGCTTACCCTTACCCTTACCCTTACCCTTACCCTTACCCTTACCCTTACCCTTACCCTTACCCTTACCCTTACCCTTACCCTTACCCTTGCTTTTACCCTTAAGCTTACCCTTACCCTTACCCTTACCCTTACCTTTACCCTTACCCTTACCCTTACCCTTACCCTTACCCTTACCCTTGCTTTTACCCTTAAGCTTACCCTTACCCTTACCCTTACTCTTACCCTTACCCTTACCCTTACCCTTACCCTTACCCTTGCTTTTACCCTTAAGCTTACCCTTACCCTTACCTTTACCCTTACCCTTACCCTTACCCTTACCCTTACCCTTACCCTTACCCTTACCCTTACCCTTATCCTTACCCTTGCTTTTACCCTTAGGCTTACCCTTACCTTTAGCCTTACCCTTACCCTTACCCTTACCCTTACCCTTACCCTTACCCTTGCTTTTACCCTTAAGCTTACCCTTACCCTTACCCTTACCCTTACCCTTACCCTTACCCTTACCCTTGCTTTTACCCTTAAGCTTACCCTTACCCTTACCCTTACCCTTACACTTACCCTTGCTTTTACCCTTAGGCTTACCCTTACCCTTACCCTTACCCTTACCCTTAAGCTTACCCTTACCCTTACCCTTACCCTTACCCTTACCCTTACCCTTACCCTTACCCTTACCCTTACCCTTACCCTTACCCTTACCCTTACCCTTGCTTTTACCCTTAAGCTTACCCTTACCCTTACCCTTACTCTTACCCTTACCCTTACCCTTACCCTTACCCTTGCTTTTACCCTTAAGCTTACCCTTACCCTTACCTTTACCCTTACCCTTACCCTTACCCTTACCCTTACCCTTACCCTTACCCTTACCCTTACCCTTACCCTTACCCTTACCCTTGCTTTTACCCTTAAGCTTACCCTTACCCTTACCCTTACCCTTACCCTTACCCTTACCCTTGCTTTTACCCTTAAGCTTACCCTTACCCTTACCCTTACCCTTACACTTACCCTTGCTTTTACCCTTAAGCTTACCCTTACCCTTATCCTTACCCTTACCCTTACTCTTACCCTTACCCTTACCCTTGCTTTGACCCTTAGGCTTACCCTTACCTTTACCCTTACCCTTACCCTTACCCTTACCCTTACCCTTACCCTTACCCTTACCCTTACCCTTACCCTTACCCTTACCCTTACCCTTACCCTTGCTTTTACCCTTAAGCTTACCCTTACCCTTACCCTTACCCTTACCCTTGCTTTTACCCTTAGGCTTACCCTTACCCTTACCCTTACCCTTACCCTTGCTTTTACCCTTAAGCTTACCCTTACCCTTACCCTTACCCTTACCCTTACCCTTACCCTTACCCTTACCCTTACCCTTACCCTTACCCTTACCCTTACCCTTACCCTTACCCTTACCCTTACCCTTACCCTTACCCTTACCCTTACCCTTACCCTTGCTTTTACCCTTAGGCTTAACCTTACCTTTACCCTTACCCTTACCCTTACCCTTACCCTTACCCTTACCCTTACCCTTACCCTTACCCTTACCCTTACCCTTGCTTTTACCCTTAAGCTTACCCTTACCCTTACCCTTACCCTTACCCTTACCCTTACCCTTACCCTTACCCTTACCCTTACCCTTACCCTTACCCTTACCCTTACCCTTGCTTTTACCCTTAAGCTCACCCTTACCCTTACCCTTACCCTTACCCTCACCCTTACCCTTACCCTTACCCTTGCTTATACCCTTAAGCTTACCCTTACCCTTACCCTTACCCTTACCCTTACCCTTACCCTTACCCTTACCCTTACCCTTACCCTTACCCTTACCCTTACCCTTGCTTTTACCCTTAGGCTTACCCTTACCTTTACCCTTACCCTTACCCTTACGCTTACCCTTACCCTTACCCTTACCCTTGCTTTTACCCTTAAGCTTACCCTTACCCTTACCCTTACCCTTACCCTTACCCTAACCCTTACCCTTGCTTTTACCCTTAAGCTTACCCTTACCCTTACCCTTACCCTTACCCTTACCCTTACCCTTACCCTTACCCTAACCCTTACCCTTACCCTTACCCTTACCCTTACCCTTGCTTTTACCCTTAAGCTTACCCTTACCCTTACCCTTACCCTTACCCTTACCCTCACCCTTACCCTTACCCTTACCCTTACCCTTATCCTTACCCTTGCTTTTACCCTTAAGCTTACCCTTACCCTTACCCTTACCCTTACCCTTACCCTTACCCTTACCCTTACCCTTACCCTTGCTTTTACTCTTAGGCTTACCCTTACCTTTACCCTTACCCTTACCCTTACCCTTACCCTTACCCTTACCCTTACCCTTACCCTTACCCTTACCCTTACCCTCACCCTTGCTTTTACCCTTAAGCTTACCCTTACCCTTACCCTTACCCTTACCCTTACCCTTGCTTTTACCCTTAAGCTTACCCTTACCCTTACCCTTACCCTTACCCTTACCCTTGCTTTTACCCTTAGGCTTACCCTTACCCTTACCCTTACCCTTACCCTTGCTTTTACCCTTAAGCTTACCCTTACCCTTACCCTTACTCTTACCCTTACCCTTACCCTTACCCTTACCCTTGCTTTTACCCTTAGGCTTACCCTTACCTTTACCCTTACCCTTACCCTTACCCTTACCCTTACCCTTACCCTTACCCTTACCCTTACCCTTACCCTTACCCTTACCGTTACCCTTACCCTTACCCTTACCTTTACCCATACCCTTACCCTTGCTTTTACCCTTAAGCTAACCCTTACCCTTACCCTTACCCTTACCCTTACCCTTTACCTTACCCTTACCCTTGCTTTTACCCTTAAGCTCACCCTTACCCTTACCCTTACCCTTACCCTTACACTTACCCTTACCCTGACCCTTACCCTTGCTTTTACCCTTAAGCTTACCCTTACTCTTACCCTTACCCTTACCCTTAAGCTTACCCTTACCCTTTCCCTTACCCTTACCCTTACCCTTACCCTTACCCTTACCCTTGCTTTTACCCTTAAGCTTACCCTTACCCTTACCCTTAACCTTACCCTTACCCTTGCTTTTACCCTTAAGCTTACCCTTACCCTTACCCTTACCCTTACCCTTACCCTTACCCTTGCTTTTACCCTTAAGCTTACCCTTACCCTTACCCTTACCCTTACCCTAACCCTTACCCTTAACCTTACCCTTACCCTTACCCTTACCCTTACCCTTACCCTTGCTTTTACCCTTAGGCTTACCCTTACCTTTACCCTTACCATTACCCTTACCCTTACCCTTACCCTTACCCTTACCCTTACCCTTGCTTTTACCCTTAAGCTTACCCTTACACTTACCCTTACCCTTACCCTTACCCTTACCCTTACCCTTACCCTTACCCTTACCCTTACCCTTACCCTTACCCTTACCCTTGCTTTTACCCTTAAGCTTACCCTTACCCTTACCCTTACCCTTACCCTTACCCTTACCCTTACCCTTACCCTTACCCTTACCCTTACCCTTACCCTTGCTTTTACCCTTAAGCTTACCCTTACCCTTACCCTTACTCTTACCCTTACCCTTACCCTTACCCTCACCCTTGCTTTTACCCTTAAGCTTACCCTTACCCTTACCTTTACCCTTACCCTTACCCTTAAACTTACCCTTAAACTTACCCTTACCCTTACCCTTACCCTTACCCTTACCCTTACCCTTACCCTTACCCTTGCTTTTACCCTTAGGCTTACCCTTACCTTTACCCTTACCCTTACCCTTACCCTTACCCTTACCCTTACCCTTACCCTTGCTTTTAACCTTAAGCTAACCCTTACCCTTACCCTTACCCTTACCCTTACCCTTAACCTTACCCTTACCCTTGCTTTTACCCTTAAGCTCACCCTTACCCTTACCCTTACCCTTACCCTTACACTTACCCTTACCCTGACCCTTACCCTTGCTTTTACCCTTAAGCTTACCCTTACCCTTACCCTTACCCTTAAGCTTACCCTTACCCTTACCCTTACCCTTACCCTTACCCTTACCCTTACCCTTACTCTTGCTTTTACCCTTAAGCTTACCCTTACCCTTACCCTTACCCTTACCCTTACCCTTACCCTTGCTTTTACCCTTAAGCTTACCCTTACCCTTACCCTTACCCTTACCCTTACCCTTAAGCTTACCCTTACCCTTACCCTTACCCTTACCCTTACCCTTACCCTTACCCTTACCCTTGCTTTTACCCTTAAGCTTACCCTTACCCTTACCCTTACCCTTACCCTAACCCTTACCCTTAACCTTACCCTTACCCTTACCCTTACCCTTACCCTTACCCTTGCTTTTACCCTTAGGCTTACCCTTACCTTTACCCTTACCATTACCCTTACCCTTACCCTTACCCTTACCCTTACCCTTACCCTTACCCTTACCCTTGCTTTTACCCTTAAGCTTACCCTTACCCTTACCCTTAACCTTACCCTTACCCTTACCCTTACCCTTACCCTTACCCTTACCCTTACCCTTGCTTTTACCCATAAGCTTACCCTTACCCTTACCCTTACTCTTACCCTTACCCTTACCCTTACCCTTACCATTGCTTTTACCCTTAAGCTTACCCTTACCCTTACCTTTACCCTTACCCTTACCCTTACCCTTACCCTTACCCTTACCCTTACCCTTACCCTTACCCTTACTCTTACCCTTGCTTTTACCCTTAGGCTTACCCTTACCTTTAGCCTAACCCTTACCCTTACCCTTACCCTTACCCTTACCCTTGCTTTTACCCTTAAGCTTACCCTTACCCTTACCCTTACCCTTACCCTTACCCTTGCTTTTACCCTTAAGCTTACCCTTACCCTTACCCTTACCCTTACACTTACCCTTGCTTTAACCCTTAGGCTTACCCTTACCCTTACCCTTACCCTTACCCTTAAGCTTACCCTTACCCTTACCCTTACCCTTACCCTTACCCTTACCCTTACCCTTGCTTTTACCCTTAAGCTTACCCTTACCCTTACCCTTACCCTTACCCTTACCCTTACTCTTACCCTTGCTTTTACCCTTAGGCTTACCCTTACCTTTACCCTTACCCTTACCCTTACCCTTACCCTTACCCTTACCCTTACCCTTGCTTTTACTCTTAAGCTTACCCTTACCCTTACCCTTACCCTTACCCTTACCCTTACCCTTACCCTTGCTTTTACCCTTAGGCTTACCCTTACCCCTACCCTTACCCTTACCCCTACCCTTACCCTTACCCTTGCTTTTACCCTTAAGCTTACCCTTACCCTTACCCTTACCCTTACCCTTACCCTTACCCTTACCCTTACCCTTACCCTTACCCTTACCCTTACTCTTACCCTTACCCTTACCCTTGCTTTTACCCTTAGGCTTAACCTTACCTTTACCCTTACCCTTACCCTTACCCTTACCCTTACCCTTACCCTTACCCTTACCCTTACCCTTACCCTTACCCTTACCCTTACCCTTACCCTTACCCTTACCCTTGCTTTTACCCTTAAGCTTACCCTTACCCTTACCCTTACCCTTACCCTTACCCTTACCCTTACCCTTACCCTTGCTTTTACCCTTAAGCTTACCCTTACCCTTACCCTTACCCTTACCCTCACCCTTACCCTTACCCTTACCCTTGCTTATACCCTTAAGCTTACCCTTACCCTTACCCTTACCCTTACCCTTACCCTTACCCTTACCCTCACCCTTACCCTTACCCTTACCCTTACCCTTACCCTTGCTTTTACCCTTAAGCTTACCCTTACCTTTACCCTTACCCTTACCCTTACCCTTGCTTTTACCCTTAAGCTTACCCTTACCCTTACCTTTACCCTTACCCTTACCCTTACCCTTACCCTTACCCTTACCCTTACCCTTACCCTTACCCTTACCCTTACCCTTACCCTTGCTTTTACCCTTAGGCTTACCCTTACCTTTAGCCTTACCCTTACCCTTACCCTTACCCTTACCCTTACCCTTACCCTTACCCTTGCTTTTACCCTTAAGCTTACCCTTACCCTTACCCTTACCCTTACCCTTACCCTTGCTTTTACCCTTAAGCTTACCCTTACCCTTACCCTTACCCTTACACTTACCCTTGCTTTTACCCTTAGGCTTACCCTTACCCTTACCCTTACCCTTACCCTTAAGCTTACCCTTACCCTTACCCTTACCCTTACCCTTACCCTTACCCTTACCCTTACCCTTACCCTTACCCTTACCCTTGCTTTTACCCTTAAGCTTACCCTTACCCTTACCCTTACTCTTACCCTTACCCTTACCCTTACCCTTACCCTTGCTTTTACCCTTAAGCTTACCCTTACCCTTACCTTTACCCTTACCCTTACCCTTACCCTTACCCTTACCCTTACCCTTACCCTTACCCTTACCCTTACCCTTACCCTTGCTTTTACCCTTAAGCTTACCCTTACCCTTACCCTTACCCTTACCCTTACCCTTACCCTCACCCTTGCTTTTACCCTTAAGCTTACCCTTACCCTTACCCTTACACTTACACTTACCCTTGCTTTTACCCTTAAGCTTACCCTTACCCTTATCCTTACCCTTACCCTTACTCTTACCCTTACCCTTACCCTTGCTTTGACCCTTAGGCTTACCCTTACCTTTACCCTTACCCTTACCCTTACCCTTACCCTTACCCTTACCCTTACCCTTACCCTTACCCTTACCCTTACCCTTACCCTTACCCTTACCCTTGCTTTTACCCTTAAGCTTACCCTTACCCTTACCCTTACCCTTACCCTTGCTTTTACCCTTAGGCTTACCCTTACCCTTACCCTTACCCTTACCCTTGCTTTTACCCTTAAGCTTACCCTTACCCTTACCCTTACCCTTACCCTTACCCTTACCCTTACCCTTACCCTTACCCTTACCCTTACCCTTACCCTTACCCTTACCCTTACCCTTACCCTTACCCTTGCTTTTACCCTTAGGCTTAACCTTACCTTTACCCTTACCCTTACCCTTACCCTTACCCTTACCCTTACCCTTACCCTTACCCTTACCCTTACCCTTACCCTTACCCTTGCTTTTACCCTTAAGCTTACCCTTACCCTTACCCTTACCCTTACCCTTACCCTTACCCTTACCCTTACCCTTGCTTTTACCCTTAAGCTCACCCTTACCCTTACCCTTACCCTTACCCTCACCCTTACCCTTACCCTTACCCTTGCTTATACCCTTAAGCTTACCCTTACCCTTACCCTTACCCTTACCCTTACCCTTACCCTTACCCTTACCCTTACCCTTACCCTTACCCTTGCTTTTACCCTTAGGCTTACCCTTACCTTTACCCTTACCCTTACCCTTACCCTTACCCTTACCCTTACCCTTACCCTTGCTTTTACCCTTAAGCTTACCCTTACCCTTACCCTTTCCCTTACCCTTACCCTAACCCTTACCCTTGCTTTTACCCTTAAGCTTACCCTTACCCTTACCCTTACCCTTACCCTTACCCTTACCCTTACCCTTACCCTTACCCTTACCCTTACCCTTGCTTTTACCCTTAAGCTTACCCTTACCCTTACCCTTACCCTTACCCTTACCCTCACCCTTACCCTTACCCTTACCCTTACCCTTATCCTTACCCTTGCTTTTACCCTTAAGCTTACCCTTACCCTTACCCTTACCCTTACCCTTACCCTTACCCTTACCCTTACCCTTACCCTTACCCTTACCCTTGCTTTTACTCTTAGGCTTACCCTTACCTTTACCCTTACCCTTACCCTTACCCTTACCCTTACCCTTACCCTTACCCTTACCCTCACCCTTGCTTTTACCCTTAAGCTTACCCTTACCCTTACCCTTACCCTTACCCTTACCCTTGCTTTTACCCTTAAGCTTACCCTTACCCTTACCCTTACCCTTACCCTTACCCTTGCTTTTACCCTTAGGCTTACCCTTACCCTTACCCTTACCCTTACCCTTGCTTTTACCCTTAAGCTTACCCTTACCCTTACCCTTACTCTTACCCTTACCCTTACCCTTACCCTTACCCTTGCTTTTACCCTTAGGCTTACCCTTACCTTTACCCTTACCCTTACCCTTACCCTTACCCTTACCCTTACCCTTACCCTTACCCTTACCCTTACCCTTACCCTTACCCTTACCCTTACCCTTACCCTTACCCTTACCCATACCCTTACCCTTACCCTTACCCTTGCTTTTACCCTTAAGCTAACCCTTACCCTTACCCTTACCCTTACCCTTACCCTTTACCTTACCCTTACCCTTGCTTTTACCCTTAAGCTCACCCTTACCCTTACCCTTACCCTTACCCTTACACTTACCCTTACCCTGACCCTTACCCTTGCTTTTACCCTTAAGCTTACCCTTACTCTTACCCTTACCCTTACCCTTAAGCTTACCCTTACCCTTACCCTTACCCTTACCCTTACCCTTACCCTTGCTTTTACCCTTAAGCTTACCCTTACCCTTACCCTTACCCTTAGCCTTACCCTTGCTTTTACCCTTAAGCTTACCCTTACCCTTACCCTTACCCTTACCCTTACCCTTAAGCTTACCCTTACCCTTACCCTTACCCTTACCCTTACCCTTACCCTCACCCTTGCTTTTACCCTTAAGCTTACCCTTACCCTTACCCTTACCCTTACCCTAACCCTTACCCTTAACCTTACCCTTACCCTTACCCTTACCCTTACCCTTACCCTTGCTTTTACCCTTAGGCTTACCCTTACCTTTACCCTTACCATTACCCTTACCCTTACCCTTACCCTTACCCTTACCCTTACCCTTGCTTTTACCCTTAAGCTTACCCTTACCCTTACCCTTACCCTTACCCTTACCCTTACCCTTACCCTTACCCTTACCCTTACCCTTGCTTTTACCCTTAAGCTTACCCTTACCCTTACCCTTACCCTTACCCTTACCCTTACCCTTACCCTTACCCTTACCCTTACCCTTACCCTTACCCTTACCCTTACCCTTACCCTTACCCTTACCCTTACCCTTACCCTTACCCTTACCCTTGCTTTTACCCTTAAGCTTACCCTTACCCTTACCCTTACTCTTACCCTTACCCTTACCCTTACCCTTACCCTTGCTTTTACCCTTAAGCTTACCCTTACCCTTACCTTTACCCTTACCCTTACCCTTAAACTTACCCTTACCCTTACCCTTACCCTTACCCTTACCCTTACCCTTACCCTTGCTTTTACCCTTAGGCTTACCCTTACCTTTAGCCTTACCCTTACCCTTACCCTTACCCTTACCCTTACCCTTGCTTTTACCCTTAAGCTTACCCTTACACTTACCCTTACCCTTACCCTTACCCTTACCCTTGCTTTTACCCTTAAGCTTACCCTTACCCTTACCCTTACCCTTACACTCACCCTTGCTTTTACCCTTAGGCTTACCCTTACCCTTACCCTTACCCTTACCCTTAAGCTTACCCTTACCCTTACCCTTACCCTTACCCTTACCCTTACCCTTACCCTTACCCTTGCTTTTACCCTTAAGCTTACCCTTACCCTTACCCTTACCCTTACCCTTACCCTTACCCTTACCCTTACCCTTGCTTTGACCCTTAGGCTTACCCTTACCTTTACCCTTACCCTTACCCTTACCCTTACCCTTACCCTTACCCTTACCCTTACCCTTACCCTTGCTTTTACCCTTAAGCTTACCCTTACCCTTACCCTTACCCTTACCCTTACCCTTACCCTTACCCTTACCCTTGCTTTTACCCTTAAGCTTACCCTTACCCTTACCTTTACCCTTACCCTAACCCTTGCTTTTACCCTTAGGCTTACCCTTACCCTTACCCTTACCCTTACCCTTGCTTTTACCCTTAAGCTTACCCTTACCCTTACCCTTACCCTTACCCTTACCCTTACCCTTACCCTTACCCTTACCCTTACCCTTACCCTTACCCTTACCCTTACCGTTGCTTTTACCCTTAGGCTTAACCTTACCTTTACCCTTACCCTTACCCTTACCCTTACCCTTACCCTTACCCTTACCCTTACCCTTACCCTTACCCTTACCCTTACCCTTACCCTTACCCTTACCCTTACCCTTACCCTTACCCTTACCCTTAAGCTTAACCTTACCCTTACCCTTACCCTTACCCTTACCCTTACCCTTACCCTTACCCTTACCCTTACCCTTGCTTTTACCCTTAAGCTTACCCTTACCCTTACCCTTACCCTTACCCTCACCCTTACCCGTACCCTTACCCTTGCTTATACCCTTAAGCTTAACCTTACCCTTACCCTTACCCTTACCCTTACCCTTACCCTTACCCTTGCTTTTACCCTTAGGCTTACCCTTACCCTTACCCTTACCCTTACCCTTGCTTTTACCCTTAAGCTTAACCTTACCCTTACCCTTACCCTTACTCTTACCCTTACCCTTACCCTTACCCTTACCCTTGCTTTTACCCTTAGGCTTACCCTTACCTTTACCCTTACCCTTACCCTCACCCTTACCCTTACCCTTACCCTTACCCTTACCCTTACCCTTGCTTTTAACCTTAAGCTAACCCTTACCCTTACCCTTACCCTTACCCTTACCCTTAACCTTACCCTTACCCTTGCTTTTACCCTTAAGCTCACCCTTACCCTTACCCTTACCCTTACCCTTACACTTACCCTTACCCTGACCCTTACCCTTGCTTTTACCCTTAAGCTTACCCTTACCCTTACCCTTACCCTTAAGCTTACCCTTACCCTTACCCTTACCCTTACCCTTACCCTTACCCTTACCCTTACCCTTACTCTTGCTTTTACCCTTAAGCTTACCCTTACCCTTACCCTTACCCTTACCCTTACCCTTGCTTTTACCCTTAAGCTTACCCTTACCCTTACCCTTACCCTTACCCTTACCCTTAAGCTTACCCTTACCCTTACCCTTACCCTTACCCTTACCCTTACCCTTACCCTTACCCTTGCTTTTACCCTTAAGCTTACCCTTACCCTTACCCTTACCCTTACCCTAACCCTTACCCTTAACCTTACCCTTACCCTTACCCTTACCCTTACCCTTACCCTTGCTTTTACCCTTAGGCTTACCCTTACCTTTACCCTTACCATTACCCTTACCCTTACCCTTACCCTTACCCTTACCCTTACCCTTACCCTTGCTTTTACCCTTAAGCTTACCCTTACCCTTACCCTTACCCTTACCCTTACCCTTACCCTTACCCTTACCCTTACCCTTACCCTTACCCTTACCCTTACCCTTACCCTTGCTTTTACCCATAAGCTTACCCTTACCCTTACCCTTACTCTTACCCTTACCCTTACCCTTACCCTTACCCTTACCCTTGCTTTTACCCTTAAGCTTACCCTTACCCTTACCTTTACCCTTACCCTTACCCTTACCCTTACCCTTACCCTTACCCTTACCCTTACCCTTACCCTTACCCTTACCCTTACCCTTACTCTTACCCTTGCTTTTACCCTTAGGCTTACCCTTACCTTTAGCCTAACCCTTACCCTTACCCTTACCCTTACCCTTACCCTTACCCTTGCTTTTACCCTTAAGCTTACCCTTACCCTTACCCTTACCCTTACCCTTACCCTTGCTTTTACCCTTAAGCTTACCCTTACCCTTACCCTTACCCTTACACTTACCCTTGCTTTTACCCTTAGGCTTACCCTTACCCTTACCCTTACCCTTACCCTTAAGCTTACCCTTACCCTTACCCTTACCCTTACCCTTACCCTTACCCTTACCCTTACCCTTACCCTTACCCTTACCCTTACCCTTACCCTTACCCTTACCCTTACCCTTACCCTTACCCTTACCCTTGCTTTTACCCTTAAGCTTACCCTTACCCTTACCCTTACCCTTACCCTTACCCTTACCCTTACCCTTACCCTTACCCTTGCTTTGACCCTTAGGCTTACCCTTACCTTTACCCTTACCCTTACCCTTACCCTTACCCTTACCCTTACCCTTACCCTTGCTTTTACCCTTAAGCTTACCCTTACCCTTACCCTTACCCTTACCCTTACCCTTGCTTTTACCCTTAGGCTTACCCTTACCCTTACCCTTACCCTTACCCTTGCTTTTACCCTTAAGCTTACCCTTACCCTTACCCTTACCCTTACCCTTACCCTTACCCTTACCCTTACCCTTACCCTTACCCTTACCCTTACTCTTACCCTTACCCTTACCCTTGCTTTTACCCTTAGGCTTAACCTTACCTTTACCCTTACCCTTACCCTTACCCTTACCCTTACCCTTACCCTTACCCTTACCCTTACCCTTACCCTTACCCTTACCCTTACCCTTACCCTTGCTTTTACCCTTAAGCTTACCCTTACCCTTACCCTTACCCTTACCCTTACCCTTACCCTTACCCTTACCCTTACCCTTGCTTTTACCCTTAAGCTTACCCTTACCCTTACCCTTACCCTTACCCTCACCCTTACCCTTACCTTTACCCTTGCTTATACCCTTAAGCTTACCCTTACCCTTACCCTTACCCTTACCCTTACCCTTGCTTTTACCCTTAAGCTTACCCTTACCCTTACCCTTACCCTTACCCTTACCCTTACCCTTACCCTTACCCTTACCCTTACCCTTACCCTTACCCTTACCCTTACCCTTTCCCTTAACCTTGCTTTTACCCTTAGGCTTACCCTTACCTTTACCCTTACCATTACCCTTACCCTTACCCTTACCCTTACCCTTACCCTTACCCTTACCCTTACCCTTGCTTTTACCCTTAAGCTTACCCTTACCCTTACCCTTACCCTTACCCTTACCCTTACCCTTACCCTTACCCTTACCCTTACCCTTACCCTTACCCTTACCCTTACCCTTACCCTTACCCTTGCTTTTACCCTTAAGCTTACCCTTACCCTTACCCTTACCCTTACCCTTACCCTTACCCTTGCTTTTACCCTTAAGCTTACCCTTACCCTTACTCTTACCCCTACCCTTACCCTTACCCTTACCCTTACCCTTACCCTTACCCTTACCCTTACCCTTACCCTTGCTTTTACCCTTAAGCTTACCCTCACCTTTACCCTTACCCTAACCCTTACCCTTACCCTTACCCTTACCCTTGCTTTTACCCTTAAGCTTACCGTTACCCTTACCCTTACCCTTACCCTTAGCCTTACCCTTACCCTTTCCTTTACCCTTAAGCTTACCCTTACCCTTACCCTTACCCTTACCCTTACCCTTGCTTTTACCCTTAGGCTTACCCTTACCCTTACCCTTACCCTTACCCTTACCCTTGCTTTTACCCTTAAGCTTACCCTTACCCTTACCCTTACCCTTACCCTTACCCTTACCCTTACCCTTACCCTTACCCTTGCTTTGACCCTTAGGCTTACCCTTACCTTTACCCTTACCCTTACCCTTACCCTTACCCTTACCCTTACCCTTACCCTTGCTTTTACCCTTAAGCTTACCCTTACCCTTACCCTTACCCTTACCCTTACCCTTGCTTTTACCCTTAGGCTTACCCTTACCCTTACCCTTACCCTTACCCTTGCTTTTACCCTTAAGCTTACCCTTACCCTTACCCTTACCCTTACCCTTACCCTTACCCTTACCCTTACCCTTACCCTTACCCTTACCCTTACTCTTACCCTTACCCTTACCCTTGCTTTTACCCTTAGGCTTAACCTTACCTTTACCCTTACCCTTACCCTTACCCTTACCCTTACCCTTACCCTTACCCTTACCCTTACCCTTACCCTTACCCTTACCCTTACCCTTACCCTTGCTTTTACCCTTAAGCTTACCCTTACCCTTACCCTTACCCTTACCCTTACCCTTACCCTTACCCTTACCCTTACCCTTGCTTTTACCCTTAAGCTTACCCTTACCCTTACCCTTACCCTTACCCTCACCCTTACCCTTACCTTTACCCTTGCTTATACCCTTAAGCTTACCCTTACCCTTACCCTTACCCTTACCCTTACCCTTGCTTTTACCCTTAAGCTTACCCTTACCCTTACCCTTACCCTTACCCTTACCCTTACCCTTACCCTTACCCTTACCCTTACCCTTACCCTTACCCTTACCCTTACCCTTTCCCTTAACCTTGCTTTTACCCTTAGGCTTACCCTTACCTTTACCCTTACCATTACCCTTACCCTTACCCTTACCCTTACCCTTACCCTTACCCTTACCCTTGCTTTTACCCTTAAGCTTACCCTTACCCTTACCCTTACCCTTACCCTTACCCTTACCCTTACCCTTACCCTTACCCTTACCCTTACCCTTACCCTTACCCTTACCCTTACCCTTGCTTTTACCCTTAAGCTTACCCTTACCCTTACCCTTACCCTTACCCTTACCCTTACCCTTGCTTTTACCCTTAAGCTTACCCTTACCCTTACTCTTACCCCTACCCTTACCCTTACCCTTACCCTTACCCTTACCCTTACCCTTACCCTTACCCTTACCCTTGCTTTTACCCTTAGGCTTACCCTCACCTTTACCCTTACCCTTACCCTTACCCTTACCCTTACCCTTACCCTTGCTTTTACCCTTAAGCTTACCGTTACCCTTACCCTTACCCTTACCCTTAGCCTTACCCTTACCCTTTCCTTTACCCTTAAGCTTACCCTTACCCTTACCCTTACCCTTACCCTTACCCTTGCTTTTACCCTTAGGCTTACCCTTACCCTTACCCTTACCCTTACCCTTAAGCTTACCCTTACCCTTACCCTTACCCTTACCCTTACCCTTACCCTTACCCTTACCCTTACCCTTACCCTTACCCTTACCCTTACCCTTACCCTTACCCTTACCCTTGCTTTTACCCTTAAGCTTACCCTTACCCTTACCCTTACCCTTACCCTTACCCTTACCCTTACCCTTACCCTTGCTTTTACCCTTAAGCTTACCCTTACCTTTACCCTTACCCTTACCCTTACCCTTACCCTTACCCTTACCCTTGCTTTTACCCTTAAGCTTACCCTTACCTTTACCCTTACCCTTACCCTTACCCTTACCCTTACCCTTACCCTTACCCTTACCCTTACCCTTGCTTTTACCCTTAAGCTTACCCTTACCCTTACCCTTACCCTTACCCTTACCCTAACCCTTACCCTTGCTTTTACCCTTAAGCTTACCCTTACCCTTACCCTTACCCTTACCCTTACCCTTACCCTTACCCTTACCCTTACCCTTACCCTTATCCTTGCTTTTACTCTTAGGCTTACCCTTACCTTTACCCTTACCCTTACCCTTAACCTCACCCTCACCCTTACCCTTACCCTTGCTTTTACCCTTAAGCTTACCCTTACCCTTACCCTTACCCTTACCCTTACCCTTGCTTTTACCCTTAAGCTTACCCTTACCCTTACCCTTAACCTTACCCTTACCCTTGCTTTTACCCTTAGGCTTACCCTTACCCTTACCCTTACCCTTACCCTTGCTTTTACCCTTAAGCTTACCCTTACCCTTACCCTTACTCTTACCCTTACCCTTACACTTACCCTTACCCTTACCCTTACCCTTACCCTTACCCTTACCCTTACCCTTACCCTTACCCTTACCCTTACCCTTGCTTTTACCCTTAGGCTTACCCTTACCTTTACCCTTACCCTAACCCTTACCCTTACCCTTACCCTTACCCTTACCCTTGCTTTTACCCTTAAGCTTACCCTTACCCTTACCCTTACCCTTACCCTTACCCTTACCCTTACCCTTACCCTTACCCTTACCCTTACCCTTACCCTTGCTTTTACCCTTAAGCTTACCCTTACCCTTACCCTTACCCTTACCCTTACCCTTACCCTTACCCTTACCCTTGCTTTTACCCTTAAGCTTACCCTTACCCTTACCCTTACCTTTACCCTTACCCTTACCCTTACCCTTACCCTTACCCTTGCTTTTACCCTTAGGCTTACCCTTACCTTTACCCTTACCCTTACCCTTACCCTTACCCTAACCCTTGCTTTTACCCTTAAGCTTACCCTTACCCTTACCCTTACCCTTAAGCTTACCCTTACCCTTACCCTTACCCTTACCCTTACCCTTACCCTTACCCTTACCCTTACCCTTACCCTTACCCTTACCCTTACCCTTACCCTTACCCTTACCCTTACCCTTACCCTTGCTTTTACCCTTAAGCTTACCCTTACCCTTACCCTTACCCTTACCCTTACCCTTGCTTTTACCCTTAAGCTTACCCTTACCCTTACCCTTACCCTTAAGCTTACCCTTACCCTTACCCTTACCCTCACCCTTACCCTTACCCTTACCCTTACCCTTACCCTTACCCTTACCCTTACCCTTACCCTTACCCTTACCCTTACCCTTGCTTTTACCCTTAAGCTTACCCTTACCCTTACCCTTACCCTTACCCTTAAGCTTACCCTTACCCTTACCCTTACCCTTACCCTTACCCTTACCCTTACCCTTAACCTTACCCTTGCTTTTACCCTTAAGCTTACCCTTACCCTTACCCTTACCCTTACCCTTAAGCTTACCCTTACCCTTACCCTTACCCTTACCCTTACCCTTGCTTTTACCCTTAAGCTTACCCTTACCCTTACCCTTACCCTTACCCTTAAGCTTACCCTTACCCTTACCCTTACCCTTACCCTTACCCTTGCTTTAACCCTTAAGCTTACCCTTACCCTTACCCTAACCCTTACCCTTGCTTTTACCCTTAAGCTTACCCTTACCCTTACCCTTACCCTTACCCTTAAGCTTACCCTTACCCTTACCCTTACCCTTACCCTTACCCTTACCCTCACCCTTACCCTTACCCTTACCCTTGCTTTTACCCTTAAGCTTACCCTTACCCTTACCCTTACCCTTACCCTTACCCTTACCCTTACCCTTACCCTTGCTTTTACCCTTAGGCTTACCCTTACCTTTACCCTTACCCTTACCCTTACCCTTACCCTTACCCTTACCCTTACCCTTGCTTTTACCCTTAAGCTTACCCTTACCCTTACCCTTACCCTTACCCTTACCCTTACCCTTACCCTTGCTTTTACCCTTAAGCTTACCCTTACCCTTACCCTTACCCTTACCCTTACCCTTGCTTTTACCCTTAGGCTTACCCTTACCCTTACCCTTACCCTTACCCTTGCTTTTACCCTTAAGCTTACCCTTACCCTTACCCTTACCCTTACCCTTACCCTTACCCTTACCCTTACCCATACCCTTACCCTTACCCTTACCCTTACCCTTACCCTTACCCTTACCCTTACCCTTACCCTTACCCTTACCCTTACCCTTACCCTTACCCTTACCCTTACCCTTACCCTTGCTTTTACCCTTAGGCTTACCCTTACCTTTACCCTTACCCTTACCCTTACCCTTACCCTTACCCTTGCTTTTACCCTTAAGCTTACCCTTACCCTTACCCTTACCCTTACCCTTACCCTTACCCTTACCCTTACCCTTACCCTTACCCTTACCCTTGCTTTTACCCTTAAGCTTACCCTTACCCTTACCCTCACCCTTACCCTTACCCTTACCCTTACCCTTACCCTTACCCTTACCCCCACCCTTGCTTTTACCCTTAAGCTTACCCTTACCCTTACCCTTACCCTTACCCTTACCCTTACCCTTACCCTTGCTTTTACCCTTAAGCTTACCCTTACCCTTACCCTTACCCTTACCCTTACCCTTGCTTTTACCCTTAGGCTTACCCTTACCCTTACCCTTACCCTTACCCTTGCTTTTACCCTTAAGCTTACCCTTACCCTTACCCTTACTCTTACCCTTACCCTTACCCTTACCCTTACCCTTGCTTTTACCCTTAGGCTTACCCTTACCTTTACCCTTACCCTTACCCTTACCCTTACCCTTATCCTTACCCTTACCCTTACCCTTACCCTTACCCTTACCCTTACCCTTACCCTTACCCTTGCTTTTACCCTTAAGCTTACCCTTACCCTTACCCTTACCCTTACCCTTACCCTTACCCTTACCCTTACCCTTACCCTTACCCTTACCCTTACCCTTACCCTTGCTTTTACCCTTAAGCTCACCCTTACCCTTACCCTTACCCTTACCCTTACCCTTACCCTTACCCTTACCCTTACCCTTACTCTTACCCTTACCCTTGCTTTTACCCTTAAGCTTACCCTTAACCTTACCCTTACCCTTACCCTTAAGCTTACCCTTACCCTTACCCTTACCCTTACCCTTACCCTTACCCTTACCCTTGCTTTTACCCTTAAGCTTACCCTTACCCTTACCCTTACCCTTACCCTTACCCTTGCTTTTACCCTTACGCTTATCCTTACCCTTACCCTTACCCTTACCCTTAAGCTTACCCTTACCCTTACCCTTACCCTTACCCTTACCCTTACCCTTACCCTTACCCTTGCTTTTACCCTTAAGCTTACCCTTACCCTTACCCTTACCCTTACCCTTACCCTTACCCTTACCCTTACCCTTACCCTTACCCTTGCTTTTACCCTTAGGCTTACCCTTACCTTTACCCTTACCATTACCCTTACCCTTACCCTTACCCTTACCCTTACCCTTACCCTTGCTTTTACCCTTAAGCTTACCCTTACCCTTACCCTTACCCTTACCCTTACCCTTACCCTTACCCTTACCCTTACCCTTACCCTTACCCTTACCCTTACCCTTACCCTTACCCTTACCCTTACCCTTACCCTTACCCTTACCCTTACCCTTACCCTTACCCTTACCCTTACCCTTACCCTTCCCTTACCCTTACCTTTACCCTTACCCTTACCCTTGCTTTTACCCTTAAGCTTACCCTTACCCTTACCCTTACCCTTACCCTTACCCTTACCCTTACCCTTACCCTTGCTTTTACCCTTAAGCTTACCCTTACCCTTACTCTTACCCCTACCCTTACCCTTACCCTTACCCTTACCCTTACCCTTACCCTTACCCTTACCCTTACCCTTGCTTTTACCCTTAGGCTTACCCTCACCTTTACCCTTACCCTTACCCTTACCCTTACCCTTACCCTTACCCTTGCTTTTACCCTTAAGCTTACCCTTACCCTTACCCTTACCCTTACCCTTAGCCTTACCCTTACCCTTGCTTTTACCCTTAAGCTTACCCTTACCCTTACCCTTACCCTTACCCTTGCTTTTACCCTTAGGCTTACCCGTACCCTTACCCTTAAGCTTACCCTTACCCTTACCCTTACCCTTACCCTTACCCTTACCCTTACCCTTACCCTTACCCTTACCCTTACCCTTACCCTTACCCTTACCCTTACCCTTACCCTTACCCTTACCCTTACCCTTACCCTTGCTTTTACCCTTAAGCTTACCCTTACCCTTACCCTTACCCTTACCCTTACCCTTACCCTTACCCTTACCCTTACCCTTACTTAGGGTAAGGGTAAGGGTAAGCTTAAGGGTAAAAGCAAGGTAAGGGTAAGGGTAAGGGTAAGGGTAAGGGTAAGGGTAAGGGTAAGGGTAAGCTTAAGGGTAAGGGTAAGGGTAAGGGTAAGGGTAAGCTTAAGGGTAAAAGCAAGGGTAAGGGTAAGGGTAAGGGTAAGGGTAAGGGTAAGCTTAAGGGTAAGGGTAAGGGTAAGGGTAAGGGTAAGCTTAAGGGTAAAAGCAAGGGTAAGGTTAAGGGTAAGGGTAAGGGTAAGGGTAAGGGTAAGCTTAAGGGTAAGGGTAAGGGTAAGGGTAAGGGTAAGCTTAAGGGTAAAAGCAAGGGTAAGGGTAAGGGTAAGGGAAAGGGTAAGGGTAAGGGTAAGGGTAAGGGTAAGGGTAAGGGTAAGGGTAAGGGTAAGGGTAAGGGTAAGGGTAAGGGTAAGGGTAAGGGTAAGGGTAAGGGTAAGCTTAAGGGTAAGGGTAAGGGTAAGGGTAAGCTTAAGGGTAAAAGCAAGGGTAAGGGTAAGGGTAAGGGTAAGGGTAAGGGTAAGCTTAAGGGTAAAAGCAAGGGTAAGGGTAAGGGTAAGGGTAAGGGTAAGGGTAAGGGTAAGGGTAAGGGTAAGGGTAAGGGTAAGGGTAAGCTTAAGGGTAAGGGTAAGGGTAAGCTTAGGGGTAAAAGCAAGGGTAAGGGTAAGGGTAAGGGTAAGGGTAAGGGTAAGGGTAAAGGTAAGGGTAAGCCTAAGGGTAAAAGCAAGGGTAAGGGTAAGGGTAAGGGTAAGGGTAAGGGTAAGGGTAAGGGTAAGGGTAAGGGTAAGTGTAAGGGTAAGCTTAAGGGTAAAAGCAAGGGTAAGGGTAAGGGTAAGGGTAAGGGTAAGGGTAAGGGTAAGGGTAAGGGTAAGGGTAAGGGTAAGGGTAAGGGTAAGGGTAAGGGTAAGGGTAAGGGTAAGGGTAAGGGTAAGCTTAAGGGTAAAAGCAAGGGTAAGGGTAAGGGTAAGGGTAAGGGTAAGGGTAAGGGTAAGGGTAAGGGTAAGGGTAAGGGTAAGGGTATAGGTAAGCTTAAGGGTAAAAGCAAGGGTAAGGGTAAGGGTAAGAGTAAGGGTAAGGGTAAGGGTTAGGGTAAGGGTAAAGGTAAGGGTAAGCCTAAGGGTAAAAGCAAGGGTAAGAGTAAGGGTAAGGGTAAGGGTAAGGGTAAGGGTAAGGGTAAGGGTAAGGGTAAGGGTAAGGGTAAGGGTAAGGGTAAGAGTAAGGGTAAGGGTAAGGGTAAGCTTAAGGGTAAAAGCAAGGGTAAGGGTAAGGGTAAGGGTAAGGGTAAGCCTAAGGGTAAAAGCAAGGGTAAGGGTAAGGTTAAGGGTAAGGGTAAGGGTAAGCTTAAGGGTAAAAGCAAGGGTAAGGGTAAGGGTAAGGGTAAGGGTAAGGGTAAGCTTAAGGGTAAAAGCAAGGGTAAGGGTAAGGGTGAGGGTAAGGGTATGGATAAGGGTAAGGGTAAGGGTAAAGGTAAGGGTAAGCCTAAGAGTAAAAGCAAGGGTAAGGGTAAGGGTAAGGGTAAGGGTAAGGGTAAGGGTAAGGGTAAGGGTAAGGGTAAGGGTAAGCTTAAGGGTAAAAGCAAGGGTAAGGATAAGGGTAAGGGTAAGGGTAAGGGTAAGGGTAAGGGTAAGGGTAAGCTTAAGGGTAAAAGCAAGGGTAAGGGTAAGGGTAAGGGTAAGGGTAAGGGTAAGGGTAAGGGTAAGGGTAAGGGTAAGGGTAAGGGTAAGGGTAAGCTTAAGGGTAAAAGCAAGGGTAAGGGTTAGGGTAAGGGTAAGGGTAAGGGTAAGGGTAAGGGTAAGCTTAAGGGTAAAAGTAAGGGTAAGGGTAAGGGTAAGGGTAAGGGTAAGGGTAAGGGTAAGGGTAAGGGTAAAGGTAAGGGTAAGCCTAAGGGTAAAAGCAAGGGTAAGTGTAAGGGTAAGGGTAAGGGTAAGGGTAAGGGTAAGGGTAAGGGTAAGGGTAAGGGTAAGGGTAAGGGTAAGGGTAAGGGTAAGGGTAAGGGTAAGGGTAAGGGTAAGGATAAGGGTAAGGGTAAGGGTAAGGGTAAGGGTAAGGGTAAGGGTAAGGGTGAGGGTAGGCTTAAGGGTATAAGCAAGGGTAAGGGTAAGGGTAAGGGTGAGGGTAAGGGTAAGGGTAAGGGTAAGGGTAAGCTTAAGGGTAAAAGCAAGGGTAAGGGTAAGGGTAAGGGTAAGGGTAAGCTTAAGGGTAAAAGCAAGGGTAAGGGTAAGGGTAAGGGTAAGGGTAAGGGTAAGGAAAAGGGTAAGGGTAAGGGTAAAGGTAAGGTTAAGCCTAAGGGTAAAAGCAAGGGTAAGGGTAAGGGTAAGGGTAAGGGTAAGGGTAAGGGTAAGGGTAAGTGTAAGGGTAAGGGTAAGGGTAAGGGTAAGCTTAAGGGTAAAAGCAAGGGTAAGGGTAAGGGTAAGGGTAAGGGTAAGCCTAAGGGTAAAAGCAAGGGTAAGGGTAAGGGTAAGGGTAAGGGTAAGGGTAAGGGTAAGCTTAAGGGTAAAAGCAAGGGTAAGGGTAAGGGTAAGGGTAAGGGTAAGGGTAAGGGTAAGGGTAAGCTTAAGGGTAAAAGCAAGGGTAAGGGTAAGGGTAAGGGTAAGGGTAAGGGTAAGGGTAAGGGTAAGGGTAAGGGTAAGGGTAAGGGTAAGGGTAAGGGTAAAGGTAAGGGTAAGCCTAAGGGTCAAAGCAAGGGTAAGGGTAAGGGTAAGGGTAAGGGTAAGGGTAAGGGTAAGGGTAAGGGTAAGGGTAAGGTTAAGGGTAAGGGTAAGCTTAAGGGTAAAAGCAAGGGTAAGGGTAAGGGTAAGGGTAAGGGTAAGGGTAAGGGTAAGGGTAAGGGTAAGTGTAAGGGTAAGCTTAAGGGTAAGGGTAAGGGTAAGGGTAAGCTTACCCTTACCCTTACCCTTACCCTTGCTTTTACCCTCAAGCTTACCCTTACCCTTACCCTTACCCTTACCCTTACCCTTACCCTTACCCTTACCCTTATCCTTACCCTTGCTTTTACCCTTAAGCTCACCCTTACCCTTACCCTTACCCTTACCCTTACCCTTACCCTTACCCTTACCCTTACCCTTACCCTTACCCTTGCTTTTACTCTTAGGCTTACCCTTACCTTTACCCTTACCCTTACCCTTACCCTTACCCTCACCCTTACCCTTACCCTTGCTTTTACCCTTAAGCTTACCCTTACCCTTACCCTTACCCTTACCCTTACCCTTGCTTTTACCCTTAAGTTTACCCTTACCCTTACCCTTAACCTTACCCTTACCCTTGCTTTTACCCTTAGGCTTACCCTTACCCTTATCCTTACCCTTACCCTTGCTTTTACCTTTAAGCTTACCCTTACCCTTACCCTTACTCTTACCCTTACCCTTACCCTTACCCTTACCCTTACCCTTACCCTTACCCTCACCCTTACCCTTACCCTTGCTTTTACCCTTAGGCTTACCCTTACCTTTACCCTTACCCTAACCCTTACCCTTACCCTTACCCTTACCCTTACCCTTACCCTTGCTTTTACCCTTAAGCTTACCCTTACCCTTACCCTTACCCTTACCCTTACCCTTACCCTTACCCTTACCCTTACCCTTACCCTTACCCTTGCTTTTACCCTTAAGCTTACCCTTACCCTTACCCTTACCCTTACCCTTACCCTTACCCTTACCCTTACCCTTACCCTTACCCTTACCCTTACCCTTACCCTTGCTTTTACCCTTAAGCTTACCCTTACCCTTACCCTTACCCTTACCCTTACCCTTACCCTTACCCTTACCCTTAACCTTGCTTTTACCCTTAGGCTTACCCTTACCTTTACCCTTACCCTTACCCTTACCCTTACCCTTACCCTTGCTTTTACCCTTAAGCTTACCCTTACCCTTACCCTTACCCTTAACCTTAAGCTTACCCTTACCCTTACCCTTACCCTTACCCTTACCCTTACCCTTACCCTTACCCTTACCCTTACCCTTACCCTTACCCTTACCCTTACCCTTACCCTTACCCTTGCTTTTACCCTTAAGCTTACCCTTACCCTCACCCTTACCCTTACCCTTACCCTTGCTTTTACCCTTAAGCTTACCCTTACCCTTACCCTTACCCTTAAGCTTACCCTTACCCTTACCCTTATCCTTACCCTTACCCTTACCCTTACCCTTACCCTTACCCTTACCCTTACCCTTACCCTTGCTTTTACCCTTAAGCTTACCCTTACCCTTACCCTTACCCTTACCCTTAAGCTTACCCTTACCCTTACCCTTACCCTTACCCTTACCCTTACCCTTAACCTTACCCTTGCTTTTATCCTTAAGCTTACCCTTACCCTTACCCTTACCCTTACCCTTAAGCTTACCCTTACCCTTACCCTTACCCTTACCCTTACCCTTGCTTTTACCCTTAAGCTTACCCTTACCCTTACCCTTACCCTTACCCTTAAGCTTACCCTTACCCTTACCCTTACCCTTACCCTTTCCTTACCCTTACCCTTACCCTTGCTTTTACCCTTAAGCTTACCCTTACCCTTACCCTAAGTAAGGGTAAGGGTAAGGGTAAGGGTAAGGGTAAGGGTAAGGGTAAGGGTAAGGGTAAGGGTAAGGGTAAGGGTAAGGGTAAGCTTAAGGGTAAGGGTAAGGGTAAGGGTAAGGGTAAGCCTAAGGGTAAAAGCAAGGGTAAGGGTAAGGGTAAGGGTAAGGGTAAGGGTAAGCTTAAGGGTAAAAGCAAGGGTAAGGGTAAGGCTAAGGGTAAGGGTAAGGGTAAGGGTAAGGGTAAGCTTAAGGGTAAAAGCAAGGGTAAGGGTAAGGGTACGGGTAGAGTAAGGGTAAGGGTAAGGGTAAGGGTAAGGGTAAGGGTAAGGGTAAGGGTAAGGGTAAAGGTGAGGGTAAGCCTAAGGGTAAAAGCAAGGGTAAGGGTAAGGGTAAGTGTAAGGGTAAGGGTAAGGGTAAGGGTAGGGGTAAGAGTAAGGGTAAGGGTAAGCTTAAGGGTAAAAGCAAGGGTAAGGGTAAGGGTGAGGGTAAGGGTAAGGGTAAGGGTAAGCTTAAGGGTAAAAGCAAGGGTAAGGGTAAGGGTAAGGGTAAGGGTGAGGGTAAGGGTAAAGGTAAGGGTAAGGGTAAGGGTAAGGGTAAGGGTAAGGGTAAGGGTAAGGGTAAGGGTAAGGGTAAGGGTAAGGGTAAGGGTAAGGGTAAGCTTAAGGGTAAAAGCAAGGGTAAGGGTAAGGGTAAGGGTAAGGGTAAGGGTAATGGTAAGGGTAAAGGTAAGGGTAAGCCTAAGGGTAAAAGCAAGGGTAAGGGTAAGGGTAAGGGTAAGGGTAAGGGTAAGGGTAAGGGTAAGGGTAAGGGTAAGGGTAAGGGTAAGGGTAAGGGTAAGGGTAAGCTTAAGGGTAAAAGCAAGGGTAAGGGTAAGGGTAAGGGTAAGGGTAAGGGTAAGGGTAAGGGTAAGGGTAAGGGTAAGCTTAAGGGTAAGGGTAAGGGTAAGGGTAAGGGTAAGCTTAAGGGTAAAAGCAAGGGTAAGGGTAAGGGTAAGGGTAAGGGTAAGTGTAAGCTTAAGGGTAAAAGCAAGGGTAAGGGTAAGGGTAAGGGTAAGGGTAAGGGTAAGGGTAAGGGTAAGCTTAAGGGTAAGGGTAAGGGTAAGGGTAAGGGTAAGCTTAAGGGTAAAAGCAAGGGTAAGGGTAAGAGTAAGGGTAAGGGTAAGGGTAAGGGTAAGGGTAAGGGTAAGGGTGAGCTTAAGGGTAAAAGCAAGGGTAAGGGTAAGTGTAAGGGTAAGGGTAAGGGTAAGGGTAAGGGTAAGGGTAAGGGTAAGGGTAAGGGTAAGGGTAAGCTTAAGGGTAAAAGCAAGGGTAAGGGTAAGGGTAAGGGTAAGGGTAAGGGTAAGGGTAAGGGTAAGGGTAAGGGTAAGGGTAAAGGTAAGGGTAAGCCTAAGGGTAAAAGCAAGGGTAAGGGTAAGGGTAAGGGTAAGGGTAAGAGTAAGGGTAAGGGTAAGGGTAAGGGTAAGCTTAAGGGTAAAAGCAAGGGTAAGGGTAAGGGTAAGGGTAAGGGTAAGCCTAAGGGTAAAAGCAAGGGTAAGGGTAAGGGTAAGGGTAAGGGTAAGGGTAAGCTTAAGGGTAAAAGCAAGGGTAAGGGTAAGGGTAAGGGTAAGGGTAAGGGTAAGGGTAAGCTTAAGGGTAAAAGCAAGGGTGAGGGTAAGGGTAAGGGTAAGGGTAAGGGTAAGGGTAAGGGTAAGGGTAAGGGTAAAGGTAAGGGTAAGGGTAAGCTTAAGGGTAAAAGCAAGGGTAAGGGTAAGGGTAAGGGTAAGGGTAAGGGTAAGGGTAAGGGTAAGGGTAAGGGTAAGCTTAAGGGTAAAAGCAAGGGTAAGGGTAAGGGTAAGGGTAAGGGTAAGGGTAAAGGTAAGGGTAAGCCTAAGGGTAAAAGCAAGGGTAAGGGTAAGGGTAAGGGTAAGGGTAAGGGTAAGGGTAAGGGTAAGGGTAAGGGTAAGGGTAAGGGTAAGGGTAAGGGTAAGGGTAAGGGTAAGGGTAAGGGTAAGGGTAAGGGTAAGGGTAAGCTTAAGGGTAAAAGCAAGGGTAAGGGTAAGGGTAAGGGTAAGGGTAAGCCTTAGGGTAAAAGCAAGGGTAAGGGTAAGGGTAAGGGTAAGCTTAAGGGTTAAAGCAAGGGTAAGGGTAAGGGTAAGGGTAAGGGTAAGGGTAAGGGTAAGGGTAAGGGTAAGGGTAAGGGTAAGCTTAAGGGTAAAAGCAAGGGTAAGGGTAAGGGTAAGGGTAAGGGTAAGGGTAAAGGTAAGGGTAAGCCTAAGGGTAAAAGCAAGGGTAAGGGTAAGGGTAAGGGTAAGGGTAAGGGTAAGGGTAAGGGTAAGGGTAAGGGTAAGCTTAAGGGTAAAAGCAAGGGTAAGGGTAAGGGTAAGGGTAAGGGTAAGGGTAAGGGTAAGGGTAAGGGTAAGGGTAAGGGTAAGGGTAAGGGTAAGGGTAAGCTTAAGGGTAAGGGTAAGGGTAAGGGTAAGGGTAAGCTTAAGGGTAAAAGCAAGGTTAAGGGTAAGGGTAAGGGTAAGGGTAAGCTTAAGGGTAAAAGCAAGGGTAAGGGTAAGGGTAAGGGTAAGGGTAAGGGTTAGGGTAAGGGTAAGGGTAAGCTTAAGGGTAAGGGTAAGGGTAAGGGTAAGGGTAAGGGTAAGCTTAAGGGTAAAAGCAAGGGTAAGGGTAAGGGTAAGGGTAAGGGTAAGGGTTAGCTTAAGGGTAAGGGTAAGGGTAAGGGTAAGGGTAAGCTTAAGGGTAAAAGCAAGGGTAAGGTTAAGGGTAAGGGTAAGGGTAAGGGTAAGGGTAAGGGTAAGCTTAAGGGTAAGGGTAAGGGTAAGGGTAAGGGTAAGCTTAAGGGTAAAAGCAAGGGTAAGGGTATGGGTAAGGGTAAGGGTAAGGGTAAGGGTAAGGGTAAGGGTAAGGGTAAGGGTAAGGGTAAGGGTAAGGGTAAGGGTAAGGGTAAGCTTAAGGGTAAGGGTAAGGGTAAGGGTAAGCTTAAGGGTAAAAGCAAGGATAAGGGTAAGGGTAAGGGTAAGGGTAAGGGTAAGGGTAAGCTTAAGGGTAAAAGCAAGGGTAAGGGTAAGGGTAAGGGTAAGGGTAAGGGTAAGGGTAAGGGTAAGGGTAAGGGTAAGGGTAAGGTTAAGGGTAAGGGTAAGGGTAAGGGTAAGCTTGAGGGTAAGGGTAAGGGTAAGGGTAAGCTTAAGGGTAAAAGCAAGGGTAAGGGTAAGGGTAAGGGTAAGGGTGAGGGTAAAGGTAAGGGTAAGCCTAAGGGTAAAAGCAAGGGTAAGGGTAAGGGTAAGGGTAAGGGTATGGGTAAGGGTAAGGGTAAGGGTAAGGGTAAGGGTAAGGGTAAGCTTAAGGGTAAAAGCAAGGGTAAGGGTAAGGGTAAGGGTAAGGGTAAGGGTAAGGGTAAGGGTAAGGGTAAGGGTAAGGGTAAGGGTAAGGGTAAGGGTAAGCTTAAGGGTAAAAGCAAGGGTAAGGGTAAGGGTAAGGGTAAGGGTAAGGGTAAGGGTAAGGGTAAGGGTAAGGGTAAGGGTAAGGGTAAGGGTAAGGGTAAGGGTAAGCTTAAGGGTAAAAGCAAGGGTAAGCGTAAGGGTAAGGGTAAGTGTAAGGGTTAGGGTAAGGGTAAAGGTAAGGGTAAGCCTAAGGGTAAAAGCAAGGGTAAGGGTAAGGGTAAGGGTAAGGGTAAGGGTAAGGGTAAGGGTAAGGGTAAGGGTAAGGGTAAGGGTAAGGGTAAGAGTAAGGGTAAGGGTAAGTGTAAGCTTAAGGGTAAAAGCAAGGGTAAGGGTAAGGGTAAGGGTAAGCCTAAGGGTAAAAGCAAGGGTAAGGGTAAGGTTAAGGGTAAGGGTAAGGGTAAGCTTAAGGGTAAAAGCAAGGGTAAGGGTAAGGGTAAGGGTAAGGGTAAGG
The DNA here is from genome assembly GCA_958510865.1 of Myrrha octodecimguttata. Taxonomy (NCBI): domain Eukaryota; kingdom Metazoa; phylum Arthropoda; class Insecta; order Coleoptera; family Coccinellidae; genus Myrrha; species Myrrha octodecimguttata. Next base: position 174,203 of record CAUEHS010000004.1, on the reverse strand, counting down.
GTAAGCTTAAGGGTAAAAGCAAGGGTAAGGGTGAGGGTGAGGGTAAGGGTAATTGTAAGGGTAAGGGTAAAGGTAAGGGTAAGCCTAAGAGTAAAAGCAAGGGTTAGGGTAAGGGTAAGGGTAAGGGTAAGGGTAAGGGTAAGGGTAAGGGTAAGCTTAAGGGTAAAAGCAAGTGTAAGGATAAGGGTAAGGGTAAGGGTAAGGGTAAGGGTAAGGGTAAGGGTAAGGGTAAGGGTAAGCTTAAGGGTAAAAGCAAGGGTAAGGGTAAGGGTAAGGGTAAGGGTAAGGGTAAGGGTAAGGGTAAGGGTAAGGGTAAGGGTAAGGGTAAGGGTAAGGGTAAGGGTAAGCTTAAGGGTAAAAGCAAGGGTAAGGGTTAGGGTAAGGGTAAGGGTAAGGGTAAGGGTAAGGGTAAGGGTAAGGGTAAGCTTAAGGGTAATAGCAAGGGTAAGGGTATGGGTAAGGGTAAGGGTAAGGGTAAGGGTAAGGGTAAAGGTAAGGGTAAGCCTAAGGGTAAAAGCAAGGGTAAGGGTAAGGGTAAGGGTAAGGGTAAGGGTAAGGGTAAGGGTAAGGGTAAGGGTAAGGGTAAGGGTAAGGGTAAGGGTAAGGGTAAGGGTAAGCTTAAGGGTATATGCAAGGGTAAGGGTAAGGGTAAGGGTGAGGGTAAGGGTAAGGGTAAGGGTAAGGGTAAGCTTAAGGGTAAAAGCAAGGGTAAGGGTAAGGGTAAGGGTAAGGGTAAGGGTAAGGGTAAGGGTAAGGGTAAGGGTAAGCTTAAGGGTAAAAGCAAGGGTAAAGGTAAGGGTAAGGGTAAGGGTAAGGGTAAGGGTAAGGGTAAGGGTAAGGGTAAGGGTAAAGGTAAGGTTAAGCCTAAGGGTAAAAGCAAGGGTAAGGGTAAGGGTAAGGGTAAGGGTAAGGGTAAGGGTAAGGGTAAGGGTAAGGGTAAGGGTAAGGGTAAGGGTAAGGGTAAGGGTAAGGGTAAGGGTAAGGGTAAGGGTAAGGGTAAGGGTAAGCTTAAGGGTAAAAGCAAGGGTAAGGGTAAGGGTAAGGGTAAGCCTAAGGGTAAAAGCAAGGGTAAGAGTAAGGGTAAGGGTAAGGGTAAGGGTAAGCTTAAGGGTAAAAGCAAGGGTAAGGGTAAGGGTAAGGGTAAGGGTAAGGGTAAGGGTAAGGGTAAGGGTAAGCTTAAGGGTAAAAGCAAGGGTAAGGGTAAGGGTAAGGGTAAGGGTAAGGGTAAGGGTAAGGGTAAGGGTAAAGGTAAGGGTAAGCCTAAGGGTCAAAGCAAGGGTAAGGGTAAGGGTAAGGGTAAGGGTAAGGGTAAGGGTAAGGGTAAGGGTAAGGGTAAGGGCAAGGGTAAGTGTAAGGGTAAGGGTAAGGGTAAGGGTAAGCTTAAGGGTAAAAGCAAGGGTAAGGGTAAGGGTAAGGGTAAGGGTAAGGGTAAGGGTAAGGGTAAGGGTAAGGGTAAGGGTAAGGGTAAGGGTAAGGGTAAGGGTAAGGGTAAGGGTAAGGGTAAGGGTAAGGGTAAGGGTAAGGGTAAGCTTAAGGGTAAGGGTAAGGGTAAGGGTAAGGGTAAGCCTAAGGGTAAAAGCAAGGGTAAGTGTAAGGGTAAGGGTAAGGGTAAGGGTAAGCTTAAGGGTAAAAGCAAGGGTAAGGGTAAGGGTAAGGTTAAGGGTAAGGGTAAGGGTAAGCTTAAGGGTAAAAGCAAGAGTAAGGGTAAGGATAAGGGTAAGGGTAAGGGTAAGGGTAAGGCTAAAGGTAAGGGTAAGCCTAAGGGTAAAAGCAAGGGTAAGGGTAAGGGTAAGGGTAAGGGTAAGGGTAAGGGTAAGGGTAAGGGTAAGGGTAAGGGTAAGGGTAAAGGTAAGGGTAAGGGTAAGCTTAAGGGTAAAAGCAAGGGTAAGGGTAAGGGTAAGGGTAAGGGTAAGAGTAAGGGTAAGGGTAAGGGTAAGCTTAAGGGTAAAAGCAAGGGTAAGGGTAAGGGTAAGGGTAAGGGTAAGGGTAAGGGTAAGGGTAAGGGTAAGGGTAAGGGTAAGGGTAAGGGTAAGGGTAAGGGTAAGGGTAAGGGTAAGGGTAAGCTTAAGGGTAAAAGCAATGGTAAGGGTAAGGGTAAGGGTAAGGGTAAGGGTAAGGGTAAGCTTAAGGGTAAAAGCAAGGGTAAGGGTAAGGGTAAGGGTAAGGGTAAGGGTAAGGGTAATGGCAAGGGTAAAGGTAAGGGTAAGCCTAAGGGTAAAAGCAAGGGTAAGGGTAAGGGTAAGGGTAAGGGTAAGGGTAAGGTTAAGGGTAAGGGTTAGGGTAAGGGTAAGGGTAAGGGTAAGGGTAAGCTTAAGGGTAAAAGCAAGGGTAAGGGTAAGGGTAAGGGTAAGGGTAAGGGTAAGGGTAAGCTTAAGGGTAAGGGTAAGGGTAAGGGTAAGGGTAAGCTTAAGAGTAAAAGCAAGGGTAAGGGTAAGGGTAAGGGAAAGGGTAAGGGTAAGCTTAAGGGTAAAAGCAAGGGTAAGGGTAAGGGTAAGGGTAAGGGTAAGGGTAAGGGTAAGGGTTAGGGTAAGGGTAAGCTTAAGGGTAAGGGTAAGGGTAAGGGTAAGGGTAAGCTTAAGGGTAAAAGCAAGGGTAAGGGTCAGGGTAAGGGTAAGTGTAAGGGTAAGGGTAAGGGTAAGGGTAAGGGTGAGCTTAAGGGTAAAAGCAAGGGTAAGGGTAAGGTTAAGGGTAAGGGTAAGGGTAAGGGTAAGGGTTAGCTTAAGGGTAAAAGCAAGGGTAAGGGTAAGGGTAAGGGTAAGGGTAAGGGTAAAGGTAAGGGTAAGCCTAAGGGTAAAAGCAAGGGTAAGGGTAAGGGTAAGGGTAAGGGTAAGAGTAAGGGTAAGGGTAAGGGTAAGGGTAAGCTTAAGGGTAAAAGCAAGGGTAAGGGTAAGGGTTAGGGTAAGGGTAAGCCTAAGGGTAAAAGCAAGGGTAAGGGTAAGGGTAAGCTTAAGGGTAAAAGCAAGGGTAAGGGTAAGGGTAAGGGTAAGGGTAAGGGTAAGCTTAAGGGTAAAAGCAAGGGTGGGGGTAAGGGTAAGGGTAAGGGTAAGGGTAAGGGAAAGGGTAAGGGTAAGGGTAAGGGTAAGGGTAAGCTTAAGGGTAAAAGCAAGGGTAAGGGTAAGGGTAAGGGTAAGGGTAAGGGTAAGGGTAAGGGTAAGGGTAAGGGTAAGCTTAAGGGTAAAAGCAAGGGTAAGGGTAAGGGTAAGGGTAAGGGTAAGGGTAAAGGTAAGGGTAAGCCTAAGGGTAAAAGCAAGGGTAAGGGTAAGGGTAAGGGTAAGGGTAAGGGTTAGGGTAAGGGTAAGGGTAAGGGTAAGGGTAAGGGTAAGGGTAAGGGTAAGGGTAAGGGTAAGGGTAAGGGTAAGGGTAAGGGTAAGGGTAAGGGTGAGCTTAAGGGTAAAAGCAAGGGTAAGGGTAAGGGAAAGGGTAAGGGTAAGCCTAAGGGTAAAAGCAAGGGTAAGGGTAAGGGTAAGGGTAAGGGTAAGGGTAAGGGTAAGGGTAAGGGTAAGGGTAAGCTTAAGGGTAAAAGCAAGAGTAAGGGTAAGGGTAAGGGTAAGGGTAAGGGTAAGGGTAAGCTTAAGGATAAAAGCAAGGGTAAGGGTAAAGGTAAGGGTAAGGGTAAGGGTAAGGGTAAGGGTAAGGGTAAGGGTAAGGGTAAGGGTAAGGGTAAAGGTAAGGGTAAGCCTAAAGGTAAAAGCAAGGGTAAGGGTAAGGGTAAGGGTAAGGGTAAGGGTAAGGGTAAGGGTAAAGTTAAGGGTAAGGGTAAGGGTAAGCTTAAGGGTAAAAGCAAGGGTAAGGGTAAGGGTAAGGGTAAGGGTAAGGGTAAGGGTAAGGGTAAGGGTAAGGGTAAGGGTAAGGGTAAGGGTAAGGGTAAGGGTAAGGGTAAGGGTAAGGGTAAGCTTAAGGGTAAGGGTAAGGGTAAGGGTAAGCTTAAGGGTAAAAGCAAGGGTAAGGGTAAGGGTAAGGGTAAGGGTAAGCTTAAGGGTAAAAGCAAGGGTAAGGGTAAGGGTAAGGGTAAGGGTAAGGGTAAGGGTAAGGGTAAGGGTAAGGGTAAGGGTAAGGGTAAGGGTAAGGGTAAGCTTAAGGGTAAGGGTAAGGGTAAGGGTAAGGGTAAGCTTAAGGGTAAAAGCAAGGGTAAGGGTAAGGGTAAGGGTAAGGGTAAGGGTAAGGGTAAGCTTAAGGGTAAGAGTAAGGGTAAGGGTAAGGGTAAGCTTAAGGGTAAAAGCAAGGGTAAGGGTAAGGGTGAGGGTAAGGGTAAGGGTAAGGGTAAGGGTAAGGGTAAGCTTAAGGGTAAGGGTAAGGGTAAGGGTAAGCTTAAGGGTAAAAGCAAGGGTAAGGGTAAGGGTAAGGGTAAGGGTAAGGGTAAGGGTAAGGGTAAGGGTAAGGGTAAGGGTAAGGGTAAGGGTAAGGGTAAGGGTAAGGGTAAGGGTAAGGGTAAGGGTAAGGGTAAGGGTAAGGGAAAGCTTAAGGGTAAGGGTAAGGGTAAGGGTAAGGGTAAGCTTAAGGGTAAAAGCAAGGGTAAGGTTAAGGGTAAGGTTAAGGGTAAGGGTAAGGGTAAGGGTAAGCTTAAGGGTAAAAGCAAGGGTAAGGGTAAGGGTGAGGGTAAGGGTAAGGGTAAGGGTGAGGGTAAGGGTAAGGGTAAGGGTAAGGGTAAGCTTAAGGGTAAGGGTAAGGGTAAGGGTAAGGGTAAGCTTAAGGGTAAAAGCAAGGGTAAGGGTAAGGGTAAGGGTAAGGGTAAGGGTAAAGGTAAGGGTAAGCCTAAGGGTAAAAGCAAGGATAAGGGTAAGGGTAAGGGTAAGGGTAAGGGTAAGGGTAAGGGTAAGGGTAAGGGAAAGGGAAAGGGTAAGGGTAAGGGTAAGGGTAAGCTTAAGGGTAAAAGCAAGGGTAAGGGTAAGGGTAAGGGTAAGGGTAAGGGTAAGGGTAAGGGTAAGGGTAAGGGTAAGGGTAAGGGTAAGCTTAAGGGTAAAAGCAAGGGTAAGGGTAAGGGTAAGGGTAAGGGTAAGGGTAAGGGTAAGGGTAAGGGTAAGGGTAAGCTTAAGGGTAAAAGCAAGGGTAAGGGTAAGGGTAAGGGTAAGGGTAAGGGTTAGGGTAAGGGTAAAGGTAAGGGTAAGCCTAAGGGTAAAAGCAAGGGTAAGGGTAAGGGTAAGGGTAAGGGTAAGGGTAAGGGTAAGGGTAAGGGTAAGGTTAAGGGTAAGGGTAAGGGTAAGGGTAAGGGTAAGGGTAAGGGTAAGAGTAAGGGTAAGGGTAAGGGTAAGCTTAAGGGTAAAAGCAAGGGTAAGGGTAAGGGTAAGGGTAAGGGTAAGCCTAAGGGTAAAAGCAAGGGTAAGGGTAAGGGTAAGGGTAAGCTTAAGGGTAAAAGCAAGGGTAAGGGTAAGGGTAAGGGTAAGGGTAAGGGTAAGGGTAAGGGTAAGGGTAAGCTTAAGGGTAAAAGCAAGGGTAAGGGTAAGGGTAAGGGTAAGGGTAAGGGTAAGGGTAAGGGTAAGGGTAAGGGTAAGGGTAAGGGTAAGGGTAAGGGTAAGGGTAAGGGTAAGCTAAAGGGTAAAAGCAAGGGTAAGGGTTAGGGTAAGGGTAAGGGTAAGGGTAAGGGTAAGGGTAAGCTTAAGGGTAAAAGCAAGGGTAAGGGTAAGGGTAAGGGTAAGGGTAAGGGTAAGGGTAAGGGTAAGGGTAAGGGTAAGGGTAAGGGTAAGGGTAAGGGTAAGGGTAAGGGTAAGGGTAAGGGTAAAGGTAAGGGTAAGCCTAAGGGTAAAAGCAAGGGTAAGGGTAAGGGTAAGGGTAAGGGTAAGGGTAAGGGTAAGGGTAAAGGTAAGGGTAAGGGTAAGCTTAAGGGTATAAGCAAGGGTAAGGGTAAGGGTAAGGGTGAGGGTAAGGGTAAGGGTAAGGGTAAGGGTAAGGGTAAGCTTAAGGGTAAAAGCAATGGTAAGGGTAAGGGTAAGGGTAAGGGTAGGGGTAAGCTTAAGGGTAAAAGCAAGGGTAAGGGTAAGGGTAAGGGTAAGGGTAAGGGTAAGGGTAAGGGTAAGGGTAAGGGTAAGGGTAAGGGTAAGGGTAAGGGTAAGGGTAAAGGTAAGGGTAAGCCTAAGGGTAAAAGCAAGGGTAAGGGTAAGGGTAAGGGTAAGGGTAAGGGTAAGGGTAAGGGTAAGGGTAAGGGTAAGGGTAAGTGTAAGGGTAAGCTTAAGGTTAAAAGCAAGGGTAAGGGTAAGGGTAAGGGTAAGGGTAAGGGTAAGCCTAAGGGTAAAAGCAAGGGTAAGGGTAAGGGTAAGGGTAAGGGTAAGGGTAAGCTTAAGGGTAAAAGCAAGGGTAAGGGTAAGCGTAAGGGTAAGGGTAAGGGTAAGGGTAAGCTTAAGGGTAAAAGCAAGGGTAAGGGTAAGGGTAAGGGTAAGGGTAAGGGTAAGGGTAAAGGTAAGGGTAAGCCTAAGGGAAAAAGCAAGGGTAAGGGTAAGGGTAAGGGTAAGGGTAAGGGTAAGGGTAAGGGTAAGGGTAAGGGTAAGGGTAAGGGTAAGGGTAAGGGTAAGGGTAAGGGTAAGGGTAAGGGTAAGCTTAAGGGTAAAAGCAAGGGTAAGGGTAAGGGTAAGGGTAAGGGTAAGGGTAAGGGTAAGGGTAAGGGTAAGGGTAAGGGTAAGCTTAAGGGTAAAAGCAAGGGTAAGGGTAAGGGTAAGGGTAAGGGTAAGGGTAAGGGTAAGGGTAAGGGTAAGGGTAAGGGTAAGCTTAAGGGTAAAAGCAAGGGTAAGGGTGAGGGTAAGGGTAAGGGTAAGCTTAAGGGTAAAAGCAAGGGTAAGGGTAAGGGTAAGGGTAAGGGTAAGGGTAAGGGTAAGGGTAAGGGTAAAGGTAAGGGTAAGCCTAAGGGTAAAAGCAAGGGTAAGGGTGAGGGTAAGGGTAAGGGTAAGGGAAAGGGTAAGGGTAAGGGTAAGGGTAAGGGTAAGGGTAAGCTTAAGGGTAAAAGCAAGGGTGAGGGTAAGGGTAAGGGTAAGGGTAAGGGTAAGGGTAAGGGTAAGGGTAAGGGTAAGGGTAAGGGTAAGGGTAAGGGTAAGGGTAAGGGTAAGGGTAAGGGTAAGGGTAAGCCTAAGGGTAAAAGCAAGGGTAAGGGTAAGGGTAAGGGTAAGGGTAAGGGTAAGCTTAAGGGTAAAAGCAAGGGTAAGGGTAAGGGTAAGGGTAAGGGTAAGGGTAAGGGTAAGCTTAAGGGTAAAAGCAAGGGTAAGGGTAAGGGTAAGGGTAAGGGTAAGGGTAAGGGTAAAGGTAAGGGTAAGCCTAAGGGTAAAAGCAAGGGTATGGGTAAGGGTAAGGGTAAGGGTAAGGGTAAGGGTAAGGGTAAGGGTAAGGGTAAGGGTAAGGGTAAGGGTAAGGGTAAGGCTAAGGGTAAGGCTAAGGGTAAAGGTAAGCTTAAGGGTAAAAGCAAGGGTAAGGGTAAGGGTAAGGGTAAGGGTAAGGGTAAGGGTAAGGGTAAGGGTAAGGGTAAGGGTAAGGGTAAGGGTAAGGGTAAGCTTAAGGGTAAAAGCAAGGGTAAGGGTAAGGGTAAGGGTAAGGGTAAGGGTAAGGGTAAGGGTAAGGGTAAGGGTAAGGGTAAGGGTAAGGGTAAGGGTAAGCTTAAGGGTAAAAGCAAGGGTAAGGGTAAGGGTAAGGGTAAGGGTAAGGGTAAGGGTAAGGGTAAGGGTAAGCTTAAGGGTAAAAGCAAGGGTAAGGGTAAGGGTAAGGGTAAGGGTAAGGGTAAGCCTAAGGGTAAAAGCAAGGGTAAGGGTAAGGGTAAAAGCAAGGGTAAGGGTAAGGGTAAGGGTAAGGGTAAGGGTAAGGGTAAGGGTAAGGGTAAGGGTAAGGGTAAGGGTAAGGGTAAGCTTAAGGGTAAAAGCAAGGGTAAGGGTAAGGGTAAGGGTAAGGGTAAGGGTAAGGGTAAGGGTAAGGGTAAGGGTAAGGGTAAGCTTAAGGGTAAAAGCAAGGGTAAGGGTAAGGGTAAGGGTAAGGGTAAGGGTAAGGGTAAGGGTAAGGGTAAGGGTAAGGGTAAGGGTAAGCTTAAGGGTAAAAGCAAGGGTAGGGGTAAGGGTAAGGGTAAGGGTAAGGGTAAGGGTAAGGGTAAAGGTAAGGGTAAGCCTAAGGGTCAAAGCAAGGGTAAGGGTAAGGGTAAGGGTAAGGGTAAGGGTAAGGGTAAGGGTAAGGGTAAGGGTAAGGGTAAGGGTAAGGGTAAGGGTAAGCTTAAGGGTAAAAGCAAGGGTAAGGGTAAGGGTAAGGGTAAGGGTAAGGGTAAGGGTAAGGGTAAGGGTAAGGGTAAGGGTAAGGGTAAGCTTAAGGGTAAAAGCAAGGGTAAGGGTAAGGGTAAGGGTAAGGGTAAGGGTAAGGGTAAGCTTAAGGGTAAAAGCAAGAGTAAGGGTAAGGATAAGGGTAAGGGTAAGGGTAAGGGTAAGGCTAAAGGTAAGGGTAAGCCTAAGGGTAAAAGCAAGGGTAAGGGTAAGGGTAAGGGTAAGGGTAAGGGTAAGGGTAAGGGTAAGGGTAAGGGTAAGGGTAAAGGTAAGGGTAAAGGTAAGCTTAAGGGTAAAAGCAAGGGTAAGGGTAAGGGTAAGGGTAAGGGTAAGAGTAAGGGTAAGGGTAAGGGTAAGCTTAAGGGTAAAAGCAAGGGTAAGGGTAAGGGTAAGGGTAAGGGTAAGGGTAAGGGTAAGGGTAAGGGTAAGGGTAAGGGTAAGGGTAAGGGTAAGGGTAAGCTTAAGGGTAAAAGCAATGGTAAGGGTAAGGGTAAAGGTAAGGGTAAGGGTAAGGGTAAGCTTAAGGGTAAAAGCAAGGGTAAGGGTAAGGGTAAGGGTAAGGGTAAGGGTAAGGGTAATGGTAAGGGTAAAGGTAAGGGTAAGCCTAAGGGTAAAAGCAAGGGTAAGGGTAAGGGTAAGGGTAAGGGTAAGGGTAAGGTTAAGGGTAAGGGTTAGGGTAAGGGTAAGGGTAAGGGTAAGGGTAAGCTTAAGGGTAAAAGCAAGGGTAAGGGTAAGGGTAAGGGTAAGGGTAAGGGTAAGGGTAAGGGTAAGCTTAAGGGTAAGGGTAAGGGTAAGGGTAAGGGTAAGCTTAAGGGTAAAAGCAAGGGTAAGGGTAAGGGTAAGGCAAAGGGTAAGGGTAAGCTTAAGGGTAAAAGCAAGGGTAAGGGTAAGGGTAAGGGTAAGGGTAAGGGTTAGGGTAAGGGTAAGCTTAAGGGTAAGGGTAAGGGTAAGGGTAAGGGTAAGCTTAAGGGTAAAAGCAAGGGTAAGGGTCAGGGTAAGGGTAAGTGTAAGGGTAAGGGTAAGGGTAAGGGTAAGGGTGAGCTTAAGGGTAAAAGCAAGGGTAAGGGTAAGTTAAGGGTAAGGGTAAGGGTAAGGGTAAGGGTAAGGGTAAGGGTAAGGGTTAGCTTAAGGGTAAAAGCAAGGGTAAGGGTAAGGGTAAGAGTAAGGGTAAGGGTAAGGGTAAGGGTAAGGGTAAGGGTAAGGGTAAAGGTAAGGGTAAGCCTAAGGGTAAAAGCAAGGGTAAGGGTAAGGGTAAGGGTGAGGGTAAGAGTAAGGGTAAGGGTAAGGGTAAGGGTAAGCTTAAGGGTAAAAGCAAGGGTAAGGGTAAGGGTAAGGGTAAGCCTAAGGGTAAAAGCAAGGGTAAGGGTAAGGGTAAGCTTAAGGGTAAAAGCAAGGGTAAGGGTAAGGGTAAGGGTAAGGGTAAGGGTAAGGGTAAGCTTAAGGGTAAAAGCAAGGGTGGGGGTAAGGGTAAGGGTAAGGGTAAGGGTAAGGGTAAGGGTAAGGGTAAGGGTAAGGGTAAGGGTAAGGGTAAGGGTAAGCTTAAGGGTAAAAGCAAGGGTAAGGGTAAGGGTAAGGGTAAGGGTAAGGGTAAAGGTAAGGGTAAGCCTAAGGGTAAAAGCAAGGGTAAGGGTAAGGGTAAGGGTAAGGGTAAGGGTTAGGGTAAGGGTAAGGGTAAGGGTAAGGGTAAGGGTAAAGGTAAGGGTAAGCCTAAGGGTAAAAGCAAGGGTAAGGGTAAGGGTAAGGGTAAGGGTAAGGGTTAGGGTAAGGGTAAGGGTAAGGGTAAGGGTAAGGGTAAGGGTAAGGGTAAGGGTAAGGGTAAGGGTAAGGGTAAGGGTAAGGGTAAGGGTAAGCTTAAGGGTAAAAGCAAGGGTAAGGGTAAGGGAAAGGGTAAGGGTAAGCCTAAGGGTAAAAGCAAGGGTAAGGGTAAGGATAAGGGTAAGGGTAAGGGAAGGGTAAGCTTAAGGGTAAAAGCAAGAGTAAGGGTAAGGGTAAGGGTAAGGGTAAGGGTAAGGGTAAGCTTAAGGGTAAAAGCAAGGGTAAGGGTAAAGGTAAGGGTAAGGGTAAGGGTAAGGGTAAGGGTAAGGGTAAGGGTAAGGGTAAGGGTAAGGGTAAAGGTAAGGGTAAGCCTAAGGGTAAAAGCAAGGGTAAGGGTAAGGGTAAGGGTAAGGGTAAGGGTAAGGGTAAGGTTAAGGGTAAGGGTAAGGGTAAGCTTAAGGGTAAAAGCAAGGGTAAGGGTAAGGGTAAGGGTAAGGGTAAGGGTAAGGGTAAGGGTAAGGGTAAGGGTAAGGGTAAGGGTAAGGGTAAGGGTAAGGGTAAGCTTAAGGGTAAGGGTAAGGGTAAGGGTAAGCTTAAGGGTAAAAGCAAGGGTAAGGGTAAGGGTAAGGGTAAGGGTAAGCTTAAGGGTAAAAGCAAGGGTAAGGGTAAGGGTAAGGGTAAGGGTAAGGGTAAGGGTAAGGGTAAGGGTAAGGGTAAGGGTAAGGGTAAGGGTAAGGGTAAGCTTAAGGGTAAGGGTAAGGGTAAGGGTAAGGGTAAGCTTAAGGGTAAAAGCAAGGGTAAGGGTAAGGGTAAGGGTAAGGGTAAGGGTAAGGGTAAGCTTAAGGGTAAGAGTAAGGGTAAGGGTAAGGGTAAGCTTAAGGGTAAAAGCAAGGGTAAGGGTAAGGGTGAGGGTAAGGGTAAGGGTAAGGGTAAGGGTAAGGGTAAGCTTAAGGGTAAGGGTAAGGGTAAGGGTAAGGGTAAGCTTAAGGGTAAAAGCAAGGGTAAGGGTAAGGGTAAGGGTAAGGGTAAGGGTAAGGGTAAGGGTAAGGGTAAGTGTAAGGGTAAGGGTAAGGGTAAGGGTAAGCGAAAGCTTAAGGGTAAGGGTAAGGGTAAGGTTAAGGGTAAGGGTAAGCTTAAGGGTAAAAGCAAGGGTAAGGTTAAGGGTAAGGTTAAGGGTAAGGGTAAGGGTAAGGGTGATCTTAAGGGTAAAAGCAAGGGTAAGGGTAAGGGTAAGGGTAAGGGTAAGGGTAAGGGTAAGGGTAAGGGTAAGCTTAAGGGTAAGGGTAAGGGTAAGGGTAAGGGTAAGCTTAAGGGTAAAAGCAAGGGTAAGGGTAAGGGTAAGGGTAAGGGTAAGGGTAAAGGTAAGGGTAAGCCTAAGGGTAAAAGCAAGGATAAGGGTAAGGGTAAGGGTAAGGGTAAGGGTAAGGGTAAGGGTAAGCTTAAGGGTTAAAGCAAGGGTAAGGGTAAGGGTAAGGGTAAGGGTAAGGGTAAGGGTAAGGGTAAGCTTGAGGGTAAAAGCAAGGGTAAAAGCAAGGGTAAGGGTAAGGGTAAGGGTAAGGGTAAGGGTAAGGGTAAGCTTAAGGGTAAAAGCAAGGGTAAGGGTAAGGGTAAGGGTAAGGGTAAGGGTTAGGGTAAGGGTAAAGGTAAGGGTAAGCCTAAGGGTAAAAGCAAGGGTAAGGGTAAGGGTAAGGGTAAGGGTAAGGGTAAGGGTAAGGGTAAGGGTAAGGGTAAGGGTAAGGGTAAGGGTAAGAGTAAGGGTAAGGGTAAGGGTAAGCTTAAGGGTAAAAGCAAGGGTAAGGGTAAGGGTAAGGGTAAGGGTAAGCCTAAGGGTAAAAGCAAGGGTAAGGGTAAGGGTAAGGGTAAGGGTAAGCTTAAGGGTAAAAGCAAGGGTAAGGGTAAGGGTAAGGGTAAGGGTAAGGGTAAGGGTAAGCTTAAGGGTAAAAGCAAGGGTAAGGGTAAGGGTAAGGGTAAGGGTAAGGGTAAGGGTAAGGGTAAAGGTAAGGGTAAGGGTAAGGGTAAGCTTAAGGGTAAAAGCAAGGGTAAGGGTAAGGGTAAGGGTAAGGGTAAGGGTAAGGGTAAGGGTAAGGGTAAGGGTAAGCTTAAGGGTAAAAGCAAGGGTAAGGGTAAGGGTAAGGGTAAGGGTAAGGGTAAGGGTAAGGGTAAGGGTAAAGGTATGGGTAAGGGTAAGGGTAAGGGTAAGGGTAAGGGTAAGGGTAAGCTTAAGGGTAAAAGCAAGGGTAAGGGTTAGGGTAAGGGTAAGGGTAAGGGTAAGGGTAAGGGTAAGCTTAAGGGTAAAAGCAAGGGTAAGGGTAAGGGTAAGGGTAAGGGTAAGGGTAAGGGTAAGGGTAAGGGTAAGGGTAAGGGTAAGGGTAAGGGTAAGGGTAAGGGTAAGGGTAAGGGTAAGGGTAAGGGTAAGGGTAAGCTTAAGGGTAAAAGCAAGGGTAAGGGTAAGGGTAAGGGTAAGGGTAAGGGTAAGGGTAAGGGTAAGGGTAAGGGTAAGGGTAAGCTTAAGGGTAAAAGCAAGGGTAAGGGTAAGGGTAAGGGTAAGGGTAAGGGTAAGGGTAAGGGTAAAGGTATGGGTAAGGGTAAGGGTAAGGGTAAGGGTAAGGGTAAGGGTAAGCTTAAGGGTAAAAGCAAGGGTAAGGGTTAGGGTAAGGGTAAGGGTAAGGGTAAGGGTAAGGGTAAGCTTAAGGGTAAAAGCAAGGGTAAGGGTAAGGGTAAGGGTAAGGGTAAGGGTAAGGGTAAGGGTAAGGGTAAGGGTAAGGGTAAGGGTAAGGGTAAGGGTAAGGGTAAGGGTAAGGGTAAGCTTAAGGGTAAAAGCAAGGGTAAGGGTAAGGGTAAGGGTAAGGGTAAGGGTAAGGGTGAGGGTAAGCTTAAGGGTAAAAGCAAGGGTAAGGGTAAGGGTAAGGGTAAGGGTAAGGGTTAGGGTAAGGGTAAAGGTAAGGGTAAGCCTAAGGGTAAAAGCAAGGGTAAGGGTAAGGGTAAGGGTAAGGGTAAGGGTAAGGGTAAGGGTAAGGGTAAGGGTAAGGGTAAGAGTAAGGGTAAGGGTAAGGGTAAGCTTAAGAGTGAAAGCAAGGGTAAGGGTAAGGGTAAGGGTAAGGGTAAGCCTAAGGGTAAAAGCAAGGGTAAGGGTGAGGGTAAGGGTAAGGGTAAGGGTAAGCTTAAGGGTAAAAGCAAGGGTAAGGGTAAGGGTAAGGGTAAGGGTAAGGGTAAGGGTAAGCTTAAGGGTAAAAGCAAGGGTAAGGGTAAGGGTAAGGGTAAGGGTAAGGGTAAGGGTAAGGGTAAGGGTAAGGGTAAGGGTAAGGGTAAAGGTAAGGGTAAGCCTAAGGGTAAAAGCAAGGGTAAGGGTAAGGGTAAGGGTAAGGGTAAGCTTAAGGGTAAAAGCAAGGGTAAGGGTAAGGGTAAGGGTAAGGGTAAGGGTAAGGGTAAGGGTAAGGGTAAGGGTAAGGGTAAGGGTAAGGGTAAGGGTAAGCTTAAGGGTAAAAGCAAGGGTAAGGGTAAGGGTAAGGGTAAGGGTAAGGGTAAGGGTAAGGGTAAGGGTAAGGGTAAGGGTAAGGGTAAGGGTAAGGGTAAGGGTAAGGGTAAGGGTAAGGGTAAGCTAAAGGGTAAAAGTAAGGGTAAGGGTTAGGGTAAGGGTAAGGGTAAGGGTAAGGGTAAGGGTAAGGGTAAGGGTAAGCTTAAGGGTAAAAGCAAGGGTAAGGGTAAGGGTAAGGGTAAGGGTAAGGGTAAGGGTAAGGGTAAGGGTAAGGGTAAGGGTAAGGGTAAGGGTAAAGGTAAGGGTAAGCCTAAGGGTAAAAGCAAGGGTAAGGGTAAGGGTAAGGGTAAGGGTAAGGGTAAGGGTAAGGGTAAGGGTAAGGGTAAGGGTAAGGGTAAGCTTAAGGGTATAAGCAAGGGTAAGGGTAAGGGTAAGGGTGAGGGTAAGGGTAAGGGTAAGGGTAAGGGTAAGGGTAAGGGTAAGGGTAAGGGTAAGGGTAAGGGTAAGGGTAAGGGTAAGGGTAAGGGTAAGGGTAAGGGTAAGGGTAAGGGTAAGGGTAAGGGTAAGGGTAAAGGTAAGGGTAAGGGTAAGCTCAAGGGTAAAAGCAAGGGTAAGGGTAAGGGTAAGGGTAAGGGTAAGGGTAAGGGTAAGGGTAAGCTTAAGGGTAAAAGCAAGGGTAAGGGTAAGGGTAAGGGTAAGGGTAAGGGTAAGGGTAAGGGTAAGGGTAAGCTTAAGGGTAAAAGCAAGGGTAAGGGTAAGGGTAAGGGTAAGGGTAAGCTTAAGGGTAAAAGCAAGGGTAAGGGTAAGGGTAAGGGTAAGGGTAAGGGTAAGGGTAAGGGTAAGGGTAAAGGTAAGGGTAAGCCTAAGGGTAAAAGCAAGGGTAAGGGTAAGGGTAAGGGTAAGGGTAAGGGAAAGGGTAAGGGTAAGGGTGAGGGTAAGGGTAAGGGTAAGCTTAAGGGTAAAAGCAAGGGTGAGGGTAAGGGTAAGGGTAAGGGTAAGGGTAAGGGTAAGGGTAAGGGTAAGGGTAAGGGTAAGGGTAAGGGTAAGGGTAAGGGTAAGGGTAAGGGTAAGGGTAAGGGTAAGCCTAAGGGTAAAAGCAAGGGTAAGGGTAAGGGTAAGGGTAAGGGTAAGGGTAAGCTTAAGGGTAAAAGCAAGGGTAAGGGTAAGGGTAAGGGTAAGGGTAAGGGTAAGCTTAAGGGTAAAAGCAAGGGTAAGGGTAAGGGTAAGGGTAAGGGTAAGGGTAAGGGTAAAGGTAAGGGTAAGCCTAAGGGTAAAAGCAAGGGTATGGGTAAGGGTAAGGGTAAGGGTAAGGGTAAGGGTAAGGGTAAGGGTAAGCGTAAGGGTAAGGGTAAGGCTAAGGGTAAGGGTAAGCTTAAGGGTAAAAGCAAGGGTAAGGGTAAGGGTAAGGGTAAGGGTAAGGGTAAGGGTAAGGGTAAGGGTAAGGGTAAGGGTAAGGGTAAGCTTAAGGGTAAAAGCAAGGGTAAGGGTAAGGGTAAGGGTAAGGGTAAGGGTAAGGGTAAGGGTAAGGGTAAGGGTAAGGGTAAGGGTAAGGGTAAGGGTAAGGGTAAGCTTAAGGGTAAAAGCAAGGGTAAGGGTAAGGGTAAGGGTAAGGGTAAGGGTAAGGGTAAGGGTAAGGGTAAGGGTAAGCTTAAGGGTAAAAGCAAGGGTAAGGGTAAGGGTAAGGGTAAGGGTAAGGGTAAGCCTAAGGGTAAAAGCAAGGGTAAGGGTAAGGGTAAAAGCAAGGGTAAGGGTAAGGGTAAGGGTAAGGGTAAGGGTAAGGGTAAGGGTAAGGGTAAGGGTAAGGGTAAGGGTAAGGGTAAGGGTAAGGGTAAGGGTAAGGGTAAGCTTAAGGGTAAAAGCAAGGGTAAGGGTAAGGGTAAGGGTAAGGGTAAGGGTAAGGGTAAGGGTAAGGGTAAGGGTAAGGGTAAGGGTAAGCTTAAGGGTAAAAGCAAGGGTAAGGGTAAGGGTAAGGGTAAGGGTAAGGGTAAGGGTAAGGGTAAGCTTAAGGGTAAAAGCAAGGGTAAGAATAAGGGTAAGGGTAAGGGTAAGGGTAAGGGTAAAGGTAAGGGTAAGCCTAAGGGTCAAAGCAAGGGTAAGGGTAAGGGTAAGGGTAAGGGTAAGGGTAAGGGTAAGGGTAAGGGTAAGGGTAAGGGTAAGGGTAAGGGTAAGGGTAAGGGTAAGGGTAAGCTTAAGGGTAAAAGCAAGGGTAAGGGTAAGGGTAAGGGTAAGGGTAAGGGTAAGGGTAAGGGTAAGGGTAAGGGTAAGGGTAAGGGTAAGGGTAAGGGTAAGGGTAAGGGTAAGGGTAAGCTTAAGGGTAAGGGTAAGGGTAAGGGTAAGGGTAAGGGTAAGGGTAAGGGTAAGGGTAAGGGTAAGCTTAAGGGTGAAAGCAAGGGTAAGGGTAAGGGTAAGGGTAAGGGTAAGGGTAAGGGTAAGCTTAAGGGTAAAAGCAAGAGTAAGGGTAAGGATAAGGGTAACCGTAAGGGTAAGGGTAAGGCTAAAGGTAAGGGTAAGCCTAAGGGTAAAAGCAAGGGTAAGGGTAAGGGTAAGGGTAAGGGTAAGGGTAAGGGTAAGGGTAAGGGTAAGGGTAAAGGTAAGGGTAAAGGTAAGCTTAAGGGTAAAAGCAAGGGTAAGGGTAAGGGTAAGGGTAAGCGTAAGAGTAAGGGTAAGGGTAAGGGTAAGGGTAAGCTTAAGGGTAAAAGCAAGGGTAAGGGTAAGGGTAAGGGTAAGGGTAAGGGTAAGGGTAAGGGTAAGGGTAAGGGTAAGGGTAAGGGTAAGGGTAAGCTTAAGGGTAAAAGCAATGGTAAGGGTAAGGGTAAGGGTAAGGGTAAGGGTAAGGGTAAGCTTAAGGGTAAAAGCAAGGGTAAGGGTAAGGGTAAGGGTAAGGGTAAGGGTAAGGGTAATGGTAAGGGTAAAGGTAAGGGTAAGCCTAAGGGTAAAAGCAAGGGTAAGGGTAAGGGTAAGGGTAAGGGTAAGGGTAAGGTTAAGGGTAAGGGTTAGGGTAAGGGTAAGGGTAAGGGTAAGGGTAAGCTTAAGGGTAAAAGCAAGGGTAAGGGTAAGGGTAAGGGTAAGGGTAAGGGTAAGGGTAAGGGTAAGCTTAAGGGTAAGGGTAAGGGTAAGGGTAAGGGTAAGCTTAAGGGTAAAAGCAAGGGTAAGGGTAAGGGTAAGGCAAAGGGTAAGGGTAAGCTTAAGGGTAAAAGCAAGGGTAAGGGTAAGGGTAAGGGTAAGGGTAAGGGTTAGGGTAAGGGTAAGCTTAAGGTTAAGGGTAAGGGTAAGGGTAAGGGTAAGCTTAAGGGTAAAAGCAAGGGTAAGGGTCAGGGTAAGGGTAAGTGTAAGGGTAAGGGTAAGGGTAAGGGTAAGGGTGAGCTTAAGGGTAAAAGCAAGGGTAAGGGTAAGTTAAGGGTAAGGGTAAGGGTAAGGGTAAGGGTAAGGGTAAGGGTTAGCTTAAGGGTAAAAGCAAGGGTAAGGGTAAGGGTAAGAGTAAGGGTAAGGGTAAGGGTAAGGGTAAGGGTAAGGGTAAGGGTAAAGGTAAGGGTAAGCCTAAGGGTAAAATCAAGGGTAAGGGTAAGGGTAAGGGTAAGGGTAAGAGTAAGGGTAAGGGTAAGGGTAAGGGTAAGCTTAAGGGTAAAAGCAAGGGTAAGGGTAAGGGTAAGGGTAAGCCTAAGGGTAAAAGCAAGGGTAAGGGTAAGGGTAAGCTTAAGGGTAAAAGCAAGGGTAAGGGTAAGGGTAAGGGTAAGGGTAAGGGTAAGGGTAAGCTTAAGGGTAAAAGCAAGGGTGGGGGTAAGGGTAAGGGTAAGGGTAAGGGTAAGGGTAAGGGTAAGGGTAAGGGTAAGGGTAAGGGTAAGGGTAAGGGTAAGGGTAAGCTTAAGGGTAAAAGCAAGGGTAAGGGTAAGGGTAAGGGTAAGGGTAAGGGTAAAGGTAAGGGTAAGCCTAAGGGTAAAAGCAAGGGTAAGGGTAAGGGTAAGGGTAAGGGTAAGGGTTAGGGTAAGGGTAAGGGTAAGGGTAAGGGTAAGGGTAAGGGTAAGGGTAAGGGTAAGGGTAAGGGTAAGGGTAAGGGTAAGCTTAAGGGTAAAAGCAAGGGTAAGGGTAAGGGAAAGGGTAAGGGTAAGCCTAAGGGTAAAAGCAAGGGTAAGGGTAAGGGTAAGGGTAAGGGTAAGGGTAAGGGTAAGGGTAAGTTTAAGGGTAAAAGCAAGAGTAAGGGTAAGGGTAAGGGTAAGGGTAAGGGTAAGGGTAAGCTTAAGGGTAAAAGCAAGGGTAGGGGTAAAGGTAAGGGTAAGGGTAAGGGTAAGGGTAAGGGTAAGGGTAAGGGTAAGGGTAAGGGTAAGGGTAAAGGTAAGGGTAAGCCTAAGGGTAAAAGCAAGGGTAAGGGTAAGGGTAAGGGTAAGGGTAAGGGTAAGGTTAAGGGTAAGGGTAAGGGTAAGCTTAAGGGTAAAAGCAAGGGTAAGGGTAAGGGTAAGGGTAAGGGTAAGGGTAAGGGTAAGGGTAAGGGTAAGGGTAAGGGTAAGGGTAAGGGTAAGCTTAAGGGTAAGGGTAAGGGTAAGGGTAAGCTTAAGGGTAAAAGCAAGGGTAAGGGTAAGGGTAAGGGTAAGGGTAAGCTTAAGGGTAAAAGCAAGGGTAAGGGTAAGGGTAAGTGTAAGGGTAAGGGTAAGGGTAAGGGTAAGGGTAAGGGTAAGGGTAAGGGTAAGCTTAAGGGTAAGGGTAAGGGTAAGGGTAAGGGTAAGCTTAAGGGTAAAAGCAAGGGTAAGGGTAAGGGTAAGGGTAAGGGTAAGGGTAAGGGTAAGGGTAAGCTTAAGGGTAAGAGTAAGGGTAAGGGTAAGGGTAAGCTTAAGGGTAAAAGCAAGGGTAAAGGTAAGGGTGAGGGTAAGGGTAAGGGTAAGGGTAAGGGTAAGGGTAAGCTTAAGGGTAAGGGTAAGGGTAAGGGTAAGGGTAAGCTTAAGGGTAAAAGCAAGGGTAAGGGTAAGGGTAAGGGTAAGGGTAAGGGTAAGGGTAAGGGTAAGGGTAAGGGTAAGGGTAAGCGAAAGCTTAAGGGTAAGGGTAAGGGTAAGGGTAAGGGTAAGGGTAAGCTTAAGGGTAAAAGCAAGGGTAAGGTTAAGGGTAAGGTTAAGGGTAAGGGTAAGGGTAAGGGTGATCTTAAGGGTAAAAGCAAGGGTAAGGGTGAGGGTAAGGGTAAGGGTAAGGGTAAGGGTAAGGGTAAGGGTAAGGGTAAGCTTAAGGGTAAGGGTAAGGGTAAGGGTAAGGGTAAGCTTAAGGGTAAAAGCAAGGGTAAGGGTAAGGGTAAGGGTAAGGGTAAGGGTAAAGGTAAGGGTAAGCCTAAGGGTAAAAGCAAGGATAAGGGTAAGGGTAAGGGTAAGGGTAAGGGTAAGGGTAAGGGTAAGCTTAAGGGTAAAAGCAAGGGTAAGGGTAAGGGTAAGGGTAAGGGTAAGGGTAAGGGTAAGGGTAAGGGTAAGCTTGAGGGTAAAAGCAAGGGTAAAAGCAAGGGTAAGGGTAAGGGTAAGGGTAAGGGTAAGGGTAAGGGTGAGCTTAAGGGTAAAAGCAAGGGTAAGGGTAAGGGTAAGGGTAAGGGTAAGGGTTAGGGTAAGGGTAAAGGTAAGGGTAAGCCTAAGGGTAAAAGCAAGGGTAAGGGTAAGGGTAAGGGTAAGGGTAAGGGTAAGGGTAAGGGTAAGGGTAAGGGTAAGGGTAAGGGTAAGGGTAAGGGTAAGAGTAAGGGTAAGGGTAAGGGTAAGCTTAAGGGTAAAAGCAAGGGTAAGGGTAAGGGTAAGGGTAAGGGTAAGCCTAAGGGTAAAAGCAAGGGTAAGGGTAAGGGTAAGGGTAAGGGTAAGCTTAAGGGTAAAAGCAAGGGTAAGGGTAAGGGTAAGGGTAAGGGTAAGGGTAAGGGTAAGCTTAAGGGTAAAAGCAAGGGTAAGGGTAAGGGTAAGGGTAAGGGTAAGGGTAAGGGTAAGGGTAAAGGTAAGGGTAAGCTAAGGGTAAAGCAAGGGTAAGGGTAAGGGTAAGGGTAAGGGTAAGGGTAAGGGTAAGGGTAAGCTTAAGGGTAAAAGCAAGGGTAAGGGTAAGGGTAAGGGTAAGGGTAAGGGTAAGGGTAAGGGTAAGGGTAAGGGTAAGGGTAAGGGTAAGCTTAAGGGTAAAAGCAAGGGTAAGGGTAAGGGTAAGGGTAAGGGTAAGGGTAAGGGTAAGGGTAAGGGTAAGGGGTAAGGGTAAGGGTAAAGGTATAGGGTAAGGGTAAGGGTAAGGGTAAGGGTAAGGGTAAGGGTAAGCTTAAGGGTAAAAGCAAGGGTAAGGGTTAGGGTGAGGGGAAGGGTAAGGGTAAGGGTAAGGGTAAGCTTAAGGGTAAAAGCAAGGGTAAGGGTAAGGGTAAGGGTAAGGGTAAGGGTAAGGGTAAGGGTAAGGGTAAGGGTAAGGGTAAGGGTAAGGGTAAGGGTAAGGGTAAGGGTAAGGGTAAGGGTAAGCTTAAGGGTAAAAGCAAGGGTAAGGGTAAGGGTAAGGGTAAGGGTAAGGGTAAGGGTGAGGGTAAGCTTAAGGGTAAAAGCAAGGGTAAGGGTAAGGGTAAGGGTAAGGGTAAGGGTTAGGGTAAGGGTAAAGGTAAGGGTAAGCCTAAGGGTAAAAGCAAGGGTAAGGGTAAGGGTAAGGGTAAGGGTAAGGGTAAGGGTAAGGGTAAGGGTAAGGGTAAGGGTAAGAGTAAGGGTAAGGGTAAGGGTAAGCTTAAGGGTGAAAGCAAGGGTTAGGGTAAGGGTAAGGGTAAGGGTAAGCCTAAGGGTAAAAGCAAGGGTAAGGGTGAGGGTAAGGGTAAGGGTAAGGGTAAGCTTAAGGGTAAAAGCAAGGGTAAGGGTAAGGGTAAGGGTAAGGGTAAGGGTAAGGGTAAGCTTAAGGGTAAAAGCAAGGGTAAGGGTAAGGGTAAGGGTAAGGGTAAGGGTAAGGGTAAGGGTAAGGGTAAGGGTAAGGGTAAAGGTAAGGGTAAGCCTAAGGGTAAAAGCAAGGGTAAGGGTAAGGGTAAGGGTAAGGGTAAGCTTAAGGGTAAAAGCAAGGGTAAGGGTAAGGGTAAGGGTAAGGGTAAGGGTAAGGGTAAGGGTAAGGGTAAGGGTAAGCTTAAGGGTAAAAGCAAGGGTAAGGGTAAGGGTAAGGGTAAGGGTAAGGGTAAGGGTAAGGGTAAGGGTAAGGGTAAGGGTAAGGGTAAGGGTAAGGGTAAGGGTAAGCTAAAGGGTAAAAGCAAGGGTAAGGGTTAGGGTAAGGGTAAGGGTAAGGGTAAGGGTAAGGGTAAGGTTAAGGGTAAGGGTAAGCTTAAGGGTAAAAGCAAGGGTAAGGGTAAGGGTAAGGGTAAGGGTAAGGGTAAGGGTAAGGGTAAGGGTAAGGGTAAGGGTAAGGGTAAGGGTAAGGGTAAAGGTAAGGGTAAGCCTAAGGGTAAAAGCAAGGGTAAGGGTAAGGGTAAGGGTAAGGGTAAGGGTAAGGGTAAGGGTAAGGGTAAGGGTAAGGGTAAGGGTAAGGGTAAGGGTAAGCTTAAGGGTATAAGCAAGGGTAAGGGTAAGGGTAAGGGTGAGGGTAAGGGTAAGGGTAAGGGTAAGGGTAAGGGTAAGGGTAAGGGTGAGGGTAAGGGTAAGGGTAAGGGTAAGGGTAAGGGTAAGGGTAAGGGTAAGGGTAAGGGTAAGGGTAAGGGTAAGGGTAAGAGTAAGGGTAAGGGTAAGGGTAAGCTTAAGGGTAAAAGCAAGGGTAAGGGTAAGGGTAAGGGTAAGGGTAAGGGTAAGGGTAAGGGTAAGCTTAAGGGTAAAAGCAAGGGTAAGGGTAAGGGTAAGGGTAAGGGTAAGGGTAAGGGTAAGGGTAAGCTTAAGGGTAAAAGCAAGGGTAAGGGTAAGGGTAAGGGTAAGGGTAAGGTTAAGGGTAAAAGCAAGGGTAAGGGTAAGGGTAAGGGTAAGGGTAAGGGTAAGGGTAAGGGTAAGGGTAAAGGTAAGGGTAAGCCTAAGGGTAAAAGCAAGGGTAAGGGTAAGGGTAAGGGTAAGGGTAAGGGAAAGAGTAAGGGTAAGGGTGAGGGTAAGGGTAAGGGTAAGCTTAAGGGTAAGAGCAAGGGTGAGGGTAAGGGTAAGGGTAAGGGTAAGGGTAAGGGTAAGGGTAAGGGTAAGGGTAAGGGTAAGGGTAAGGGTAAGGGTAAGGGTAAGGGTAAGGGTAAGGGTAAGGGTAAGGGTAAGGGTAAGCCTAAGGGTAAAAGCAAGGGTAAGGGTAAGGGTAAGGGTAAGGGTAAGGGTAAGCTTAAGGGTAAAAGCAAGGGTAAGGGTAAGGGTAAGGGTAAGGGTAAGGGTAAGGGTAAGGGTAAGGGTAAGCTTAAGGGTAAAAGCAAGGGTAAGGGTAAGGGTAAGGGTAAGGGTAAGGGTAAGGGTAAAGGTAAGGGTAAGCCTAAGGGTAAAAGCAAGGGTATGGGTAAGGGTAAGGGTAAGGGTAAGGGTAAGGGTAAGGGTAAGGGTAAGGGTAAGGGTAAGGGTAAGGGTAAGGGTAAGGCTAAGGGTAAGGGTAAGCTTAAGGGTAAAAGCAAGGGTAAGGGTAAGGGTAAGGGTAAGGGTAAGGGTAAGGGTAAGGGTAAGGGTAAGGGTAAGGGTAAGCTTAAGGGTAAAAGCAAGGGTAAGGGTAAGGGTAAGGGTAAGGGTAAGGGTAAGGGTAAGGGTAAGGGTAAGGGTAAGGGTAAGGGTAAGGGTAAGGGTAAGCTTAAGGGTAAAAGCAAGGGTAAGGGTAAGGGTAAGAGTAAGGGTAAGGGTAAGGGTAAGGGTAAGGGTAAGGGTAAGCTTAAGGGTAAAAGCAAGGGTAAGGGTAAGGGTAAGGGTAAGGGTAAGGGTAAGCCTAAGGGTAAAAGCAAGGGTAAGGGTAAGGGTAAAAGCAAGGGTAAGGGTAAGGGTAGGGGTAAGGGTAAGGGTAAGGGTAAGGGTAAGGGTAAGGGTAAGGGTAAGGGTAAGGGTAAGCTCAAGGGTAAAAGCAAGGGTAAGGGTAAGGGTAAGGGTAAGGGTAAGGGTAAGGGTAAGGGTAAGGGTAAGGGTAAGGGTAAGGGTAAGCTTAAGGGTAAAAGCAAGGGTAAGGGTAAGGGTAAGGGTAAGGGTAAGGGTAAGGGTAAGGGTAAGCTTAAGGGTAAAAGCAAGGGTAAGAATAAGGGTAAGGGTAAGGGTAAGGGTAAGGGTAAGGGTAAAGGTAAGGGTAAGCCTAAGGGTCAAAGCAAGGGTAAGGGTAAGGGTAAGGGTAAGGGTAAGGGTAAGGGTAAGGGTAAGGGTAAGGGTAAGGGTAAGGGTAAGGGTAAGGGTAAGGGTAAGGGTAAGGGTAAGGGTAAGGGTAAGGGTAAGGGTAAGGGTAAGGGTAAGCTTAAGGGTAAAAGCAAGGGTAAGGGTAAGGGTAAGGGTAAGGGTAAGGGTAAGGGTAAGGGTAAGGGTAAGGGTAAGGGTAAGGGTAAGGGTAAGGGTAAGGGTAAGGGTAAGGGTAAGGGTAAGGGTAAGGGTAAGGGTAAGCTTAAGGGTAAGGGTAAGGGTAAGGGTAAGGGTAAGCCTAAGGGTAAAAGCAAGGGTAAGTGTAAGGGTAAGGGTAAGGGTAAGCTTAAGGGTAAAAGCAAGGGTAAGGGTAAGGGTAAGGGTAAGGGTAAGGGTAAGGGTAAGCTTAAGGGTAAAAGCAAGAGTAAGGGTAAGGATAAGGGTAAGGGTAAGGGTAAGGGTAAGGCTAAAGGTAAGGGTAAGCCTAAGGGTAAAAGCAAGGGTAAGGGTAAGGGTAAGGGTAAGGGTAAGGGTAAGGGTAAGGGTAAGGGTAAGGGTAAGGGTAAGGGTAAGGGTAAAGGTAAGGGTAAGGGTAAGCTTAAGGGTAAAAGCAAGGGTAAGGGTAAGGGTAAGGGTAAGGGTAAGAGTAAGGGTAAGGGTAAGGGTAAGCTTAAGGGTAAAAGCAAGGGTAAGGGTAAGGGTAAGGGTAAGGGTAAGGGTAAGGGTAAGGGTAGGGGTAAGGGTAAGGGTAAGGGTAAGGGTAAGGGTAAGGGTAAGCTTAAGGGTAAAAGCAATGGTAAGGGTAAGGGTAAGGGTAAGGGTAAGGGTAAGGGTAAGCTTAAGGGTAAAAGCAAGGGTAAGGGTAAGGGTAAGGGTAAGGGTAAGGGTAAGGGTAAGGGTAATGGTAAGGGTAAAGGTAAGGGTAAGCCTAAGGGTAAAAGCAAGGGTAAGGGTAAGGGTAAGGGTAAGGGTAAGGGTAAGGGTAAGGTTAAGGGTAAGGGTTAGGGTAAGGGTAAGGGTAAGGGTAAGGGTAAGGGTAAGCTTAAGGGTAAAAGCAAGGGTAAGGGTAAGGGTAAGGGTAAGGGTAAGGGTAAGGGTAAGGGTAAGCTTAAGGGTAAGGGTAAGGGTAAGGGTAAGGGTAAGCTTAAGGGTAAAAGCAAGGGTAAGGGTAAGGGTAAGGGAAAGGGTAAGGGTAAGCTTAAGGGTAAAAGCAAGGGTAAGGGTAAGGGTAAGGGTAAGGGTAAGGGTTAGGGTAAGGGTAAGCTTAAGGGTAAGGGTAAGGGTAAGGGTAAGGGTAAGCTTAAGGGTAAAAGCAAGGGTAAGGGTCAGGGTAAGGGGAAGTGTAAGGGTAAGGGTAAGGGTAAGGGTAAGGGTGAGCTTAAGGGTAAAAGCAAGGGTAAGGGTAAGGTTAAGGGTGAGGGTAAGGGTAAGGGTAAGGGTAAGGGTTAGCTTAAGGGTAAAAGCAAGGGTAAGGGTAAGGGTAAGGGTAAGGGTAAGGGTAAGGGTAAGGGTAAGGGTAAAGGTAAGGGTAAGCCTAAGGGTAAAAGCAAGGGTAAGGGTGAGGGTAAGGGTAAGGGTAAGGGTAAGAGTAAGGGTAAGGGTAAGGGTAAGGGTAAGCTTAAGGGTAAAAGCAAGGGTAAGGGTAAGGGTAAGTGTAAGGGTAAGCCTAAGGGTAAAAGCAAGGGTAAGGGTAAGGGTAAGCTTAAGGGTAAAAGCAAGGGTAAGGGTAAGGGTAAGGGTAAGGTTAAGCTTAAGGGTAAAAGCAAGGGTGGGGGTAAGGGTAAGGGTAAGGGTAAGGGTAAGGGTAAGGGTAAGGGTAAGGGTAAGGGTAAGGGTAAGGGTAAAGGTAAGGGTAAGGGTAAGCTTAAGGGTAAAAGCAAAGGTAAGGGTAAGGGTAAGGGTAAGGGTAAGGGTAAAGGTAAGGGTAAGCCTAAGGGTAAAAGCAAGGGTAAGGGTAAGGGTAAGGGTAAGGGTAAGGGTTAGGGTAAGGGTAAGGGTAAGGGTAAGGGTAAGGGTAAGGGTAAGGGTAAGGGTAAGGGTAAGGGTAAGGGTAAGGGTAAGGGTAAGGGTAAGCTTAAGGGTAAAAGCAAGGGTAAGGGTAAGGGCAAGGGTAAGGGTAAGCCTAAGGGTAAAAGCAAGGGTATGGGTAAGGGTAAGGGTAAGGGTAAGGGTAAGCTTAAGGGTAAAAGCAAGAGTAAGGGTAAGGGTAAGGGTAAGGGTAAGGGTAAGGGTAAGCTTAAGGGTAAAAGCAAGGGTAAGGGTAAAGGTAAGGGTAAGGGTAAGGGTAAGGGTAAGGGTAAGGGTAAGGGTAAGGGTAAGGGTAAGGGTAAGGGTAAAGGCAAGGGTAAGCCTAAGGGTAAAAGCAAGGGTAAGGGTAAGGGTAAGGGTAAGGGTAAGGGTAAGGGTAAGGGTAAGGTTAAGGGTAAGGGTAAGGGTAAGCTTAAGGGTAAAAGCAAGGGTAAGGGTAAGGTTAAGGGTAAGGGTAAGGGTAAGGGTAAGGGTAAGGGTAAGGGTAAGGGTAAGGGTAAGCTTAAGGGTAAGGGTAAGGGTAAGGGTAAGCTTAAGGGTAAAAGCAAGGGTAAGGGTAAGGGTAAGGGTAAGGGTAAGGGTAAGGGTAAGGGTAAGGGTAAGGGTAAGGGTAAGCTTAAGGGTAAGCGTAAGGGTAAGGGTAAGGGTAAGCTTAAGGGTAAAAGCAAGGGTAAGGGTAAGGGTAAGGGTAAGGGTAAGGGTAAGGGTAAGCTTAAGGGTAAGAGTAAGGGTAAGGGTAAGGGTAAGCTTAAGGGTAAAAGCAAGGGTAAGGGTAAGGGTGAGGGTAAGGGTAAGGGTAAGGGTAAGGGTAAGGGTAAGCTTAAGGGTAAGGGTAAGGGTAAGGGTAAGGGTAAGCTTAAGGGTGAAAGCAAGGGTAAGGGTAAGGGTAAGGGTAAGGGTAAGGGTAAGGGTAAGGGTAAGGGTAAGGGTAAGGGTAAGGGTAAGGGTAAGGGTAAGGGTAAGGGTAAGGGTAAGGGTTAGGGTAAGGGAAAGCTTAAGGGTAAGGGTAAGAGTAAGGGTAAGGGTAAGCTTAAGGGTAAAAGCAAGGGTAAGGTTAAGTGTAAGGTTAAGGGTAAGGGTAAGGGTAAGGGTAAGGGTAAGCTTAAGGGTAAAAGCAAGGGTAAGGGTAAGGGTAAGGGTAAGGGTAAGGGTAAGGGTAAGGGTAAGGGTAAGGGTAAGGGTAAGCTTAAGGGTAAGGGTAAGGGTAAGGGTAAGGGTAAGCTTAAGGGTAAAAGCAAGGCTAAGGGCAAGGGTAAGGGTAAGGGTAAGGGTAAAGGTAAGGGTAAGCCTAAGGGTAAAAGCAAGGATAAGGGTAAGGGTAAGGGTAAGGGTAAGGGTAAGGGTAAGGGTAAGGGTAAGGGTAAGGGTAAGCTTAAGGGTAAAAGCAAGGGTAGGGGTAAGGGTAAGGGTAAGGGTAAGGGTAAGGGTAAGGGTAAGGGTAAGGGTAAGGGTAAGCTTAAGGGTAAAAGCAAGGGTAAGGGTAAGGGTAAGGGTAAGGGTAAGGGTAAGGGTAAGCTTAAGGGTAAAAGCAAGGGTAAGGGTAAGGTAAGGGTAAGGGTAAGGGTTAGGGTAAGGGTAAAGGTAAGGGTAAGCCTAAGGGTAAAAGCAAGGGTAAGGGTAAGGGTAAGGGTAAGGGTAAGGGTAAGGGTAAGGGTAAGGGTAAGGGTAAGGGTAAGGGTAAGGGTAAGGGTAAGGGTAAGAGTAAGGGTAAGGGTAAGGGTAAGCTTAAGGGTAAAAGCAAGGGTAAGGGTAAGGGTAAGGGTAAGGGTAAGCCTAAGGGTAAAAGCAAGGGTAAGGGTAAGGGTAAGGGTAAGGGTAAGGGTAAGCTTAAGGGTAAAAGCAAGGGTAAGGGTAAGGGTAAGGGTAAGGGTAAGGGTAAGGGTAAGCTTAAGGGTAAAAGCAAGGGTAAGGGTAAGGGTAAGGGTAAGGGTAAGGGTAAGGGTGAGGGTAAAGGTAAGGGTAAGCCTAAGGGTAAAAGCAAGGGTAAGGGTAAGGGTAAGGGTAAGGGTAAGGGTAAGGGTAAGGGTAAGCTTAAGGGTAAAAGCAAGGGTAAGGGTAAGGGTAAGGGTAAGGGTAAGGGTAAGGGTAAGGGTAAGGGTAAGGGTAAGGGTAAGGGTAAGGGTAAGCTTAAGGGTAAAAGCAAGGGTAAGGGTAAGGGTAAGGGTAAGGGTAAGGGTAAGGGTAAGGGTAAGGGTAAGGGTAAGGGTAAGGGTAAGGGTAAAGGTATGGGTAAGGGTAAGGGTAAGGGTAAGGGTAAGGGTAAGGGTAAGCTTAAGGGTAAAAGCAAGGGTAAGGGTTAGGGTAAGGGTAAGGGTAAGGGTAAGGGTAAGGGTAAGCTTAAGGGTAAAAGCAAGGGTAAGGGTAAGGGTAAGGGTAAGGGTAAGGGTAAGGGTAAGGGTAAGGGTAAGGGTAAGCTTAAGGGTAAAAGCAAGGGTAAGGGTAAGGGTAAGGGTAAGGGTAAGGGTAAGGGTGAGGGTAAGCTTAAGGGTAAAAGCAAGGGTAAGGGTAAGGGTAAGGGTAAGGGTAAGGGTTAGGGTAAGGGTAAAGGTAAGGGTTATCCTAAGGGTAAAAGCAAGGGTAAGGGTAAGGGTAAGGGTAAGGGTAAGGGTAAGGGTAAGGGTAAGGGTAAGGGTAAGAGTAAGGGTAAGGGTAAGGGTAAGCTTAAGGGTGAAAGCAAGGGTAAGGGTAAGGGTAAGGGTAGGGGTAAGCCTAAGGGTAAAAGCAAGGGTAAGGGTAAGGGTAAGGGTAAGGGTAAGGGTAAGGGTAAGGGTAAGGGTAAGGGTAAGCTTAAGGGTAAAAGCAAGGGTAAGGGTAAGGGTAAGGGTAAGGGTAAGGGTAAGCTTAAGGGTAAAAGCAAGGGTAAGGGTAAGGGTAAGGGTAAGGGTAAGTTTAAGGGTAAGGGTAAGGGTAAGGGTAAGGGTAAAGGTAAGGGTAAGCCTAAGGGTAAAAGCAAGGGTAAGGGTAAGGGTAAGGGTAAGGGTAAGCTTAAGGGTAAAAGCAAGGGTAAGGGTAAGGGTAAGGGTAAGGGTAAGGGTAAGGGTAAGGGTAAGGGTAAGGGTAAGGGTAAGCTTAAGGGTAAAAGCAAGGGTAAGGGTAAGGGTAAGGGTAAGGGTGAGGGTAAGGGTAAGGGTAAGGGTAAGGGTAAGGGTAAGGGTAAGGGTAAGGGTAAGGGTAAGGGTAAGGGTAAGCTAAAGGGTAAAAGCAAGGGTAAGGGTTAGGGTAAGGGTAAGGGTAAGGGTAAGGGTAAGGGTAAGGGTAAGCTTAAGGGTAAAAGCAAGGGTAAGGGTAAGGGTAAGGGTAAGGGTAAGGGTAAGGGTAAGGGTAAGGGTAAGGGTAAGGGTAAGGGTAAGGGTAAGGGTAAAGGTAAGGGTAAGCCTAAGGGTAAAAGCAAGGGTAAGGGTAAGGGTAAGGGTAAGGGTAAGGGTAAGGGTAAGGGTAGGGGTAAGGGTAAGGGTAAGGGTAAGCTTAAGGGTATAAGCAAGGGTAAGGGTAAGGGTAAGGGTGAGGGTAAGGGTGAGGGTAAGGGTAAGGGTAAGGGTAAGGGTAAGCTTAAGGGTAAAAGCAATGGTAAGGGTAAGGGTAAGGGTAAGGGTAAGGGTAAGCTTAAGGGTAAAAGCAAGGGTAAGGGTAAGGGTAAGGGTAAGGGTAAGGGTAAGGGTAAGGGTAAGGGTAAGGGTAAGGGTAAGGGTAAGGGTAAGGGTAAGGGTAAAGGTAAGGGTAAGCCTAAGGGTAAAAGCAAGGGTAAGGGTAAGGGTAAGGGTAAGGGTAAGGGTAAGGGTAAGGGTAAGGGTAAGGGTAAGGGTAAGTGTAAGGGTAAGCTTAAGGGTAAAAGCAAGGGTAAGGGTAAGGGTAAGGGTAAGGGTAAGCCTAAGGGTAAAAGCAAGGGTAAGGGTAAGGGTAAGGGTAAGGGTAAGGGTAAGCTTAAGGGTAAAAGCAAGGGTAAGGGTAAGGGAAAGGGTAAGGGTAAGGGTAAGGGTAAGCTTAAGGGTAAAAGCAAGGGTAAGGGTAAGGGTAAGGGTAAGGGTAAGGGTAAAGGTAAGGGTAAGCCTAAGGGTAAAAGCAAGGGTAAGGGTAAGGGTAAGGGTAAGGGTAAGGGTAAGGGTAAGGGTAAGGGTAAGGGTAAGGGTAAGGGTAAGGGTAAGGGTAAGGGTAAGGGTAAGGGTAAGGGTAAGCTTAAGGGTAAAAGCAAGGGTAAGGGTAAGGGTAAGGGTAAGGGTAAGGGTAAGGGTAAGCTTGAGGGTAAAAGCAAGGGTAAGGGTAAGGGTAAGGGTAAGGTTAAGGGTAAGGGTAAGGGTAAGGGTAAGGGTAAGCTTAAGGGTAAAAGCAAGGGTAAGGGTAAGGGTAAGGGTAAGGGTAAGCTTAAGGGTAAAAGCAAGGGTAAGGGTAAGGGTAAGGGTAAGGGTAAGGGTAAGGGTAAGGGTAAAGGTAAGGGTAAGCCTAAGGGTAAAAGCAAGGGTAAGGGTAAGGGTAAGGGTAAGGGTAAGGGAAAGGGTAAGGGTAAGGGTAAGGGTAAGGGTAAGGGTAAGGGTAAGCTTAAGGGTAAAAGCAAGGGTGAGGGTAAGGGTAAGGGTAAGGGTAAGGGTAAGGGTAAGGGTAAGGGTAAGGGTAAGGGTAAGGGTAAGGGTAAGGGTAAGGGTAAGGGTAAGGGTAAGGGTAAAGGTAAGAGTAAGGGTAAGGGTAAGGGTAAGGGTAAGGGTAAGGGTAAGCCTAAGGGTAAAAGCAAGGGTAAGGGTAAGGATAAGGGTAAGGGTAAGGGTAAGCTTAAGAGTAAAAGCAAGGGTAAGGGTAAGGGTAAGGGTAAGGGTAAGGGTAAGGGTAAGCTTAAGGGTAAAAGCAAGGGTAAGGGTAAGGGTAAGGGTAAGGGTAAGGGTAAGGGTAAAGGTAAGGGTAAGCCTAAGGGTAAAAGCAAGGGTATGGGTAAGGGTAAGGGTAAGGGTAAGGGTAAGGGTAAGGGTAAGGGTAAGGGTAAGGGTAAGGGTAAGGGTAAGGGTAAGGGTAAGGCTAAGGGTAAGGGTAAGCTTAAGGGTAAAAGCAAGGGTAAGGGTAAGGGTAAGGGTAAGGGTAAGGGTAAGGGTAAGGGTAAGGGTAAGGGTAAGGGTAAGGGTAAGGGTAAGGGTAAGGGTAAGGGTAAGCTTAAGGGTAAAAGCAAGGGTAAGGGTAAGGGTAAGGGTAAGGGTAAGGGTAAGGGTAAGGGTAAGGGTATGGGTAAGGGTAAGGGTAAGGGTAAGGGTAAGCTTAAGGGTAAAAGCAAGGGTAAGGGTAAGGGTAAGGGTAAGGGTAAGGGTAAGGGTAAGGGTAAGGGTAAGCTTAAGGGTAAAAGCAAGGGTAAGGGTAAGGGTAAAAGCAAGGGTAAGGGTAAGGGTAAGGGTAAAGGTAAGGGTAAGCCTTAGGGTGAAAGCAAGGGTAAGGGTAAGGGTAAGGGTAAGGGTAAGGGTAAGGGTAAGGGTAAGGGTAAGGGTGAGCTTAAGGGTAAAAGCAAGGGTAAGGGTAAGGGTAAGGGTAAGGGTAAGGGTAAGGGTAAGGGTAAGGGTAAGGGTAAGGGTAAGGGTAAGGGTAAGGGTAAGGGTAAGCTTAAGGGTAAAAGCAAGGGTAAGGGTAAGGGTAAGGGTAAGGGTAAGGGTAAGGGTAAGGGTAAGCTTAAGGGTAAAAGCAAGGGTAAGGGTTAGGGTAAGGGTAAGGGTAAGGGTAAGGGTAAGCTTGAGGGTAAAAGCAAGGGTAAGGGTAAGGGTAAGGGTAAGGGTAAGGGTAAAGGTAAGGGTAAGCCTAAGGGTAAAAGCAAGGGTAAGGGTAAGGGTAAGGGTAAGGGTAAGGGTAAGGGTAAGGGTAAGGGTAAGGGTAAGCTTAAGGGTATAAGCAAGGGTAAGGGTAAGGGTAAGGGTGAGGGTAAGGGTAAGGGTAAGGGTAAGCTTAAGGGTAAAAGCAAGGGTAAGGTTAAGGGTAAGGGTAAGGGTAAGGGTAAGGGTAAGGGTAAGCTTAAGGGTAAAAGCAAGGGTAAGGGTAAGGGTAAGGGTAAGGGTAAGGGTAAGGGTAAGGGTAAGGGTAAGGGTAAGGGTAAGGGTAAAGGTAAGGGTAAGCCTAAGGGTAAAAGCAAGGGTAAGGGTAAAGGTAAGGGTAAGGGTAAGGGTAAGGGTAAGGGTAAGGGTAAGGGTAAGGGTAAGGGTAAGGGTAAGGGTAAGGGTAAGCTTAAGGGTAAAAGCAAGGGTAAGGGTAAGGGTAAGGGTAAGGGTAAGCCTAAGGGTAAAACAAGGGTAAGGTTAAGGGTAAGGGTAAGGGTAAGCTTAAGGGTAAAAGCAAGGGTAAGGGTAAGGGTAAGGGTGAGGGTAAGGGTAAGCTTAAGGGTTAAAGCAAGGGTAAGGGTAAGGGTAAGGGTAAGGGTAAGGGTAAGGATAAGGGTAAGGGTAAAGGTAAGGGTAAGGGTAAGGGTAAGTGTAAGGGTAAGGGTAAGCTTAAGGGTAAAAGCAAGGGTAAGGGTAAGGGTAAGGGTAAGGGTAAGGGTAAGGGTAAGGGTAAGCTTAAGGGTAAGGGTAAGGGTAAGGGTAAGGGTAAGGGTAAGCTTAAGGGTAAAAGCAAGGGTAAGGGTAAGGGTAAGGGTAAGGGTAAGGGTAAGGGTAAGGGTAAGCTTAAGGGTAAGGGTAAGGGTAAGGGTAAGGGTAAGCTTAAGGGTAAAAGCAAGGGTAAGGGTAAGGGTAAGGGTAAGGGTAAGGGTAAGCTTAAGGGTAAGGGTAAGGGTAAGGGTAAGGGTAAGCTTAAGGGTAAAAGCAAGGGTAAGGGTAAGGGTAAGGGTAAGGGTAAGGGTAAGGGTAAGGGTAAGGGTAAGGGTAAGGGTAAGGGTAAGGGTAAGGGTAAGGGTAAGGGTAAGGGTAAGGGTAAGGGTGAGCTTAAGGGTAAGGGTAAGGGTAAGGGTAAGGGTAAGCTTAAGGGTAAAAGCAAGGGTAAGGGTAAGGGTAAGGGTAAGGGTTAGGGTAAGGGTAAGCTTAAGGGTAAAAGCAAGGGTAAGGGTAAGGGTAAGGGTAAGGGTAAGGGTAAGGGTAAGGGTAAGGGTAAGCTTAAGGGTAAGGGTAAGGGTAAGGGTAAGGGTAAGCTTAAGGGTAAAAGCAAGGGTAAGGGTAAGGGTAAGGGTAAGGGTAAGGGTAAGGGTAAGGGTAAGGGTAAGCTTAAGGGTAAAAGTAAGGGTAAGGGTAAGGGTAAGGGTAAGGGTAGGGGTAAGGGTAAGGGTAAGGGTAAGGGTAAGGGTAAGCTTAAGGGTAAAAGCAAGGGTAAGGGTAAGGGTAAGGGTAAGGGTAAGGGTAAGGGTAAAGGTAAGGGTAAGCCTAAGGGTAAAAGCAAGGGTAAGGGTAAGGGTAAGGGTAAGGGTAAGGGTAAGGGTAAGGGTAAGGGTAAGGGTAAGGGTAAGGGTAAGGGTAAGGGTAAGGGTAAGGGTAAGCTTAAGGGTAAAAGCAAGGGTAAGGGTAAGGGTAAGGGTAAGGGTAAGCCTAAGGGTAAAAGCAAGGGTAAGGGTAAGGGTAAGGGTAAGGGTAAGGGTAAGGGTAAGGGTGAGGGTAAGGGTAAGGGTAAGGGTAAGCTTAAGGGTAAAAGCAAGGGTAAGGGTAAGGGTAAGGGTAAGGGTAAGGGTAAGGGTAAGCTTAAGGGTAAAAGCAAGGGTGAGGGTAAGGGTGAGGGTAAGGGTAAGGGTAAGGGTAAGGGTAAGGGTAAGGGTAAGCTTGAAGGTAAAAGCAAGGGTAAGGGTAAGGGTAAGGGTAAGGGTAAGGGTAAGCTTAAGGGTAAAAGCAAGGGTAAGGGTAAGGGTAAGGGTAAGGGTAAAGGTAAGGGTAAGCCTAAGGGTAAAAGCAAGGGTAAGGGTAAGGGTAAGGGTAAGGGTAAGGGTAAGGGTAAGGGTAAGGGTAAGGGTAAGGGTAAGGGTAAGGGTAAGGGTAAGGGTAAGGGTAAGGGTAAGGGTAAGGGTAAGGGTAAGGGTAAGGGTAAGGGTAAGGGTAAGGGTAAGGGTAAGGGTAAGGGTAAGGGTAAGGGTAAGGGTAAGGGTAAGGGTAAGGGTAAGGGTAAGGGTAAGGGTAAGGGTAAGCTTAAGGGTAAAAGCAAGGGTAAGGGTAAGGGTAAGGGTAAGCCTAAGGGTAAAAGCAAGGGTAAGGGTAAGGGTAAGGGTAAGGGTAAGGGTAAGCTTAAGGGTAAAAGCAAGGGTAAGGGTAAGGGTAAGGGTAAGGGTAAGTGTAAGGGTAAGGGTAAGCTTAAGGGTAAAAGCAAGGGTAAGGGTAAGGGTAAGGGTAAGGGTAAGGGTAAGGGTAAGGGTAAGGGTAAAGGTAAGGGTAAGCCTAAGGGTAAAAGCAAGGGTAAGGGTAAGGGTAAGGGTTAGGGTAAGGGTAAGGGTAAGCTTAAGGGTAAAAGCAAGGGTAAGGGTAAGGGTAAGGGTAAGGGTAAGGGTAAGGGTAAGGGTAAGGGTAAGCTTAAGGGTAAAAGCAAGGGTAAGGGTAAGGGTAAGGGTAAGGGTAAGGGTAAGGGTAAGGGTAAGGGTAAGGTTAAGGGTAAGGGTAAGCTTTAGGGTAAAAGCAAGGGTAAGGGTAAGGGTAAGGGTAAGGGTAAGGGTAAGCTTAAGGGTAAAAGCAAGGGTAAGGGTAAGGGTAAGGGTAAGGGTAAGGGTAAGGGTAAGGGTAAGGGTAAGGGTAAGGGTAAGGGTAAGGGTAAGGGTAAAGGTAAGGGTAAGCCTAAGGGTAAATGGAAGGGTAAGGGTAAGGGTAAGGGTAAGGGTAAGGGTAAGTGTAAGGGTAAGGGTAAGGGTAAGGGTAAGGGTAAGCTTAAGGGTAAAAGCAAGGGTAAGGGTAAGGGTAAGGGTAAGGGTAAGGGTAAGGTTAAGCTTAAGGGTAAGGAAAAGGGTAAGGGTAAGGGTAAGCTTAAGGGTAAAAGCAAGGGTAAGGGTAAGGGTAAGGGTAAGGGTAAGGGTAAGCTTAAGGGTAAAAGCAAGGGTAAGGGTAAGGGTAAGGGTAAGGGTAAGGGTAAGGGTAAGGGTAAGCTTAAGGGTAAAAGCAAGGGTAAGGGTAAGGGTAAGGGTAAGGGTAAGGGTAAGGGTAAGGGTAAGGGTAAGGGTAAGGGTAAGGGTAAGGGTAAGGGTAAGGGTAAGCTTAAGGGTAAAAGCAAGGGTAAGGGTAAGGGTAAGGGTAAGGGTAAGGGTAAAGGTAAGGGTAAGGGTAAGGGTAAGGGTAAGCTTAAGGGTAAAAGCAAGGGAAAGGGTAAGGGTAAAGGTAAGGGAAAGGGTAAGGGTAAGGGTAAGGGTAAGGGTAAGGGTAAGCTTAAGGGTAAAAGCAAGGGTAAGGGTAAGGGTAAGGGTAAGGGTAAGGGTAAGGGTAAGGGTGAGGGTAAAGGTAAGGGTAAGCCTAAGGGTAAGGGTAAGGGTAAGGGTAAGGGTAAGGGTAAGGGTAAGGGTAAGGGTAAGGGTAAGGGTAAGGGTAAGGGTAAGCTTAAAGGTAAAAGCAAGGGTAAGGGTAAGGGTAAGGGTAAAGGTAAGGGTAAAGGTAAGGGTAAGCCTAAGGGTAAAAGCAAGGGTAAGGGTAAGGGTAAGGGTAAGGTTAAGGGTAAGGGTAAGGGTAAGGGTAAGGGTAAGGGTAAGCTTAAGGGTAAAAGCAAGGGTAAGGGTAAGGGTGAGGGTAAGGGTAAGGGTAAGGGTAAGGGTAAGGGTAAGCTTAAGGGTAAGGGTAAGGCCAAGGGTAAGCTTAAGGGTAAAAGCAAGGGTAAGGGTAAGGGTAAGGGTAAGGGTAAGGGTAAGGGTAAGGGTAAGGGTAAGGGTAAGCTTAAGGGTAAGGGTAAGGGTAAGGGTAAGGGTAAGCTTAAGGGTAAAAGCAAGGGTTAGGGTAAGGGTAAGAGTAAGGGTAAGGGTAAGGGTAAGGGTAAGGGTAAGGGTAAGGGTAAGGGTAAGGGTAAGGGTAAGCTTAAGGGTAAAAGCAAGGGTAAGGGTGAGGGTAAGGGTAAGGGTAAGGGTAAGGGTAAGGGTAAGCTTAAGGGTAAAAGCAAGGACAAGGGTAAGGGTAAGGGTAAGGGTAAGGGTAAGGGTAAGGGTAAGGGTAAGGGTAAGGGTAAGGGTAAGGGTAAGGGTAAGGGTAAGGGTAAGGGTAAGTGTAAGGGTAAGCTTAAGGATAAAAGCAAGGGTAAGGGTAAGTGTAAGGGTAAGGGTAAGCCTAAGGGTAAAAGCAAGGGTAAGGGTAAGGGTAAGGGTAAGGGTAAGGGTAAGGGTAAGGGTAAGCTTAAGGGTAAAAGCAAGGGTAAGGGTAAGGGTAAGGGTAAGGGTAAGGGTAAGGGTAAGGGTAAGGGTAAGCTTAAGGGTAAAAGCAAGGGTAAGGGTAAGGGTAAGGGTAAGGGTAAGGGTAAGGGTAAGGTTAAGCTTAAGGGTAAAAGCAAGGGTAGGGGTAAGGGTAAGGGTAAGGGTAAGGGTAAGGGTAAGGGTAAGGGTAAGCTTAAGGGTAAAAGCAAGGGTAAGGGTAAGGGTAAGGGTAAGGGTAAGGGTAAGGGTAAGGGTAAGGGTAAGGGTAAGGGTGAGGGTAAGGGTAAGGGTAAGCTTAAGGGTAAAAGCAAGGGTAAGGGTAAGGGTAAGGGTAAGGGTAAGGGTAAGGGTAAGGATAAGGGTAAAGGTAAGGGTAAGCCTAAGGGTAAAAGCAAGGGTAAGGGTAAGGGTAAGGGTAAGGTTAAGGGTAAGGGTAAGGGTAAGGGTAAGGGTAAGGGTAAGGGTAAGGGTAAGGGTAAGCTTAAGGGTAAAAGCAAGGGTAAGGGTAAGGGTAAGGGTAAGGGTAAGGGTAAGGGTAAGGGTAAGGGTAAGGGTAAGGGTAAGGGTAAGGGTAAGGGTAAGGGTAAGGGTAAGGGTAAGGGTAAGGGTAAGGGTAAGGGTAAGGGTAAGGGTAAGGGTAAGGGTAAGGGTAAGGGTAAGGGTAAGGGTAAGCTTAAGGGTAAGCTTAAGGGTAAAAGCAAGGGTAAGGGTAAGGGTAAGGGTAAGGGTAAGGGTAAGGGAAAGGGTAAGGGTAAGGGTAAAGGTAAGGGTAAGCCTAAGGGTAAAAGCAAGGGTAAGGGTAAGGGTAAGGGTAAGGGTAAGGGTAAGGGTAAGGGTAAGGGTAAGGGTAAGGGTAAGGGTAAGGGTAAGGGTAAGGGTAAGGGTAAGGGTAAGGGTAAGGGTAAGGGTAAGGGTAAGGGTAAGCTTAAGGGTAAAAGCAAGGGTAAGGGTAAGGGTAAGGGTAAGGGTAAGCCTAAGGGTAAAAGCAAGGGTAAGGGTAAGGGTAAGGGTAAGGGTAAGGGTAAGCTTAAGGGTAAAAGCAAGGGTAAGGGTAAGGGTAAGGGTAAGGGTAAGGGTAAGCTTAAGGGTAAAAGCAAGGGTAAGGGTAAGGGTAAGGGTAAGGGTAAGGGTAAGGGTAAGGGTAAGGGTAAAGGTAAGGGTAAGCCTAAGGGTAAAAGCAAGGGTAAGGGTAAGGGTAAGGGTAAGGGTAAGGGTAAGGGTAAGGGTAAGGGTAAGGGTAAGGGTAAGGGTAAGGGTAAGGGTAAGGGTAAGGGTAAGGGTAAGGGTAAGGGTAAGGGTAAGCTTAAGGGTTAAAGCAAGGGTAAGGGTAAGGGTAAGGGTAAGGGTACCCTTACCCTTACCTTTACCCTTACCCTCACCCTTACCCTTACCCTTACCCTTGCTTTTACCCTTAAGCTTACCCTTACCCTTACCCTTACCCTTACCCTTACCCTTACCCTTACCCTTACCCTTACCCTTACCCTTACCCTTACCCTTACCCTTACCCTTACCCTTACCCTTACCCTTACCCTTACCCTTACCCTTGCCCTTACCCTTACCCTTGCTTTTACCCTTAAGCTTACCCTTACCCTTACCCTTACCCTTACCCTTACCCTTACCCTTACCCTTGCTTTTACCCTTAAGCTTACCCTTACCCTTACCCTTACCCTTACCCTTACCCTTGCTTTTACCCTTAAGCTTACCCTTACCCTTACCCTTTTCCTTACCCTTAAGCTTAACCTTACCCTTACCCTTACCCTTACCCTTACCCTTACCCTTACCCTTGCTTTTACCCTTAAGCTTACCCTTACCCTTACCCTTACCCTTACCCTTACCCTTACCCTTACCCTTGCATTTACCCTTAGGCTTACCCTTACCTTTACCCTTACCCTTACCCTTACCCTTACCCTTACCCTTACCCTTACCCTTACCCTTACCCTTACCCTTACCCTTACCCTTGCTTTTACCCTTAAGCTTACCCTTACCCTTACCCTTACCCTTACCCTTACCCTTGCTTTTACCCTAAAGCTTACCCTTACCCTTACCCTTACCCTTACCCTTACCCTTACCCTTACCCTTACCCTTACCCTTACCCTTACCCTTACCCTTGCTTTTACCCTTAAGCTTACCCTTACCCTTACCCTTACCCTTACCCTTACCCTTACCCTTACCCTTACCCTTGCTTTTACCCTTAAGCTTACCCTTACCCTTACCCTAACCCTTACCCTTACCCTTACCCTTGCTTTTACCCTTAGGCTTACCCTTACCTTTACCCTTACCCTTACCCTTACCCTTACCCTTACCCTTACCCTTACCCTTACCCTTACCCTTGCTTTTACCCTTAAGCTTACCCTTACCCTTACCCTTACCCTTACCCTTACCCTTACCCTTTCTTTTACCCTTAAGCTTACCCTTACCCTTACCCTTACCCTTACCCTTGCTTTTACCCTTAGGCTTACCCTTACCCTTACCCTTACCCTTGCTTTTACCCTTAAGCTTACCCTTACCCTTACCCTTACCCTTACCCTTACCCTTACCCTTACCCTTACCCTTACCCTTACCCTTACCCTTACCCTTACCCTTACCCTTACCCTTACCCTTACCCTTACCCTTACCCTTACCCTTACCCTTACCCTTACCCTTACCCTTACCCTTACCCTTACCCTTACCCTTACCCTTACCCTTACCCTTACCCTTGCTTTTACCCTTAGGCTTACCCTTACCTTTACCCTTACCCTTACCCTTACCCTTACCCTTGCTTTTACCCTTAAGCTTACCCTTACCCTTACCCTTACCCTTACCCTTACCCTTGCTTTTACCTTCAAGCTTACCCTTACCCTTACCCTTACCCTTACCCTTACCCTTACCCTTACCCTCACCCTTACCCTCACCCTTGCTTTTACCCTTAAGCTTACCCTTACCCTTACCCTTACCCTTACCCTTACCCTTACCCTTACCCTTACCCTTGCTTTTACCCTTAAGCTTACCCTTACCCTTACCCTTACCCTTACCCTTACCCTTACCCTTACCCTTACCCTTACCCTTACCCTTGCTTTAAGGGTAAGGGTAAGGGTAAGGCTAAAGGTAAGGGTAAGCCTAAGGGTAAAAGCAAGGGTAAGGTTAAGGGTAAGGGTAAGGGTAAGGGTAAGGGTAAGGGTAAGGGTAAGGGTAAGGGTAAGGGTAAAGGTAAAGGTAAGGGTAAGGGTAAGCTTAAGGGTAAAAGCAAGGGTAAGGGTAAGGGTAAGGGTAAGGGTAAGAGTAAGGGTAAGGGTAAGGGTAAGCTTAAGGGTAAAAGCAAGGGTAAGGGTAAGGGTAAGGGTAAGGGTAAGGGTAAGGGTAAGGGTAAGGGTAAGGGTAAGGGTAAGGGTAAGGGTAAGGGTAAGCTTAAGGGTAAAAGCAAGGGTAAGGGTAAGGGTAAGGGTAAGGGTAAGGGTAAGGGTAAGGGTAAGGGTAAGGGTAAGGGTAAGGGTAAGGGTAAGGGTAAGCTTAAGGGTAAAAGCAAGGGTAAGGGTAAGGGTAAGGGTAAGGGTAAGGGTAATGGTAAGGGTAAAGGTAAGGGTAAGCCTAAGGGTAAAAGCAAGGGTAAGGGCAAGGGTAAGGGTAAGGGTAAGGGTAAGGTTAAGGGTAAGGGTTAGGGTAAGGGTAAGGGTAAGGGTAAGCTTAAGGGTAAAAGCAAGGGTAAGGGTAAGGGTAAGGGTAAGGGTAAGGGTAAGGGTAAAAGCAAGGGTAAGGGTAAGGGTAAGGGTAAGGGTAAGGGTAAGCTTAAGGGTAAAAGCAAGGGTAAGAGTAAGGGTAAGGGTAAGGGTAAGGGTAAGGGTAAGCTTAAGGGTAAAAGCAAGGGTAAGGGTAAGGGTAAGGGTAAGGGTAAGGGTAAGGGTAAGCTTAAGGGTAAGGGTAAGGGTAAGGGTAAGGGTAAGCTTAAGGGTAAAAGCAAGGGTAAGGGTCAGGGTAAGGGTAAGTGTAAGGGTAAGGGTAAGGGTAAGGGTAAGGGTGAGCTTAAGGGTAAAAGCAAGGGTAGGGGTAAGGTTAAGGGTAAGGGTAAGGGTAAGGGTAAGGGTAAGGGTTAGCTTAAGGGTAAAAGCAAGGGTAAGGGTAAGGGTAAGGGTAAGGGTAAGGGTAAGGGTAAGGGTAAGGGTAAGGGTAAGGGTAAAGGTAAGGGTAAGCCTAAGGGTAAAAGCAAGGGTAAGGGTAAGGGTAAGGGTAAGGGTAAGGGTAAGAGTAAGGGTAAGGGTAAGGGTAAGGGTAAGCTTAAGGGTAAAAGCAAGGGTAAGGGTAAGGGTAAGGGTAAGGGTAAGCCTAAGGGTAAAAGCAAGGGTAAGGGTAAGGGTAAGGGTAAGGGTAAGCTTAAGGGTAAAAGCAAGGGTAAGGGTAAGGGTAAGGGTAAGGGTAAGGGTAAGGGTAAGCTTAAGGGTAAAAGCAAGGGTGAGGGTAAGGGTAAGGGTAAGGGTAAGGGTAAGCTTAAGGGTAAAAGCAAGGGTAAGGGTAAGGGTAAGGGTAAGGGTAAGGGTAAGGGTAAGGGTAAGGGTAAGGGTAAGGGTAAGGGTAAGGGTAAAGGTAAGGGTAAGCCTAAGGGTCAAAGCAAGGGTAAGGGTAAGGGTAAGAGTAAGGGTAAGGGTAAGGATAAGGGTAAGGGTAAGCTTAAGGGTAAAAGCAAGGGTAAGTGTAAGGGTAAGGGTAAGGGTAAGGGTAAGCTTAAGGGTAAAAGCAAGGGTAAGGGTAAGGGTAAGGGTAAGGGTAAGGGTAAGGGTAAGGGTAAGCTTAAGGGTAAAAGCAAGGGTAAGGGTAAGGGTAAGGGTAAGGGTAAGGGTAAGGGTAAGGGTAAGGGTAAGGGTAAGGGTAAAGGTAAGGGTAAGGGTAAGCTTAAGGGTAAAAGCAAGGGTAAGGGTAAGGGTAAGGGTAAGGGTAAGAGTAAGGGTAAGGGTAAGGGTAAGCTTAAGGGTAAAAGCAAGGGTAAGGGTAAGGGTAAGGGTAAGGGTAAGGGTAAGGGTAAGGGTAAGGGTAAGGGTAAGGGTAAGGGTAAGGGTAAGCTTAAGGGTAAGGGTAAGGGTAAGGGTAAGGGTAAGCCTAAGGGTAAAAGCAAGGGTAAGTGTAAGGGTAAGGGTAAGGGTAAGGGTAAGCTTAAGGGTAAAAGCAAGGGTAAGGGTAAGGGTAAGGGTAAGGGTAAGGGTAAGCTTAAGGGTAAAAGCAAGGGTAAGGGTAAGGGTAAGGGTAAGGGTAAGGGTAAGGGTAAGGCTAAAGGTAAGGGTAAGCCTAAGGGTAAAAGCAAGGGTAAGGGTAAGGGTAAGGGTAAGGGTAAGGGTAAGGGTAAGGGTAAGGGTAAGGGTAAGGGTAAGGGTAAAGGTAAAGGTAAGGGTAAGGGTAAGCTTAAGGGTAAAAGCAAGGGTAAGGGTAAGGGTAAGGGTAAGGGTAAGAGTAAGGGTAAGGGTAAGGGTAAGCTTAAGGGTAAAAGCAAGGGTAAGGGTAAGGGTAAGGGTAAGGGTAAGGGTAAGGGTAAGGGTAAGGGTAAGGGTAAGGGTAAGGGTAAGGGTAAGGGTAAGCTTAAGGGTAAAAGCAAGGGTAAGGGTAAGGGTAAGGGTAAGGGTAAGGGTAAGGGTAAGGGTAAGGGTAAGGGTAAGGGTAAGGGTAAGGGTAAGCTTAAGGGTAAAAGCAAGGGTAAGGGTAAGGGTAAGGGTAAGGGTAAGGGTAATGGTAAGGGTAAAGGTAAGGGTAAGCCTAAGGGTAAAAGCAAGGGTAAGGGCAAGGGTAAGGGTAAGGGTAAGGGTAAGGTTAAGGGTAAGGGTTAGGGTAAGGGTAAGGGTAAGGGTAAGCTTAAGGGTAAAAGCAAGGGTAAGGGTAAGGGTAAGGGTAAGGGTAAGGGTAAGGGTAAAAGCAAGGGTAAGGGTAAGGGTAAGGGTAAGGGTAAGGGTAAGCTTAAGGGTAAAAGCAAGGGTAAGAGTAAGGGTAAGGGTAAGGGTAAGGGTAAGGGTAAGCTTAAGGGTAAAAGCAAGGGTAAGGGTAAGGGTAAGGGTAAGGGTAAGGGTAAGGGTAAGCTTAAGGGTAAGGGTAAGGGTAAGGGTAAGGGTAAGCTTAAGGGTAAAAGCAAGGGTAAGGGTCAGGGTAAGGGTAAGTGTAAGGGTAAGGGTAAGGGTAAGGGTAAGGGTGAGCTTAAGGGTAAAAGCAAGGGTAGGGGTAAGGTTAAGGGTAAGGGTAAGGGTAAGGGTAAGGGTAAGGGTTAGCTTAAGGGTAAAAGCAAGGGTAAGGGTAAGGGTAAGGGTAAGGGTAAGGGTAAGGGTAAGGGTAAGGGTAAGGGTAAGGGTAAAGGTAAGGGTAAGCCTAAGGGTAAAAGCAAGGGTAAGGGTAAGGGTAAGGGTAAGGGTAAGGGTAAGAGTAAGGGTAAGGGTAAGGGTAAGGGTAAGCTTAAGGGTAAAAGCAAGGGAAAGGGTAAGGGTAAGGGTAAGGGTAAGCCTAAGGGTAAAAGCAAGGGTAAGGGTAAGGGTAAGGGTAAGGGTAAGCTTAAGGGTAAAAGCAAGGGTAAGGGTAAGGGTAAGGGTAAGGGTAAGGGTAAGGGTAAGCTTAAGGGTAAAAGCAAGGGTGAGGGTAAGGGTAAGGGTAAGGGTAAGGGTAAGGGTAAGGGTAAGGGTAAGGGTAAGCTTAAGGGTAAAAGCAAGGGTAAGGGTAAGGGTAAGGGTAAGGGTAAGGGTAAGGGTAAGGGTAAGGGTAAGGGTAAGGGTAAGGGTAAGGGTAAGGGTAAGGGTAAGGGTAAGGGTAAGCTTAAGAGTAAAAGCAAGGGTAAGGGTAAGGGTAAGGGTAAGGGTAAGGGTAAAGGTAAGGGTAAGCCTAAGGGTAAAAGCAAGGGTAAGGGTAAGGGTAAGGGTAAGGGTAAGGGTTAGGGTAAGGGTAAGGGTAAGGGTAAGGGTAAGGGTAAGGGTAAGGGTAAGGGTAAGGGTAAGGGTAAGGGTAAGGGTAAGCTTAAGGGTAAAAGCAAGGGTAAGGGTAAGGGAAAGGGTAAGGGTAAGCCTAAGGGTAAAAGCGAGGGTAAGGGTAAGGGTAAGGGTAAGGGTAAGGGTAAGCTTAAGGGTAAAAGCAAGAGTAAGGGTAAGGGTAAGGGTAAGGGTAAGGGTAAGCTTAAGGGTAAAAGCAAGGGTAAGGGTAAAGGTAAGGGTAAGGGTAAGGGTAAGGGTAAGGGTAAGGGTAAGGGTAAAAGTAAGGGTAAGCCTAAGGGTAAAAGCAAGGGTAAGGGTAAGGGTAAGGGTAAGGTTAAGGGTAAGGTTAAGGGTAAGGGTAAGGGTAAGCTTAAGGGTAAAAGCAAGGGTAAGGGTAAGGGTAAGGGTAAGGGTAAGGGTAAGGGTAAGGGTAAGGGTAAGGGTAAGGGTAAGGGTAAGGGTAAGGGTAAGTTTAAGGGTAAGGGTAAGGGTAAGGGTAAGCTTAAGGGTGAAAGCAAGGGTAAGGGTAAGGGTAAGGGTAAGGGTAAGCTTAAGGGTAAAAGCAAGGGTAAGGGTAAGGGTAAGGGTAAGGGTAAGGGTAAGGGTAAGGGTAAGGGTAAGGGTAAGGGTAAGGGTAAGGGTAAGGGTAAGGGTAAGGGTAAGGGTAAGCTTAAGGGTAAGGGTAAGGGTAAGGGTAAGGGTAAGCTTAAGGGTAAAAGCAAGGGTAAGGGTAAGGGTAAGGGTAAGGGTAAGGGTAAGGGTAAGCTTAAGGGTAAGGGTAAGGGTAAGGGTAAGGGTAAGCTTAAGGGTAAAAGCAAGGGTAAGGGTAAGGGTGAGGGTAAGGGTAAGGGTAAGGGTAAGGGTAAGCTTAAGGGTAAGGGTAAGGGTAAGGGTAAGCTTAAGGGTAAAAGCAAGGGTAAGGGTAAGGGTAAGGGTAAGGGTAAGGGTAAGGGTAAGGGTAAGGGTAAGGGTAAGGGTAAGGGTAAGGGTAAGGGTAAGGGAAAGCTTAAGGGTAAGGGTAAGGGTAAGGGTAAGGGTAAGCTTAAGGGTAAAAGCAAGGGTAAGGGTAAGGGTAAGGGTAAGGGTAAGGGTAAGCTTAAGGGTAAAAGCAAGGGTAAGGGTAAGGGTAAGGGTAAGGGTAAGGGTAAGGGTAAGGGTAAGGGTAAGGGTAAGGGTAAGGGTAAGGGTAAGGGTAAGCTTAAGGGTAAGGGTAAGGGTAAGGGTAAGGGTAAGCTTAAGGGTAAAAGCAAGGGTAAGGGTAAGGGAAAGGGTAAGGGTAAGGGTAAAGGTAAGGGTAAGCCTAAGGGTAAAAGCAAGGATAAGGGTAAGGGTAAGGGTAAGGTAAGGGTAAGGGTAAGGGTAAGGGTAAGGGTAAGGGTAAGGGTAAGCTTAAGGGTAAAAGCAAGGGTAAGGGTAAGGGTAAGGGTAAGGGTAAGGGTAAGGGTAAGGGTAAGGGAAAGGGTAAGGGTAAGGGTAAGCTTAAGGGTAAAAGAAAGGGTAAGGGTAAGGGTAAGGGTAAGGGTAAGGGTAAGGGTAAGGGTAAGCTTAAGGGTAAAAGCAAGGGTAAGGGTAAGGGTAAGGGTAAGGGTAAGGGTTGGGGTAAGGGTAAAGGTAAGGGTAAGCCTAAGGGTAAAAGCAAGGGTAAGGGTAAGGGTAAGGGTAAGGGTAAGGGTAAGGGTAAGGGTAAGGGTAAGGGTAAGGGTAAGGGTAAGGGTAAGGGTAAGGGTAAGGGTAAGGGTAAGGGTAAGGGTAAGGGTAAGGGTAAGAGTAAGGGTAAGGGTAAGGGTGAGCTTAAGGGTAAAAGCAAGGGTAAGGGTAAAGGTAAGGGTAAGGGTAAGCCTAAGGGTAAAAGCAAGGGTAAGGGTTATGGTAAGGGTAAGGGTAAGGGTAAGCTTAAGGGTAAAAGCAAGGGTAAGGGTAAGGGTAAGGGTAAGGGTAAGGGTAAGGGTAAGGGTAAGGGTAAGCTTAAGGGTAAAAGCAAGGGTAAGGGTAAGGGTAAGGGTAAGGGTAAGGGTAAGGGTAAGGGTAAAGGTAAGGGTAAGCCTAAGGGTAAAAGCAAGGGTAAGGGTAAGGGTAAGGGTAAGGGTAAGGGTAAGCTTAAGGGTAAAAGCAAGGGTAAGGGTAAGGGTAAAAGTAAGGGTAAGGGTAAGGGTAAGGGTAAGGGTAAGGGTAAGCTTAAGGGTAAAAGCAAGGGTAAGGGTAAGGGTAAGGGTAAGGGTAAGGGTAAGGGTAAGGGTAAGGGTAAGGGTAAGGGTAAGGGTAAAGGTAAGGGTAAGGGTAGGGGTAAGGGTAAGGGTAAGGGTAAGCTTAAGGGT
This sequence comes from Myrrha octodecimguttata, assembly GCA_958510865.1. Classification (NCBI taxonomy): domain Eukaryota; kingdom Metazoa; phylum Arthropoda; class Insecta; order Coleoptera; family Coccinellidae; genus Myrrha; species Myrrha octodecimguttata. Next base: position 130,066 of record CAUEHS010000004.1, on the reverse strand, counting down.
AAAAGCAAGGGTAAAGGTTAGGGTAAGGGTAAGGGTAAGGGTAAGGGTAAGGGTAAGGGTAAGCTTAAGGGAAAAAGCAAGGGTAAGGGTAAGGGTAAGGGTAAGGGTAAGGGTAAGGGTAAGGGTAAGGGTAAGGGTAAGGGTAAGGGTAAGGGTAAGGGTAAGGGTAAGCTTAAGGGTAAAAGCAAGGGTAAGGGTAAGGGTAAGGGTAAGCGTAAGGGTTAGGGTAAGGGTAAGCTTAAGGGTAAAAGCAAGGGTAAGGGTAAGGGTAAGGGTAAGGGTAAGGGTTAGGGTAAGGGTAAAGGTAAGGGTAAGCCTTAGGGTAAAAGCAAGGGTAAGGGAACGGGTAAGGGTAAGGGTAAGGGTAAGGGTAAGGGTAAGGGTAAGGGTAAGAGTAAGGGTAAGGGTAAGGGTAAGCTTAAGGGTAAAAGCAAGGGTAAGGGTAAGGGTAAGGGTAAGGGTAAGCCTAAGGGTAAAAGCAAGGGTAAGGGTATGGGTAAGGGTAAGGGTAAGGGTAAGGGTAAGCTTAAGGGTAAAAGCAAGGGTAAAGGTAAGGGTAAGGGTAAGGGTAAGGGTAAGGGTAAGCTTAAGGGTAAAAGCAAGGTTAAGGGTGAGGGTAAGGGTAAGGATAAGGGTAAGCTTAAGGGTAAATGCAAGGGTAAAGGTAAGGGTAAGGGTAAGGGTAAGGGTAAGGGTAAGCTTAAGGGTAAAAGCAAGGGTAAGGGTAAGGGTAAGGGTAAGGGTAAGGGTAAGGGTAAGGGTAAGGGTAAGGGTAAAGGTAAGGGTGAGCCTAAGGGTAAAAGCAAGGGTAAGGGTAAGGGTAAGGGTAAGGGTAAGGGTAAGGGTAAGGGTAAGGGTAAGGGTAAGGGTAAGGGTAAGGGTAAGGGTAAGGGTAAGGGTAAGGGTAAGTGTAAGGGTAAGGGTAAGGGTAAGGGTAAGCTAAAGGGTAAAAGCAAGGGTAAGGGTTAGGGTAAGGGTAAGGGTAAGGGTAAGGGTAAGGGTAAGGGTAAGGGTAAGCTTAAGGGTAAAAGCAAGGGTAAGGGTAAGGGTAAGGGTAAGGGTAAGGGTAAGGGTAAGGGTAAGGGTAAGGGTAAGGGTAAGGGTAAGGGTAAGGGTAAAGGTAAGAGTAAGCCTAAGGGTAAAAGCAAGGGTAAGGGTAAGGGTAAGGGTAAGGGTAAGGGTAAGGGTAAGGGTAAGGGTAAGGGTAAGGGTAAGGGTAAGCTTAAGGGTATAAGCAAGGGTAAGGGTAAGGGTAAGGGTGAGGGTAAGGGTAAGGGTAAGGGTAAGGGTAAGGGTAAGGGTGAGCTTAAGGGTAAAAGCAAGGGTAAGGGTAAGGGTAAGGGTAAGGGTAAGGGTAAGGGTAAGCTTAAGGGTAAAAGCAAGGGTAAGGGTAAGGGTAAGGGTAAGGGTAAGGGTAAGGGTAAGGGTAAGGGTAAGGGTAAGGGTAAGGGTAAGGGTAAGGGTAAGGGTAAGGGTAAGGGTAAGGGTAAGGGTAAAGGTAAGGGTAAGCCTAAGGGTAAAAGCAAGGGTAAGGGTAAGGGTAAGGGTAAGGGTAAGGGTAAGGGTAAGGGTAAGGGTAAGGCTAAGTGTAAGGGTAAGGTTAAGGGTAAAAGCAAGGGTAAGGGTAAGGGTAAGGGTAAGCCTAAGGGTAAAAGCAAGGGTAAGGGTAATGGTAAGGGTAAGGGTAAGCTTAAGGGTAAAAGCAAGGGTAAGGGTAAGGGTAAGGGTAAGGGTAAGGGTAAGGGTAAGCTTAAGGGTAAAAGCAAGGGTAAGGGTAAGGGTATGGGTAAGGGTAAGGGTAAGGGTAAAGGTAAGGGTAAGCCTAAGGGTAAAAGCAAGGGTAAGGGTAAGGGTAAGGGTAAGGGTAAGTGTAAGGGTAAGGGTAAGGGTAAGGGTAAGGGTAAGGGTAAGGGTAAGGGTAAGCTTAAGGGTAAAAGCAAGGGTAAGGGTAAGGGTAAGGGTAAGGGTAAGGGTAAGGGTAAGGGTAAGGGTAAGGGTAAGGGTAAGGGTAAGCTTAAGGGTAAAAGCAAGGGTAAGGGTAAGGGTAAGGGTAAGGGTGAGGGTAAGGGTAAGGGTAAGGGTAAGCTTAAGGGTAAAAGCAAGGGTAAGGGTAAGGGTAAGGGTAAGGGTAAGCTTAAGGGTAAAAGCAAGGGTAAGGGTAAGGGTAAGGGTAAGGGTAAAGGTAAGGGTAAGCCTAAGGGTAAAAGCAAGGGTAAGGGTAAGGGTAAGGGTAAGGGTAAGGGTAAGGGTAAGGGTAAGGGTAAGGGTAAGGGTAAGGGTAAGGGTAAGGGTAAGGGTAAGGGTAAGGGTAAGGGTAAGGGTAAGGGTAAGCTTAAAGGTAAAAGCAAGGGTGAGGGTAAGGGTAAGGGTAAGGGTAAGGGTATGGGTAAGGGTAAGGGTAAGGGTAAGGGTAAGGGTAAGGGTAAGCCTAAGGGTAAAAGCAAGGGTAAGGGTAAGGGTAAGGGTAAGGGTAAGGGTAAGCTTAAGGGTAAAAGCAAGGGTAAGGGTAAGGGTAAGGGTAAGGGTAAGGGTAAGGGTAAGGGTAAGCTTAAGGGTAAAAGCAAGGGTTAAGGGTAAGGGTAAGGGTAAGGGTAAGGGTAAGGGTAAGGGTAAGGGTAAAGGTAAGGGTAAGCCTAAGGGTAAAAGCAAGGGTATGGGTAAGGGTAAGGGTAAGGGTAAGGGTAAGGGTAAGCTTAAGGGTAAAAGCAAGGGTAAGGGTAAGGGTAAGGGTAAGGGTAAGGGTAAGGGTAAGGGTAAGGGTAAGGGTAAGCTTAAGGGTAAAAGCAAGGGTAAGGGTAAGGGTAAGGGTAAGGGAAAGGGTAAGGGTAAGGGTAAGGGTAAGGGTAAGGGTAAGGGTAAGGGTAAGCTTAAGGGTAAAAGCAAGGGTAAGGGTAAGGGTAAGGGTAAGGGTAAGGGTAAGGGTAAGGGTAAGGGTAAGCTTAAGGGTAAAAGCAAGGGTAAGGGTAAGGGTAAGGGTAAGGGTAAGGGTAAGGGTAAGGGTAAGGGTAAGGGTAAGGGTAAGGGTAAGCCTAAGGGTAAAAGCAAGGGTAAGGGTAAGGGTAAAAGCAAGGGTAAGGGTAAGGGTAAGGGTAAGGGTAAGGGTAAGGGTAAGGGTAAGGGTAAGGGTAAGCTTAAGGGTAAAAGCAAGGGTAGTGGTAAGGGTAAGGGTAAGGGTAAGGGTAAGTGTAAGCTTAAGGGTAAAAGCAAGGGTAAGGGTAAGGGTAAGGGTAAAGGTAAGCGTAAGCCTTAGGGTAAAAGCAAGGGTAAGGGTAAGGGTAAGGGTAAGGGTAAGGGTAAGGGTAAGGGTAAGGGTAAGGGTAAGGGTAAGGGTAAGGGTAAGGGTAAGGGTAAGGGTAAGGGTAAGGGTAAGGGTAAGCTTAAGGGTAAAAGCAAGGGTAAGGGTAAGGGTAAGGGTAAGGGTAAGGGTAAGGGTAAGGGTAAGGGTAAGGGTAAGCTTAAGGGTAAAAGCAAGGGTAAGGGTAAGGGTAAGGGTAAGGGTAAGGGTAAGGGTAAGGGTAAGGGTAAGGGTAAGGGTAAGGGTAAGGGTAAGGGTAAGGGTAAGGGTAAGCTTAAGAGTAAAAGCAAGGGTAAGGTTTAGGGTAAGGGTAAGGGTAAGGGTAAGGGTAAGCTTGAGGGTAAAAGCAAGGGTAAGGGTAAGGGTAAGGGTAAGGGTAAAGGTAAGGGTAAGCCTAAGGGTAAAAGCAAGGGTAAGGGTAAGTGTAAGGGTAAGGGTAAGGGTAAGGGTAAGGGTAAGGGTAAGGGTAAGGGTAAGGGTAAGCTTAAGGGTATATGCAAGGGTAAGGGTAAGGGTAAGGGTGAGGGTAAGGGTAAGGGTAAGGGTAAGCTTAAGGGTAAAAGCAAGGGTAAGGGTAAGGGTAAGGGTGAGGGTAAGGGTAAGGGTAAGGGTAAGCTTAAGGGTAAAAGCAAGGGTAAGGGTAAGGGTAAGGGTAAGGGTAAGGGTAAGGGTAAGGGTAAGGGTAAGTGTAAGGGTAAGGGTAAGGGTAAGCTTAAGGGTAAAAGCAAGGGTAAGGGTAAGGGTAAGGGTAAGGGTAAGGGTAAGGGTAAGGCTAAAGGTAAGGGTAAGCCTAAGGGTAAAAGCAAGGGTAAGGGTAAGGGTAAGGGTAAGGGTAAGGGTAAGGGTAAGGGTAAGGGTAAGGGTAAGCTTAAGGGTAAAAGCAAGGGTAAGGGTAAGGGTAAGGGTAAGGGTAAGGGTAAGGGTAAGCTTAAGGGTAAAAGCAAGGGTAAGGGTAAGGGTAAGGGTAAGGGTAAGGGTAAGGCTAAAGGTAAGGGTAAGCCTAAGGGTAAAAGCAAGGGTAAGGGTAAGGGTAAGGGTAAGGGTAAGGGTAAGGGTAAGGGTAAGGGTAAGGGTAAGGGTAAGGGTAAGGGTAAAGGTAAGGGTAAGGGTAAGCTTAAGGGTAAAAGCAAGGGTAAGGGTAAGGGTAAGGGTAAGGGTAAGAGTAAGGGTAAGGGTAAGGGTAAGCTTAAGAGTAAAAGCAAGGGTAAGGGTAAGGGTAAGGGTAAGGGTAAGGGTAAGGGTAAGGGTAAGGGTAAGGGTAAGGGTAAGGGTAAGGGTAAGGGTAAGCTTAAGGGTAAAAGCAAGGGTAAGGGTAAGGGTAAGGGTAAGGGTAAGGGTAAGGGTAAGGGTAAGGGTAAGCTTAAGGGTAAAAGCAAGGGTAAGGGTAAGGGTAAGGGTAAGGGTAAGGGTAATGGTAAGGGTAAAGGTAAGGGTAAGCCTAAGGGTAAAAGCAAGGGTAAGGGCAAGGGTAAGGGTAAGGGTAAGGGTAAGGTTAAGGGTAAGGGTTAGGGTAAGGGTAAGGGTAAGGGTAAGGGTAAGCTTAAGGGTAAAAGCAAGGGTAAGGGTAAGGGTAAGGGTAAGGGTAAGGGTAAGGGTAAAAGCAAGGGTAAGGGTAAGGGTAAGGGTAAGGGTAAGGGTAAGCTTAAGGGTAAAAGCAAGGGTAAGAGTAAGGGTAAGGGTAAGGGTAAGGGTAAGGGTAAGCTTAAGGGTAAAAGCAAGGGTAAGGGTAAGGGTAAGGGTAAGGGTAAGGGTAAGGGTAAGGGTAAGCTTAAGGGTAAGGGTAAGGGTAAGGGTAAGGGTAAGCTTAAGGGTAAAAGCAAGGGTAAGGGTCAGGGTAAGGGTAAGTGTAAGGGTAAGGGTAAGGGTAAGGGTAAGGGTGAGCTTAAGGGTAAAAGCAAGGGTAGGGGTAAGGTTAAGGGTAAGGGTAAGGGTAAGGGTAAGGGTAAGGGTTAGCTTAAGGGTAAAAGCAAGGGTAAGGGTAAGGGTAAGGGTAAGGGTAAGGGTAAGGGTAAGGGTAAGGGTAAGGGTAAAGGTAAGGGTAAGCCTAAGGGTAAAAGCAAGGGTAAGGGTAAGGGTAAGGGTAAGGGTAAGAGTAAGGGTAAGGGTAAGGGTAAGGGTAAGCTTAAGGGTAAAAGCAAGGGTAAGGGTAAGGGTAAGGGTAAGGGTAAGCCTAAGGGTAAAAGCAAGGGTAAGGGTAAGGGTAAGGGTAAGGGTAAGGGTAAGCTTAAGGGTAAAAGCAAGGGTAAGGGTAAGGGTAAGGGTAAGGGTAAGGGTAAGGGTAAGCTTAAGGGTAAAAGCAAGGGTGAGGGTAGGGGTAAGGGTAAGGGTAAGGGTAAGGGTAAGGGTAAGGATAAGGGTAAGGGTAAGCTTAAGGGTAAAAGCAAGGGTAAGGGTAAGGGTAAGGGTAAGGGTAAGGGTAAGGGTAAGGGTAAGGGTAAGGGTAAGGGTAAGGGTAAGGGTAAGGGTAAGGGTAAGCTTAAGAGTAAAAGCAAGGGTAAGGGTAAGGGTAAGGGTAAGGGTAAGGGTAAAGGTAAGGGTAAGCCTAAGGGTAAAAGCAAGGGTAAGGGTAAGGGTAAGGGTAAGGGTAAGGGTTAGGGTAAGGGTAAGGGTAAGGGTAAGGGTAAGGGTAAGGGTAAGGGTAAGGGTAAGGGTAAGGGTAAGGGTAAGGGTAAGCTTAAGGGTAAAAGCAAGGGTAAGGGTAAGGGAAAGGGTAAGGGTAAGCCTAAGGGTAAAAGCGAGGGTAAGGGTAAGGGTAAGGGTAAGGGTAAGGGTAAGCTTAAGGGTAAAAGCAAGAGTAAGGGTAAGGGTAAGGGTAAGGGTAAGGGTAAGCTTAAGGGTAAAAGCAAGGGTAAGGGTAAAGGTAAGGGTAAGGGTAAGGGTAAGGGTAAGGGTAAGGGTAAGGGTAAAAGTAAGGGTAAGCCTAAGGGTAAAAGCAAGGGTAAGGGTAAGGGTAAGGGTAAGGTTAAGGGTAAGGTTAAGGGTAAGGGTAAGGGTAAGCTTAAGGGTAAAAGCAAGGGTAAGGGTAAGGGTAAGGGTAAGGGTAAGGGTAAGGGTAAGGGTAAGGGTAAGGGTAAGGGTAAGGGTAAGGGTAAGGGTAAGGGTAAGGGTAAGTTTAAGGGTAAGGGTAAGGGTAAGGGTAAGCTTAAGGGTGAAAGCAAGGGTAAGGGTAAGGGTAAGGGTAAGGGTAAGCTTAAGGGTAAAAGCAAGGGTAAGGGTAAGGGTAAGGGTAAGGGTAAGGGTAAGGGTAAGGGTAAGGGTAAGGGTAAGGGTAAGGGTAAGGGTAAGGGTAAGGGTAAGGGTAAGCTTAAGGGTAAGGGTAAGGGTAAGGGTAAGGGTAAGCTTAAGGGTAAAAGCAAGGGTAAGGGTAAGGGTAAGGGTAAGGGTAAGGGTAAGGGTAAGCTTAAGGGTAAGGGTAAGGGTAAGGGTAAGGGTAAGCTTAAGGGTAAAAGCAAGGGTAAGGGTAAGGGTGAGGGTAAGGGTAAGGGTAAGGGTAAGGGTAAGCTTAAGGGTAAGGGTAAGGGTAAGGGTAAGCTTAAGGGTAAAAGCAAGGGTAAGGGTAAGGGTAAGGGTAAGGGTAAGGGTAAGGGTAAGGGTAAGGGTAAGGGTAAGGGTAAGGGTAAGGGTAAGGGTAAGGGTAAGGGTAAGGGAAAGCTTAAGGGTAAGGGTAAGGGTAAGGGTAAGGGTAAGCTTAAGGGTAAAAGCAAGGGTAAGGGTAAGGGTAAGGGTAAGGGTAAGGGTAAGCTTAAGGGTAAAAGCAAGGGTAAGGGTAAGGGTAAGGGTAAGGGTAAGGGTAAGGGTAAGGGTAAGGGTAAGGGTAAGGGTAAGGGTAAGGGTAAGGGTAAGCTTAAGGGTAAGGGTAAGGGTAAGGGTAAGGGTAAGCTTAAGGGTAAAAGCAAGGGTAAGGGTAAGGGAAAGGGTAAGGGTAAGGGTAAAGGTAAGGGTAAGCCTAAGGGTAAAAGCAAGGATAAGGGTAAGGGTAAGGTAAGGGTAAGGGTAAGGGTAAGGGTAAGGGTAAGGGTAAGGGTAAGGGTAAGCTTAAGGGTAAAAGCAAGGGTAAGGGTAAGGGTAAGGGTAAGGGTAAGGGTAAGGGTAAGGGTAAGGGAAAGGGTAAGGGTAAGGGTAAGCTTAAGGGTAAAAGAAAGGGTAAGGGTAAGGGTAAGGGTAAGGGTAAGGGTAAGGGTAAGGGTAAGCTTAAGGGTAAAAGCAAGGGTAAGGGTAAGGGTAAGGGTAAGGGTAAGGGTTGGGGTAAGGGTAAAGGTAAGGGTAAGCCTAAGGGTAAAAGCAAGGGTAAGGGTAAGGGTAAGGGTAAGGGTAAGGGTAAGGGTAAGGGTAAGGGTAAGGGTAAGGGTAAGGGTAAGGGTAAGGGTAAGGGTAAGGGTAAGGGTAAGGGTAAGGGTAAGAGTAAGGGTAAGGGTAAGGGTGAGCTTAAGGGTAAAAGCAAGGGTAAGGGTAAAGGTAAGGGTAAGGGTAAGCCTAAGGGTAAAAGCAAGGGTAAGGGTAAGGGTAAGGGTAAGGGTAAGGGTAAGCTTAAGGGTAAAAGCAAGGGTAAGGGTAAGGGTAAGTGTAAGGGTAAGGGTAAGGGTAAGGGTAAGGGTAAGCTTAAGGGTAAAAGCAAGGGTAAGGGTAAGGGTAAGGGTAAGGGTAAGGGTAAGGGTAAGGGTAAAGGTAAGGGTGAGCCTAAGGGTAAAAGCAAGGGTAAGGGTAAGGGTAAGGGTAAGGGTAAGGGTAAGCTTAAGGGTAAAAGCAAGGGTAAGGGTAAGGGTAAGGGTAAGGGTAAGGGTAAGGGTAAGGGTAAGGGTAAGGGTAAGCTTAAGGGTAAAAGCAAGGGTAAGGGTAAGGGTAAGGGTAAGGGTAAGGGTAAGGGTAAGGGTAAGGGTAAGGGTAAAGGTAAGGGTAAGGGTAGGGGTAAGGGTAAGGGTAAGGGTAAGCTTAAGGGTAAAAGCAAGGGTAAAGGTTAGGGTAAGGGTAAGGGTAAGGGTAAGGTTAAGGGTAAGGGTAAGGGTAAGCTTAAGGGAAAAAGCAAGGGTAAGGGTAAGGGTAAGGGTAAGGGTAAGGGTAAGGGTAAGGGTAAGGGTAAGGGTAAGGGTAAGGGTAAGGGTAAGGGTAAGGGTAAGCTTAAGGGTAAAAGCAAGGGTAAGGGTAAGGGTAAGGGTAAGCGTAAGGGTTAGGGTAAGGGTAAGCTTAAGGGTAAAAGCAAGGGTAAGGGTAAGGGTAAGGGTAAGGGTAAGGGTTAGGGTAAGGGTAAAGGTAAGGGTAAGCCTTAGGGTAAAAGCAAGGGTAAGGGTACGGGTAAGGGTAAGGGTAAGGGTAAGGGTAAGGGTAAGGGTAAGGGTAAGGGTAAGAGTAAGGGTAAGGGTAAGGGTAAGCTTAAGGGTAAAAGCAAGGGTAAGGGTAAGGGTAAGGGTAAGGGTAAGCCTAAGGGTAAAAGCAAGGGTAAGGGTAAGGGTAAGGGTAAGGGTAAGGGTAAGGGTAAGCTTAAGGGTAAAAGCAAGGGTAAAGGTAAGGGTAAGGGTAAGGGTAAGGGTAAGGGTAAGCTTAAGGATAAAAGCAAGGTTAAGGGTGAGGGTAAGGGTAAGGATAAGGGTAAGCTTAAGGGTAAATGCAAGGGTAAAGGTAAGGGTAAGGGTAAGGGTAAGGGTAAGGGTAAGCTTAAGGGTAAAAGCAAGGGTAAGGGTAAGGGTAAGGGTAAGGGTAAGGGTAAGGGTAAGGGTAAGGGTAAGGGTAAGGGTAAAGGTAAGGGTGAGCCTAAGGGTAAAAGCAAGGGTAAGGGTAAGGGTAAGGGTAAAGGTAAGGGTAAGGGTAAGGGTAAGCGTAAGGGTTAGGGTAAGGGTAAGCTTAAGGGTAAAAGCAAGGTAAGGGTAAGGGTAAGGGTAAGGGTAAGGGTTAGGGTAAAGGTAAGGGTAAGCCTAAGGGTAAAAGCAAGGGTAAGGGTAAGGGTAAGGGTAAGGGTAAGGGTAAGGGTAAGCTTAAGGGTAAAAGCAAGGGTAAGGGTAAGGGTAAAAGTAAGGGTAAGGGTAAGGGTAAGGGTAAGGGTAAGGGTAAGCTTAAGGGTAAAAGCAAGGGTAAGGGTAAGGGTAAGGGTAAGGGTAAGGGTAAGGGTAAGGGTAAGGGTAAGGGTAAGGGTAAGGGTAAAGGTAAGGGTAAGGGTAGGGGTAAGGGTAAGGGTAAGGGTAAGCTTAAGGGTAAAAGCAAGGGTAAAGGTTAGGGTAAGGGTAAGGGTAAGGGTAAGGGTAAGGGTAAGGGTAAGCTTAAGGGAAAAAGCAAGGGTAAGGGTAAGGGTAAGGGTAAGGGTAAGGGTAAGGGTAAGGGTAAGGGTAAGGGTAAGGGTAAGGGTAAGGGTAAGGGTAAGGGTAAGCTTAAGGGTAAAAGCAAGGGTAAGGGTAAGGGTAAGGGTAAGCGTAAGGGTTAGGGTAAGGGTAAGCTTAAGGGTAAAAGCAAGGGTAAGGGTAAGGGTAAGGGTAAGGGTAAGGGTTAGGGTAAGGGTAAAGGTAAGGGTAAGCCTTAGGGTAAAAGCAAGGGTAAGGGTACGGGTAAGGGTAAGGGTAAGGGTAAGGGTAAGGGTAAGGGTAAGGGTAAGGGTAAGGGTAAGAGTAAGGGTAAGGGTAAGGGTAAGCTTAAGGGTAAAAGCAAGGGTAAGGGTAAGGGTAAGGGTAAGGGTAAGCCTAAGGGTAAAAGCAAGGGTAAGGGTAAGGGTAAGGGTAAGGGTAAGGGTAAGGGTAAGCTTAAGGGTAAAAGCAAGGGTAAAGGTAAGGGTAAGGGTAAGGGTAAGGGTAAGGGTAAGCTTAAGGATAAAAGCAAGGTTAAGGGTGAGGGTAAGGGTAAGGATAAGGGTAAGCTTAAGGGTAAATGCAAAGGTAAAGGTAAGGGTAAGGGTAAGGGTAAGGGTAAGGGTAAGCTTAAGGGTAAAAGCAAGGGTAAGGGTAAGGGTAAGGGTAAGGGTAAGGGTAAGGGTAAGGGTAAGGGTAAGGGTAAAGGTAAGGGTGAGCCTAAGGGTAAAAGCAAGGGTAAGGGTAAGGGTAAGGGTAAGGGTAAGGGTAAGGGTAAGGGTAAGGGTAAGGGTAAGGGTAAGGGTAAGGGTAAGGGTAAGGGTAAGTGTAAGGGTAAGGGTAAGGGTAAGGGTAAGCTAAAGGGTAAAAGCAAGGGTAAGGGTTAGGGTAAGGGTAAGGGTAAGGGTAAGGGTAAGGGTAAGGGTAAGCTTAAGGGTAAAAGCAAGGGTAAGGGTAAGGGTAAGGGTAAGGGTAAGGGTAAGGGTAAGGGTAAGGGTAAGGGTAAGGGTAAAGGTAAGGGTAAGCCTAAGGGTAAAAGCAAGGGTAAGGGTAAGGGTAAGGGTAAGGGTAAGGGTAAGGGTAAGGGTAAGGGTAAGGGTAAGGGTAAGGGTAAGGGTAAGCTTAAGGGTATAAGCAAGGGTAAGGGTAAGGGTAAGGGTGAGGGTAAGGGTAAGGGTAAGGGTAAGGGTAAGGGTAAGGGTGAGCTTAAGGGTAAAAGCAAGGGTAAGGGTAAGGGTAAGGGTAAGGGTAAGGGTAAGGGTAAGGGTAAGCTTAAGGGTAAAAGCAAGGGTAAGGGTAAGGGTAAGGGTAAGGGTAAGGGTAAGGGTAAGGGTAAGGGTAAGGGTAAGGGTAAGGGTAAGGGTAAGGGTAAGGGTAAGGGTAAAGGTAAGGGTAAGCCTAAGGGTAAAAGCAAGGGTAAGGGTAAGGGTAAGGGTAAGGGTAAGGGTAAGGGTAAGGGTAAGGGTAAGGGTAAGGGTAAGTGTAAGGGTAAGCTTAAGGGTAAAAGCAAGGGTAAGGGTAAGGGTAAGGGTAAGCCTAAGGGTAAAAGCAAGGGTAAGGGTAAGGGTAAGGGTAAGGGTAAGCTTAAGGGTAAAAGCAAGGGTAAGGGTAAGGGTAAGGGTAAGGGTAAGGGTAAGGGTAAGCTTAAGGGTAAAAGCAAGGGTAAGGGTAAGGGTATGGGTAAGGGTAAGGGTAAGGGTAAAGGTAAGGGTAAGCCTAAGGGTAAAAGCAAGGGTAAGGGTAAGGGTAAGGGTAAGGGTAAGTGTAAGGGTAAGGGTAAGGGTAAGGGTAAGGGTAAGGGTAAGGGTAAGGGTAAGCTTAAGGGTAAAAGCAAGGGTAAGGGTAAGGGTAAGGGTAAGGGTAAGGGTAAGGGTAAGGGTAAGGGTAAGGGTAAGGGTAAGCTTAAGGGTAAAAGCAAGGGTAAGGGTAAGGGTAAGGGTAAGGGTGAGGGTAAGGGTAAGGGTAAGGGTAAGCTTAAGGGTAAAAGCAAGGGTAAGGGTAAGGGTAAGGGTAAGGGTAAGCTTAAGTGTAAAAGCAAGGGTAAGGGTAAGGGTAAGGGTAAGGGTAAAGGTAAGGGTAAGCCTAAGGGTAAAAGCAAGGGTAAGGGTAAGGGTAAGGGTAAGGGTAAGGGTAAGGGTAAGGGTAAGGGTAAGGGTAAGGGTAAGGGTAAGGGTAAGGGTAAGGGTAAGGGTTAGGGTAAGGGTAAGGGTAAGGGTAAGCTTAAAGGTAAAAGCAAGGGTGAGGGTAAGGGTAAGGGTAAGGGTAAGGGTAAGGGTAAGGGTAAGGGTAAGGGTAAGGGTAAGGGTAAGGGTAAGGGTAAGGGTAAGCCTAAGGGTAAAAGCAAGGGTAAGGGTAAGGGTAAGGGTAAGGGTAAGGGTAAGCTTAAGGGTAAAAGCAAGGGTAAGGGTAAGGGTAAGGGTAAGGGTAAGGGTAAGGGTAAGGGTAAGGGTAAGCTTAAGGGTAAAAGCAAGGGTTAAGGGTAAGGGTAAGGGTAAGGGTAAGGGTAAGGGTAAGGGTAAGGGTAAGGGTAAAGGTAAGGGTAAGCCTAAGGGTAAAAGCAAGGGTATGGGTAAGGGTAAGGGTAAGGGTAAGGGTAAGGGTAAGCTTAAGGGTAAAAGCAAGGGTAAGGGTAAGGGTAAGGGTAAGGGTAAGGGTAAGGGTAAGGGTAAGGGTAAGGGTAAGCTTAAGGGTAAAAGCAAGGGTAAGGGTAAGGGTAAGGGTAAGGGAAAGGGTAAGGGTAAGGGTAAGGGTAAGGGTAAGGGTAAGGGTAAGGGTAAGCTTAAGGGTAAAAGCAAGGGTAAGGGTAAGGGTAAGGGTAAGGGTAAGGGTAAGGGTAAGGGTAAGGGTAAGGGTAAGGGTAAGGGTAAGCTTAAGGGTAAAAGCAAGGGTAAGGGTAAGGGTAAGGGTAAGGGTAAGGGTAAGGGTAAGGGTAAGCCTAAGGGTAAAAGCAAGGGTAAGGGTAAGGGTAAAAGCAAGGGTAAGGGTAAGGGTAAGGGTAAGGGTAAGGGTAAGGGTAAGGGTAAGGGTAAGGGTAAGCTTAAGGGTAAAAGCAAGGGTAGTGGTAAGGGTAAGGGTAAGGGTAAGGGTAAGTGTAAGCTTAAGGGTAAAAGCAAGGGTAAGGGTAAGGGTAAGGGTAAAGGTAAGCGTAAGCCTTAGGGTAAAAGCAAGGGTAAGGGTAAGGGTAAGGGTAAGGGTAAGGGTAAGGGTAAGGGTAAGGGTAAGGGTAAGGGTAAGGGTAAGGGTAAGGGTAAGGGTAAGGGTAAGGGTAAGCTTAAGGGTAAAAGCAAGGGTAAGGGTAAGGGTAAGGGTAAGGGTAAGGGTAAGGGTAAGGGTAAGGGTAAGGGTAAGGGTAAGCTTAAGGGTAAAAGCAAGGGTAAGGGTAAGGGTAAGGGTAAGGGTAAGGGTAAGGGTAAGGGTAAGGGTAAGGGTAAGGGTAAGGGTAAGGGTAAGGGTAAGGGTAAGCTTAAGGGTAAAAGCAAGGGTAAGGTTTAGGGTAAGGGTAAGGGTAAGGGTAAGGGTAAGCTTGAGGGTAAAAGCAAGGGTAAGGGTAAGGGTAAGGGTAAGGGTAAAGGTAAGGGTAAGCCTAAGGGTAAAAGCAAGGGTAAGGGTAAGGGTAAGGGTAAGGGTAAGGGTAAGGGTAAGGGTAAGGGTAAGGGTAAGCTTAAGGGTATAAGCAAGGGTAAGGGTAAGGGTAAGGGTGAGGGTAAGGGTAAGGGTAAGGGTAAGCTTAAGGGTAAAAGCAAGGGTAAGGGTAAGGGTAAGGGTGAGGGTAAGGGTAAGGGTAAGGGTAAGCTTAAGGGTAAAAGCAAGGGTAAGGGTAAGGGTAAGGGTAAGGGTAAGGGTAAGGGTAAGGGTAAGTGTAAGGGTAAGGGTAAGGGTAAGGGTAAGGGTAAAGGTTAGGGTAAGCCTAAGGGTAAAAGCAAGGGTAAGGGTAAAGGTAAGGGTAAGGGTAAGGGTAAGGGTAAGGGTAAGGGTAAGGGTAAGGGTAAGGGTAAGGGTAAGGGTAAGGGTAAGGGTAAGCTTAAGGGTAAAAGCAAGATAAGGGTAAGGGTAAGGGTAAGGGTAAGCCTAAGGGTAAAACAAGGGTAAGGGTAAGGGTGAGGGTAAGGGTAAGGGTAAGCTTAAGGGTAAAAGCAAGGGTAAGGGTAAGGGTTAGGGTGAGGGTAAGGGTAAGCTTAAGGGTTAAAGCAAGGGTAAGGGTAAGGGTAAGGGTAAGGGTAAGGGTAAAGGTAAGGGTAAGCCTAAGGGTAAAAGCAAGGGTAAGGGTAAGGGTAAGGGTAAGGGTAAGGGTAAGGGTAAGGGTAAGGGTAAGGGTAAGGGTAAGGGTAAGGGTAAGGGTAAGGGTAAGCTTAAGGGTAAAAGCAAGGGTAAGGGTAAGGGTAAGGGTAAGGGTAAGGGTAAGGGTAAGGGTAAGGGTAAGGGTAAGGGTAAGGGTAAGGGTAAGCTTAAGGGTAAAAGCAAGGGTAAGGGTAAGGGTAAGGGTGAGGGTAAGGGTAAGGGTAAGGGTAAGGGTAAGCTTAAGGGTAAAAGCAAGGGTAAGGGTAAGGGTAAGGGTAAGGGTAAGGGTAAGGGTAAGGGTAAGCTTAAGGGTAAAAGCAAGGGTAAGGGTAAGGGTAAGGGTAAGGGCAAGGGTAAGGGTAAGGGTAAGGGTAAAGGTAAGGGTAAGCCTAAGGGTAAAAGCAAGGGTAAGGGTAAGGGTTAGGGTAAGGGTAAGGGGGTAAGGGTAAGGGTAAGGGTAAGGATAAGGGTAAGGGTAAGTGTAAGGGTAAGGGTAAGGGTAAGCTTAAGGGTAAAAGCAAGGGTAAGGGTAAGGGTAAGGGTAAGGGTAAGGGTAAGGGTAAGGGTAAGGGTAAGGGTAAGGGTAAGGGTAAGGGTAAGGGTAAGGGTAAGGGTAAGGGTAAGGGTAAGCTTAAGGGTAAGGGTAAGTGTAAGGGTAAAGGTAAGGGTAAGCCTAAGGGTAAAAGCAAGGGTAAGGGTAAGGGTTAGGGTAAGGGTAAGGGTAAGGGTAAGGGTAAGGGTAAGGGTAAGGGTAAGTGTAAAGGTTAGGGTAAGGGTAAGCTCAAGGGTAAAAGCAAGGGTAAGGGTAAGGGTAAGGGTAAGGGTAAGGGTAAGGGTAAGGGTAAGGGTAAGGGTAAGGGTAAGGGTAAGGGTAAGCTTAAGGGTAAGGGTAAGGGTAAGGGTAAGGGTAAGCCTAAGGGTAAAAGCAAGGGTAAGGGTAAGGGTAAGGGTAAGGGTAAGCTTAAGGGTAAAAGCAAGGGTAAGGGTAAGGGTAAGGGTAAGGGTAAGGGTAAGCTTAAGGGTAAAAGCAAGGGTAAGGGTAAGGGTAAGGGTAAGGGTAAGGGTAAGGGTAAGGGTAAGGGTAAGGGTAAAGGTAAGGGTAAGCCTAAGGGTAAAAGCAAGGGTAAGGGTAAGGGTAAGGGTAAGGGTAATGGTAAGGGTAAGGGTAAGGGTAAGGGTAAGGGTAAGCTTAAGGGTAAAAGCAAGGGTAAGGGTAAGGGTAAGGGTAAGGGTAAGGGTAAGGGTAAGGGTAAGGGTAAGGGTAAGGGTAAGGGTAAGGGTAAGGGTAAGGGTAAGGGTAAGGGTAAGGGTAAGGGTAAGGGTAAGGGTAAGGGTAAGGGTAAGGGTAAGGGTAAGGGTAAGGGTAAGCTTAAGGGTAAAAGCAAGGGTGAGGGTAAGGGTAAGGGTAAGGGTAAGGGTAAGGGTAAGGGTAAGGGTAAGGGTAAGGGTAAGGGTAAGGGTAAGCTTAAGGGTAAAAGCAAGGGTAAGGGTAAGGGTAAGGGTAAGGGTAAGGGTAAGGGTAAGGGTAAGGGTAAGGGTAAGGGTAAGGGTAAGGGTAAGCTTAAGGGTAAGGATAAGGGTAAGGGTAAAAGCAAGGGTAAGGGTAAGGGTAAGGGTAAGGGTAAGGGTAAGCTTAAGGGTAAAAGCAAGGGTAAGGGTAAGGGTAAGGGTAAGGGTAAGGGTAAGGGTAAGGGTAAGGGTAAGGGTAAGGGTAAGCTTAAGGGTAAGGGTAAGGGTAAGGGTAAGGGTAGGCTTAAGGGTAAAAGCAAGGGTAAGGGTAAGGGTAAGGGTAAGGGTAAGGGTAAGGGTAAGGGTAAGGGTAAGGGTTAGGGTAAGGGTAAGGGTAAGGGTAAGGGTAAGGGTAAGCTTAAGGGTAAAAGCAAGGGTAAGGGAAAGGGTAAGGGTAAGGGTAAGGGTAAGGGTAAGGGTAAGGGTAAGGGTAAGGGTAAGGGTAAGGGTAAGGGTAAGGGTAAGCTTAAGGGTAAAAGCAAGGGTAAGGGTAAGGGTAAGGGTAAGGGTAAGGGTAAGGGTAAGGGTAAGGGTAAGGGTAAGGGTAAGGGTAAGGGTAAGGGTAAGGGTAAAGGTGAGGGTAAGCCTAAGGGTAAAAGCAAGGGTAAGGGTAAGGGTAAGGGTAAGGGTAAGGGTAAGAGTAAGGGTAAGGGTAAGGGTAAGGGTAAGCTTAAGGGTAAAAGCAAGGG
Organism: Myrrha octodecimguttata; assembly: GCA_958510865.1. Taxonomy (NCBI): domain Eukaryota; kingdom Metazoa; phylum Arthropoda; class Insecta; order Coleoptera; family Coccinellidae; genus Myrrha; species Myrrha octodecimguttata. The sequence goes on along the minus strand of CAUEHS010000004.1, from coordinate 114,029 downwards.
TAAGGGTAAGGGTAAGGGTAAGGGTAAGCCTAAGGGTAAAAGCAAGGGTAAGGGTAAGGGTAAGGGTAAGGGTAAGGGTAAGCTTGAGGGTAAAAGCAAGGGTAAGGGTAAGGGTAAGGGTAAGGGTAAGGGTAAGGGTAAGGGTAAGGGTAAGGGTAAGCTTAAGGGTAAAAGCAAGGGTGAGGGTAAGGGTAAGGGTAAGGGTAAGGGTAAGGGTAAGGGTAAGGGTAAGGGTAAGGGTGAGGGTAAGGGTAAGCTTAAGGGTAAAAGCAAGGGTAAGGGTAAGGGTAAGGGTAAGGGTAAGGGTAAGGGTAAAGGTAAGGGTAAGGGTAAGGGTAAGGGTAAGGGTAAGGGTAAGGGTAAGGGTAAGGGTAAGGGTAAGGGTAAGGGTAAGGGTAAGGGTAAGGGTAAGCTTAAGGGTAAAAGCAAGGGTAAGGGTAAGGGTAAGGGTAAGGGTAAGCCTAAGGGTAAAAGCAAGGGTAAGGGTAAGGGTAAGGGTAAGGGTAAGGGTAAGCTTAAAGGTAAAAGCAAGGGTAAGGGTAAGGGTAAGGGAAAGGGTAAGGGTAAGGGTAAGCTTAAGGGTAAAAGCAAGGGTAAGGGTAAGGGTAAGGGTAAGGGTAAGGGTAAGGGTAAGGGTAAGGGTAAGGGTAAGGGTAAGGGTAAGGGTAAAGGTAAGGGTAAGCCTTAGGGTAAAAGCAAGGGTAAGGGTAAGGGTAAGGGTAAGGGTAAGGGTAAGGGTAAGGGTAAGGGTAAGGGTAAGGGTAAGTGTAAGGGTAAGCTTAAGGGTAAAAGCAAGGGTAAGGGTAAGGGTAAGGGTAAGGGTAAGGGTAAGGGTAAGGGTAAGGGTAAGGGTAAGCTTAAGGGTAAGGGAAGGGTAAGGGTAAGGGTAAGCTCAAGGGTAAAAGCAAGGGTAAGGGTAAGGGTAAGGGTAAGGGTAAGGGTAAGGGTAAGGGTAAGCTTAAGGGTAAAAGCAAGGGTAAGGGTAAGGGTAAGGGTAAGGGTAAGGGTAAGGGTAAGGGTAAGGGTAAGGGTAAGCTTAAGGGTAAGGGGAAGGGTAAGGGTAAGCTTAAGGGTAAAAGCAAGGGTAAGGTTAAGGGTAAGGGTAAGGGTAAGGGTAAGGGTAAGGGTAAGGGTAAGGGTAAGGGTAAGCTTAAGGGTAAGGGTAAGGGTAAGGGTAAGGGTAAGCTTAAGGGTAAAAGCAAGGGTAAGGGTAAGGGTAAGGGTAAGGGTAAGGGTAAGCTTAAGGGTAAGGGTAAGGGTAAGGGTAAGGGTAAGCTTAAGGGTAAAAGCAAGGGTAAGGGTAAGGGTAAGGGTAAGGGTAAGGGTAAGGGTAAGGGTGAGGGTAAGGGTAAGGGTAAGGGTAAGGGTAAGGGTAAGCTTAAGGGTAAGGGTAAGGGTAAGGGTAAGGGTAAGCTTAAGGGTAAAAGCAAGGGTAAGGGTAAGGGTAAGGGTAAGGGTAAGGGTAAGCTTAAGGGTAAAAGCAAGGGTAAGGGTAAGGGTAAGGGTAAGGGTAAGGGTAAGGGTAAGGGTAAGGGTAAGGGTAAGGGTAAGCTTAAGGGTAAGGGTAAGGGTAAGGGTAAGGGTAAGCTTAAGGGTAAAAGCAAGGGTAAGGGTAAGGGTAAGGGTAAGGGTAAGGGTAAGGGTAAGGGTAAGGGTAAGGGTAAGGGTAAGCTTAAGGGTAAAAGTAAGGGTAAGGGTAAGGGTAAGGGTAAGGGTAAGGGTAAGGGTAAGGGTAAGGGTAAGGGTAAGGGTAAGGGTAAGGGTAAGCTTAAGGGTAAAAGCAAGGGTAAGGGTAAGGGTAAGGGTAAGGGTAAGGGTAAGGGTAAGGGTAAAGGTAAGGGTAAGCCTAAGGGTAAAAGCAAGGGTAAGGGTAAGGGTAAGGGTAAGGGTAAGGGTAAGGGTAAGGGTAAGGGTAAGGGTAAGGGTAAGGGTAAGGGTAAGCTTAAGGGTAAAAGCAAGGGTAAGGGTTAGGGTAAGGGTAAGGGTAAGCCTAAGGGTAAAAGCAAGGGTAAGGGTTAGGGTAAGGCTAAGTGTAAGGGTAAGGGTAAGGGTAAGCTTAAGGGTAAAAGCAAGGGTAAGGGTAAGGGTAAGGGTAAGGCTTACCCTTACCCTTACCCTTACCCTTGCTTTTACCCTTAAGCTTACCCTTACCCTTACCCTTACCCTCACCCTTACCCTTACACTTACCCTTACCCTTACCCTTTCCCTTACCCTTACCCTTACCCTTACCCTTACCCTTACCTTTACCCTTACCCTTACCCTTACCCTTGCTTTTACCCTTAGGCTTACCCTTACCTTTACCCTTACCCTTACCCTTACCCTTACCCTTGCTTTTACCCTTAAGCTTACCCTTACCCTTACCCTTACCCTTACCCTTACCCTTACCCTTACCCTTACCCTTGCTTTTACCCTTAAGCTTACCCTTACCCTTACCCTAACCCTTACCCTTACCCTTGCTTTTACCCTTAAGCTTACCCTTTCCCTTACCCTTTTCCTTACCCTTAAGCTTAACCTTACCCTTACCCTTACCCTTACCCTTACCCTTACCCTTACCCTTACCCTTACCCTTACCCTTACCCTTACCCTTGCTTTTACCTTTAAGCTTACCCTTACCCTTACCCTTACCCTTACCCTTACCCTTACACTTACCCTTACCCTTACCCTTACCCTTACCCTTACCCTTACCCTTGCATTTAACCTTAGGCTTACCCTTACCTTAACCCTTACCCTTACCCTTACCCTTACCCTTACCCTTACCCTTACCCTTACCCTTGCTTTTACCCTTAAGCTTACCCTTACCCTTACCCTTACCCTTACCCTTACCCTTACCCTTACCCTTACCCTTACCCTTACCCTTGCTTTTACCCTAAAGCTTACCCTTACCCTTACCCTTACCCTTACCCTTACCCTTACCCTTACCCTTACCCTTACCCTTACCCTTACCCTTACCCTCGCTTTTACCCTTAAGCTTACCCTTACCCTTACCCTTACCCTTACCCTCACCCTTACTCTTACCCTTACCCTTGCTTTTACCCTTAAGCTTACCCTTACCCTTACCCTTACCCTTACCCTTACCCTTACCCTTACCCTTACCCTTACCCTTACCCTTACCCTTACCCTTACCCTTGCTTTTACCCTTAGGCTTACCCTTACCTTTACCCTTACCCTTACCCTTACCCTTACCCTTACCCTTACCCTTACCCTTACCCTTGCTTTTACCCTTAAGCTTACCCTTACCCTTACCCTTACCCTTACCCTTACCCTTACCCTTACCCTTACCCTTACCCTTACCCTTACCCTTACCCTTGCTTTTACCCTTAGGCTTACCCTTACCTTTACCCTTACCCTTACCCTTACCCTTACCCTTACCCTTACCCTTACACTTACCCTTACCCTTGCTTTTACCCTTAAGCTTACCCTTACCCTTACCCTTTCCCTTACCCTCACCCTTACCCTTGCTTTTACCTTTAAGCTTACCCTTACCCTTACCCTTACCCTTACCCTTACCCTTGCTTTTACCCTTAGGCTTACCCTTACCCTTACCCTTACCCTTACCCTTGCTTTTACCCTTAAGCTTACCCTTACCCTTACCCTTACCCTTACCCTTACCCTTACCCTTACCCTTACCCTTACCCTTACCCTTACCCTTACCCTTACCCTTACCCTTACCTTTACCCTTACCCTTACCCTTACCCTTACCCTTACCCTTACCCTTACCCTTACCCTTGCTTTTACCCTTAAGCTTACCCTTACCCTTACCCTTACCCTTACCCTTACCCTTACCCTCACCCTTGCTTTTACCCTTAAGCTTACCCTTACCCTTACCCTTACTCTTACCCTTACCCTTACCCTTACCCTTGCTTTTACCCTTAAGCTTACCCTTACCCTTACCCTTACCCTTACCCTTACCCTTGCTTTTACCCTTAGGCTTACCCTTACCCTTACCCTTACCCTTACCCTTGCTTTTACCCTTAAGCTTACCCTTACCCTTACCCTTACCCTTACTCTTACCCTTACCCTTACCCTTACCCTTACCCTTACCCTTGCTTTTACCCTTAGGCTTACCCTTACCTTTACCCTTACCCTTACCCTTACCCTTACCCTTACCCTTACCCTTACCCTTACCCTTACCCTCGCTTTTACCCTTAAGCTTACCCTTACCCTTACCCTTACCCTTACCCTTACCCTTACCCTTACCCTTACCCTTACCCTTACCCTTACCCTTACCCTTACCCTTGCTTTTACCCTTAAGCTTACCCTTACCCTTACCCTTACCCTTACCCTTACCCTTACCCTCACCCTTACCCTTACCCTTACCCTTGCTTTTACCCTTAAGCTTACCCTTACCCTTACCCTTACCCTTAAGCTTACCCTTACCCTTACCCTTACCCTCACCCTTACCCTTACCGTTACCCTTACCCTTGCTTTTACCCTTAAGCTTACCCTTACCCTTACCCTTACCCTTACCCTTACCCTTACCCTTGCTTTTACCCTTACCCTTATCCTTACCCTTAAGCTTACCCTTACCCTTACCCTTACCCTTACCCTTACCCATACCCTTACCCTTACCCTTACCCTTGCTTTTACCCTTAAGCTTACCCTTACCCTTACCCTTACCCTTACCCTTGCTTTTACCCTTAGGCTTACCCTTACCTTTACCCTTACCCTTACCCTTACCCTTACCCTTACTCTTGCTTTTACCCTTAAGCTTACCCTTACCCTTACCCTTACCCTTACCCTCACCCTTGCTTTTACCCTTAAGCTTACCCTTACCCTTACCCTTACCCTTACCCTTACCCTTACCCTTACCCTTACCCTTACCCTTACCCTTACCCTTACCCTTACCCTTACCCTTACCCTTACCCTTACCCTTACCCTTACCCTTACCCTTACCCTTACCCTTGCTTTTACCCTTAAGCTTACCCTTACCCTTACCCTTACCCTTACCCTTACCCTTACCCTTACCCTTACCCTTACCCTTACCCTTACCCTTACCCTTACCCTTACCCTTACCCTTACCCTTACCCTTGCTTTTACCCTTAGGCTTACCCTTACCTTTACCCTTACCCTTACCCTTACCCTTACCCTTACCCTTACCCTTACCCTTGCTTTTACCCTTAAGCTTACCCTTACCCTTACCCTTACCCTTACCCTTACCCTTACCCTTACCCTTACCCTTGCTTTTACCCTTAAGCTTACCCTTACCCTTACCCTTACCCTTACCCTTACCCTTGCTTTTACCCTTGGGCTTACCCTTACCCTTACCCTTACCCTTACCCTTAAGCTTACCCTTACCCTTACCCTTACCCTTACCCTTACCCTTACCCTTACCCTTACCCTTGCTTTTACCCTTAAGCTTACCCTTACCCTTACCCTTACACTTACCCTCACCCTTACCCTTACCCTTACCCTTACCCTTGCTTTTACCCTTAGGCTTACCCTCACCTTTACCCTTACCCTTACCCTTACCCTTAAGCTTACCCTTACCCTTACCCTTACCCTTACCCTTACCCTTACCCTTACCCTTACCCTTACCCTTACCCTTACCCTTACCCTTACCCTTACCCTTGCTTTTACCCTTAAGCTTACCCTTACCCTTACCCTTACGCTTACCCTTACCCTTACCCTTACCCTTACCCTTACCCTTACCCTTACCCTAACCCTTACCCTTACCCTTGCTTTTACCCTTAGGCTTACCCTTACCTTTACCCTTACCCTTACCCTTACCCTTACCCTTACCCTTACCCTTACCCTTACCCTTACCCTTGCTTTTACCCTTAAGCTTACCCTTACCCTTACCCTTACCCTTACCCTTACCCTTACCCTTGCTTTTACCCTTAAGCTTACCCTTACCCTTACCCTTACCCTTACCCTCACCCTTACCCTTACCCTTACCCTTGCTTTTACCCTTAAGCTTACCCTTACCCTTACCCTTACCCTTACCCTTACCCTTACCCTTACCCTTACCCTTACCCTTGCTTTTACCCTTAAGCTTACCCTTACCCTTACCCTTACCCTTACCCTTACCCTTACCCTTACCCTTACCCTTACCCTTACCCTTACCCTTACCCTTACCCTTACCCTTACCCTTACCCTTACCCTTACCCTTACCCTTACCCTTACCCTTACCCTTACCCTTACCCTTACCCTCACCCTTACCCTTGCTTTCACCCTTAGGCTTACCCTTACCTTTACCCTTACCCTTACCCTTACCCTTACCCTTACCCTTGCTTTAACCCTTAAGCTTACCCTTACCCTCACCCTTACCCTTACCCTTACCCTTGCTTTTACCCTTAAGCTTACCCTTACCCTTACCCTTACCCTTGTTTTACCCTTAGGCTTACCCTTACACTTACGCTTACCCTTACCCTTACCCTTGCTTTTACCCTTAAGCTTACCCTTACCCTTACCCTTACCCTTACCCTTACCCTTACCCTTACCCTTACCCTTACCCTTACCCTTACCCTTACCCTTACCCTTACCCTTACCCTTACCCTTACCCTTACCCTTACCCTTACCTTTACCCTTACCCTTGCTTTTACCCTTAGGCTTACCCTAACCTTTACCCTTACCCTTACCCTTACCCTTACCCTTACCCTTACCCTTACCCTTACCCTTACCCTTACCCTTGCTTTTACCCTTAAGCTTACCCTTACCCTTACCCTTACCCTTACCCTTACCCTTGCTTTTACCCTTAAGCTTACCCTTACCCTTACCCTTACCCTCACCCTTACCCTTACCCTTACCCTTGCTTATACCCTTAAGCTTACCCTTACCCTTACCCTTACCCTTACCCTTACCCTTACCCTTACCCTTACCCTTACCCTTACCCTTACCCTTACCCTTACCCTTGCTTTTACCCTTAGGCTTACCCTTACCTTTACCCTTACCCTTACCCTTACCCTTACCCTTGCTTTTACCCTCAAGCTTACCCTTACCCTTACCCTTACCCTTACCCTAACCCTTACCCTTGCTTTTACCCTTAAGCTTACCCTTACCCTTACCCTTACCCTTACCCTTACCCTTACCCTTAACCTTACCCTTACCCTTACCCTTGCTTTTACCCTTAAGCTTACCCTTACCCTTACCCTTACCCTTACCCTTACCCTTACCCTTACCCTTACCCTTACCCTTGCTTTTACCCTTAAGCTTACCCTTACCCTTACCCTTACCCTTACCCTTACCCTTACCCTTACCCTTGCTTTTACCCTAAGGCTTACCCTTACCTTTACCCTTACCCTTACCCTTACCCTTGCTTTTACCCTTAAGCTTACACTTACCCTTACCCTTACCCTTGCTTTTACCCTTAAGCTTACCCTTACACTTACCCTTACCCTTACCCTTACCCTTACCCTTACCCTTACCTTTACCCTTACCCTTACCCTTACCCTTACCCTTGCTTTTACCCTTACCCTTACCCTTGCTTTTACCCTTAGGCTTACCCTTACCCTTACCCTTACCCTTACCCTTACCCTTACCCTTGCTTTTACCCTTAAGCTTACCCTTACCCTTACCCTTACCCTTACCCTTACCCTTACCCTTACCCTTACCCTTACCCTTACCCTTGCTTTTACCCTTAAGCTTACCCTTACCCTTACCCTTACCCTTACCCTTACCCTTACCCTTACCCTTACCCTTACCCTTACCCTTACCCTTACCCTTACCCTTACCCTTACCCTTACCCTTGCTTTTACCCTTAGACTTACCCTTAGACTTACCCTTACCCTTACCCTTACCCTTACCCTTACCCTTACCCTTACCCTTACCCTTACCCTTACCCTTACCCTTACCCTTACCCTTACCCTTACCCTTACCCTTACCCTTACCCTTACCCTTGCTTTTACCCTTAAGCTTACCCTTACCCTTACCCTTACCCTTACCCTTACCCTTACCCTTACCCTTACCCTTACCCTTACCCTTACCCTTACCCTTTCCCTTACCCATACCCTTGCTTTTACCCTTAGGCTTACCCTTACCTTTACCCTTACCCTTACCCTTACCCTTACCCTTACCCTTACCCTTACCCTTGCTTTTACCATTAAGCTTACCCTTACCCTTACCCTTACCCTTACCCTTACCCTTACCCTTGCTTTTACCCTTAAGCTTACCCTTACCCTTACCCTAACCCTTACCCTTACCCTTGCTTTTACCCTTAGGCTTACCCTTACCCTTACCCTTACCCTTACCCTTACCCTTACCCTTACCCTTACCCTTACCCTTACCCTTACCCTTACCCTTACCCTTACCCTTACCCTTACCCTTACCCTTACCCTTACCCTCACCCTTGCTTTTACCCTTAAGCTTACCCTTACCCTTACCCTTACCCTTACCCTTACCCTTACCCTTACCCTTACCCTTACCCTTACCCTTACCCTTACCCTTACCCTTACCCTTACCCTTACCCTTACCCTTACCCTTACCCTTACCCTTGCTTTTACCCTTAGGCTTACCCTTACCTTTACCCTTACCCTTACCCTTACCCTTACCCTTACCCTTACCCTTACCCTTAAGCTTACCCTTACCCTTACCCTTACCCTTACCCTTGCTTTTACCCTTAAGCTTACCCTTACCCTTACCCTTACCCTTACCCTTACCCTTACCCTTACCCTTACCCTTACCCTTACCCTTACCCTTACCCTTACCCTTGCTTTTACCCTTAAGCTTACCCTTACCCTTACCCTTACCCTTACCCTTACCCTTGCTTTTAGCCTTAAGCTTACCCTTACCCTTACCCTTACCCTTACCCTTACCCTTACCCTTACCCTTACCCTTACCCTTACCCTTACCCTTACCCTTGCTTTTACCCTTAGGCTTACCCTTACCTTTACCCTTACCCTTACCCTTACCCTTACCCTTACCCTTACCCTTACCCTTACCCTTACCCTTACCCTTACCCTTACCCTTACCCTTACCCTTACCCTTGCTTTTACCCTTAAGCTTACCCTTACCCTTACCCTTACCCTTACCCTTACCCTTACCCTTACCCTTGCTTTTACCCTTAAGCTTACCCTTACCCTTACCCTTACCCTTACCCTTACCCTTGCTTTTACCCTTAGGCTTACCCTTTCCCTTACCCTTACCCTTACCCTTGCTTTTACCCTTAAGCTTACCCTTACACTTACCCTTACCGTTACCCTTACCCTTACCCTTACCCTTACCCTTACCCTTACCCTTACCCTTACCCTTACCCTTGCTTTTACCCTTAGGCTTACCCTTACCTTTACCCTTACCCTTACCCTTACCCTTACCCTTACCCTTACCCTTACCCTTACCCTTACCCTTACCCTTACCCTTACCCTTGCTTTTACCCTTAAGCTTACCCTTACCCTTACCCTTACCCTTACCCTTACCCTTACCCTTGCTTTTACCCTCAAGCTTACCCTTACCCTTACCATTACCCTTACCCTTACCCTCACCCTTACCCTTACCCTTACCCTTGCTTATACCCTTAAGCTTACCCTTACCCTTACCCTTACCCTTACCCTTACCCTTACCCTTACCCTTACCCTTACCCTTACCCTTACCCTTACCCTTACCCTTGCTTTTACCCTTAGGCTTACCCTTACCTTTACCCTTACCCTTACCCTTACCCTTACCCTTACCCTTACCCTTACCCTTACCCTTACCCTTACCCTTACCCTTACCCTTACCCTTACCCTTACCCTTACCCTTGCTTTTACCCTTAAGCTTACCCTTACCCTTACCCTTACCCTTACCCTTACCCTAACCCTTACCCTTGCTTTTACCCTTTAGCTTACCCTTACCCTTACCCTTACCCTTACCCTTACCCTTACCATTACCCTTACCCTTACCCTTACCCTTACCCTTACCCTTACCCTTACCCTTACCCTTACCCTTACCCTTACCCTTGCTTTTACCCTTAAGCTTACCCTTACCCTTACCCTTACCCTTACCCTTACCCTTACCCTTACCCTTACCCTTGCTTTTACCCTTAAGCTTACCCTTACCCTTACCCTTACCCTTACCCTTAACCTTGCTTTTACCCTTAGGCTTACCCTTACCTTTACCCTTACCCTTACCCTTACCCTTACCCTTACCCTTACCCTTACCCTTACCCTTACCCTTACCCTTACCCTCACCCTTACCCTTGCTTTTACCCTTAAGCTTACCCTTACCCTTACCCTTACCCTTACCCTTACCCTTACCCTTGCTTTTACCCTTAAGCTTACCCTTACCCTTACCCTTACTCTTACCCTTACCCTTGCTTTTACCCTTAGGCTTACCCTTACCCTTACCCTTACCCTTACCCTTGCTTTTACCCTTAAGCTTACCCTTACCCTTACCCTTACTCTTACCCTTACCCTTACCCTTACCCTTACCCTTACCCTTACCCTTACCCTTACCCTTACCCTTACCCTTACCCTTACCCTTACCCTTGCTTTTACCCTTAGGCTTACCCTTACCTTTACCCTTACCCTAACCCTTACCCTTACCCTTACCCTTACCCTTACCCTTACCCTTGCTTTTACCCTTAAGCTTACCCTTACCCTTACCCTTACCCTTACCCTTACCCTTACCCTTACCCTTACCCTTACCCTTACCCTTACCCTTACCCTTACCCTTACCCTTACCCTTGCTTTTCCCCTTAAGCTTACCCTTACCCTTACCCTTACCCTTACCCTTACCCTTACCCTTACCCTTACCCTTACCCTTACCCTTACCCTTGCTTTTACCCTTAAGCTTACCCTTACCCTTACCCTTACCCTTACCCTTACCCTAACCCTTACCCTTGCTTTTACCCTTAAGCTTACCCTTACCCTTACCCTTACCCTTACCCTTACCCTTACCCTTACCCTTACCTTTACCCTTACCCTTACCCTTACCCTTACCCTTACCCTTACCCTTACCCTTACCCTTACCCTTACCCTTACCCTTGCTTTTACCCTTAAGCTTACCCTTACCCTTACCCTTACCCTTACCCTTACCCTTACCCTTACCCTTACCCTTTCCCTTACCCTTGCTTTTACCCTTAAGCTTACCCTTACCCTTACCCTTACCCTTACCCTTACCCTTACCCTTACCCTTACCCTTGCTTTTACCCTTAGGCTTACCCTTACCTTTACCCTTACCCTTACCCTTACCCTTACCCTTACCCTTACCCTTACCCTTACCCTTACCCTTACCCTTACCCTTACCCTTGCTTTTACCCTTAAGCTTACCCTTACCCTTACCCTTACCCTTACCCTTACCCTTACCCTTGCTTTTACCCTTAAGCTTACCCTTACCCTTACCCTTACCCTTACCCTTACCCTTGCTTTTACCCTTAGGCTTTCCCTTACCCTTACCCTTACCCTTGCTTTTACCCTTAAGCTTACCCTTACCCTTACCCTTACTCTTACCCTTACCCTTACCCTTACCCTTACCCTTACCCTTACCCTTACCCTTACCCTTACCCTTACCCTTACCCTTGCTTTTACCCTTAGGCTTACCCTTACCTTTACCCTTACCCTAACCCTTACCCTTACCCTTACCCTTACCCTTACCCTTGCTTTTACCCTTAAGCTTACCCTTACCCTTACCCTTACCCTTACCCTTACCCTTACCCTTACCCTTGCTTTTACCCTTAAGCTTACCCTTACCCTTACCCTTACCCTTACCCTTACCCTTACCCTTACCCTTACCCTTACCCTTACCCTTACCCTTACCCTTACCCTTACCCTTACCCTTACCCTTACCCTTACCCTTACCCTTACCCTTACCCTTGCTTTTACCCTTAAGCTTACCCTTACCCTTACCCTTACCCTTACCCTTACCCTTACCCTTACCCTTACCCTTACCCTTACCCTTACCCTTATCCTTGCTTTTACCCTTAGGCTTACCCTTACCTTTACCCTTACCCTTACCCTTACCCTTACCCTTACCCTTGCTTTTACCCTTAAGCTTACCCTTACCCTTACCCTTACCCTTACCCTTAAGCTTACCCTTACCCTTACCCTTACCCTTACCCTTACCCTTACCCTTACCCTTACCCTTAACCTTACCCTTGCTTTTACCCTTAAGCTTACCCTTACCCTTACCCTTACCCTTACCCTTGCTTTTACCCTTAAGCTTACCCTTACCCTTACCCTTACCCTTTCCCTTAAGCTTTCCCTTACCCTTACCCTTACCCTTACCCTTACCCTTACCCTTACCCTTACCCTTACCCTTATCCTTACCCTTACCCTTACCCTTACCCTTACCCTTACCCTTACCCTTGCTTTTACCCTTAAGCTTACCCTTACCCTTACCCTTACCCTTACCCTTACCCTTAAGCTTACCCTTACCCTTACCCTTACCCTTACCCTCACCCTTACCCTTACCCTTGCGTTTACCCTTAAGCTTACCCTTACCCTTACCCTTACCCTTACCCTTAAGCTTACCCTTACCCTTACCCTTACCCTTACCCTTAAGCTTACCCTTACCCTTACCCTTACCCTTACCCTTACCCTTACCCTTACCCTTACCCTTACCCTTACCCTTACCCTTGCTTTTACCCTTAAGCTTACCCTTACCCTTACCCTTACCCTTACCCTTGCTTTTACCCTTAAGCTTACCCTTACCCTTACCCTTACCCTTACCCTTAAGCTTACCCTTACCCTTACCCTTACCCTTACCCTTACCCTTACCCTTACCCTTACCCTTACCCTTGCTTTTACCCTTAAGCTTACCCTTACCCTTACCCTTAACCTTACCCTTACCCTTACCCTTACCCTTACCCTTACCCTTGCTTTTACCCTTAGGCTTACCCTTACCTTCACCCTTACCCTTACCCTTACCCTTACCCTTACCCTTACCTTTACCCTTACCCTTGCTTTTACCCTTAAGCTTACCCTTACCCTTACCCTTACCCTTACCCTTACCCTTACCCTTACTCTTGCTTTTACCCTTAAGCTTACCCTTACCCTTACCCTTACCCTTACCCTTACCCTTACCCTTGCTTTTACCCTTAGGCTTACCCTTTCCCTTACCCTTACCCTTGCTTTTACCCTTAAGCTTACCCTTACCCTTACCCCTACCCTTACCCTTACCCTTACCCTTACCCTTACCCTTAGCCTTACCCTTACCCTTACCCTTACCCTTACCCTTACCCTAACCCTTACCCTTACCCTTACCCTTACCCTTACCCTTACCCTTACCCTTACCCTTGCTTTTACCCTTAGGCTTACCCTTACCTTTACCCTTACCCTTACCCTTACTTACCCTTACCCTTACCCTTACCCTTACCCTTGCTTTTACCCTTAAGCTTACCCTTACCCTTACCCTTACCCTTACCCTTACCCTTACCCTTACCCTTACCCTTACCCTTACCCTTGCTTTTACCCTTAAACTTACCCTTACCCTTACCCTTATCTTACCCTTACCCTTACCCTTACCCTTACCCTTACCCTTACCCTTACCCTTACCCTTACCCTCACCCTTGCTTTTACCCTTAAGCTTACCCTTACCCTTACCCTTACCCTTACCCTTACCCTTACCCTTACCCTTACCCTTGCTTTTACCCTTAAGCTTACCCTTACCCTTACCCTTACCCTTACCCTTGCTTTTACCCTTAGGCTTACCCTTACCCTTACCCTTACCCTTACCCCTGCTTTTACCCTTAAGCTTACCCTTACCCTTACCCTTACTCTTACCCTTACCCTTACCCTTACCCTTACCCTTGCTTTTACCCTTAGGCTTACCCTTACCTTTACCCTTACCCTTACCCTTACCCTTACCCTTACCCTTACCCTTACCCTTACCCTTACCCTTACCCTTGCTTTTACCCTTAGGCTTACCCTTACCTTTACCCTTACCATTACCCTTACCCTTACCCTTACCCTTACCCTTACCCTTACCCTTACCCTTACCCTTACCCTTACCCTTGCTTTTACCCTTAAGCTTACCCTTACCCTTACCCTTACTCTTACCCTTACCCTTACCCTTACCCTTACCCTTACCCTTGCTTTGACCCTTAGGCTTACCCTTACCTTTACCCTTACCCTTACCCTTACCCTTACCCTTACCCTTACCTTTACCCTTACCCTTGCTTTTACCCTTAAGCTTACCCTTACCCTTACCCTTACCCTTACCCTTACCCTTACCCTTACCCTTGCTTTTACCCTTAAGCTTACCCTTACCCTTACCCTTACCCTTACCCTTACCCTTGCTTTCACCCTTAGGCTTACCCTTACCCTTACCCTTGCCCTTACCCTTGCTTTTACCCTTAAGCTTACCCTTACCCTTACCCTTACCCTTACCCTTACCCTTACCCTTACCCTTACCCTTACCCTTACCCTTACCCTTACCCTTACCCTTACCCTTACCCTTACCCTTACCCTTACCCTTACCCTTACCCTTACCCTTGCTTTTACCCTTAGGCTTAACCTTACCTTTACCCTTACCCTTACCCTTACCCTTACCCTTACTCTTACTCTTACCCTTACCCTTACCCTTACCCTTACCCTTACCCTTTCCCTTACCCTTACCCTTACCCTTGCTTTTACCCTGAAGCTTACCCTTACCCTTACCCTTACCCTTACCCTTACCCTTACCCTTACCCTTACCCTTGCTTTTACCCTTAAGCTTACCCTTACCCTTACCCTTACCCTTACCCTCACCCTTACCCTTACCCTTACACTTGCTTATACCCTTAAGCTTACCCTTACCCTTACACTTACCCTTACCCTTACCCTTACCCTTACCCTTACCCTTACCCTTACCCTTACCCTTACCCTTACCCTTACCCTTACCCTTACCCTTGCTTTTACCCTTAGGCTTACCCTTACCTTTACCCTTACCCTTACCCTTACCCTTACCCTTACCCTTACCCTTACCCTTGCTTTTACCCTTAAGCTTACCCTTACCCTTACTCTTACCCTTACCCTAACCCTTACCCTTGCTTTTACCCTTAAGCTTACCCTTACCCTTACCCTTACCCTTACCCTTACCCTTACCCTTACCCTTACCCTTACCCTTGCTTTTACCCTTAAGCTTACCCTTACCCTTACCCTTACCCTTACCCTTACCCTTACCCTTATCCTTACCCTTGCTTTTACCCTTAAGCTTACCCTTACCCTTACCCTTACCCTTACCCTTACCCTTACCCTTACCCTTACCCTTACCCTTACCCTTACCCTCACCCTTGCTTTTACTCTTAGGCTTACCCTTACCTTTACCCTTACCCTTACCCTTACCCTTACCCTCACCCTTACCCTTACCCTTGCTTTTACCCTTAAGCTTACCCTTACCCTTACCCTTACCCTCACCCTTACCCTTGCTTTTACCCTTAAGCTTACCCTTACCCTTACCCTTAACCTTACCCTTACCCTTGCTTTTACCCTTAGGCTTACCCTTACCCTTACCCTTACCCTTACCCTTGCTTTTACCCTTAAGCTTACCCTTACCCTTACCCTTACTCTTACCCTTACCCTTACCCTTACCCTTACCCTTACCCTTACCCTTACCCTAACCCTTACCCTTACCCTTGCTTTTACCCTTAGGCTTACCCTTACCTTTACCCTTACCCTAACCCTTACCCTTACCCTTACCCTTACACTTACCCTTGCTTTTACCCTTAAGCTTACCCTTACCCTTACCCTTACCCTTACCCTTACCCTTACCCTTACCCTTACCCTTACCCTTGCTTTTACCCTTAAGCTCACCCTTACCCTTACCCTTACCCTTACCCTTACCCTTACCCTTACCCTTACCCTTACCCTTACCCTTACCCTTACCCTTGCTTTTACCCTTAAGCTTACCCTTACCCTTACCCTTACCCTTACCCTTACCCTTACCCTTACCCTTACCCTTACCCTTACCCTTGCTTTTACCCTTACCTTTACCCTTACCCTTACCCTTACCCTTACCCTTACCCTTACCCTTACCCTTACCCTTGCTTTTACCCTTAAGCTTACCCTTACCCTTACCCTTAAGCTTACCCTTACCCTTACCCTTACCCTTACCCTTACCCTTACCCTTACCCTTACCCTTACCCTTACCCTTACCCTTACCCTTACCCTTACCCTTACCCTTACCCTTTCTTTTACCCTTAAGCTTACCCTTACCCTTACCCTTACCCTTACCCTTACCCTTGCTTTTACCCTTAAGCTTACCCTTACCCTTACCCTTACCCTTAAGCTTACCCTTACCCTTACCCTTACCCTTACCCTTACCCTTACCCTTACCCTTACCCTTACCCTTACCCTTACCCTTACCCTTACCCTTACCCTTACCCTTACCCTTACCCTTGCTTTTACCCTTAAGCTTACCCTTACCCTTACCCTTACCCTTACCCTTACCCTTAAGCTTACCCTTACCCTTACCCTTACCCTTACCCTTACCCTTACCCTTACCCTTAACCTTACCCTTGCTTTTACCCTTAAGCTTACCCTTACCCTTACCCTTACCCTTACCCTTAAGCTTACCCTTACCCTTACCCTTACCCTTACCCTTACCCTTGCTTTTACCCTTAAGCTTACCCTTACCCTTACCCTTACCCTTACCCTTAAGCTTACCCCTACCCTTACCCTTACCCTTACCCTTACCCTTACCCTTACCCTTACCCTTACCCTTGCTTTTACCCTTAAGCTTACCCTTACCCTTACCCTTACCCTTACCCTTACCCTTGCTTTTACCCTTAAGCTTACCCTTAACCTTACCCTTACCCTTACCCTTAAGCTTACCCTTACCCTTACCCTTACCCTTACCCTTACCCTTACCCTTACCCTTACCCTTACCCTTACCCTTACCCTTACCCTTGCTTTTACCCTTAAGCTTACCCTTACCCTTACCCTCACCCTTACCCTTACCCTTACCCTTACCCTTACCCTTGCTTTTACCCTTAGGCTTACCCTTACCTTTACCCTTACCCTTACCCTTACCCTTACCCTTACCCTTACCCTTACCCTTACCCTTGCTTTTACCCTTAAGCCTACCCTTACTCTTACCCTTACCCTTACCCTTACCCTTACCCTTACCCTTACCCTTACCCTTGCTTTTACCCTTAAGCTTACCCTTACCCTTACCCTTACCCTTACCCTTACCCTTGCTTTTACCCTTAGGCTTACCCTTACCCTTACCCTTACCCTTACCCTTGCTTTTACCCTTAAGCTTACCCTTACCCTTACCCTTACCCTTACCCTTACCCTTACCCTTACCCTTACCCTTACCCTTACCCTTGCTTTTACCCTTAAGCTTACCCTTACCCTTACCCTTACCCTTACCCTTACCCTTACCCTTACCCTTACCCTTACCCTTACCCTTACCCTTACCCTTACCCTTACCCTCACCCTTGCTTTTACCCTTAAGCTTACCCTTACCCTTACCCTTACCCTTACCCTTACCCTTACCCTTGCTTTTACCCTTAAGCTTACCCTTACCCTTACCCTTACCCTTACCCTTACCCTTGCTTTTACCCTTAGGCTTACCCTTACCCTTACCCTTACCCTTACCCTTACCCTTACCCTTACCCTTACCCTTACCCTTACCCTTACCCTTGCTTTTACCCTTAAGCTTACCCTTACCCTTACCCTTACCCTTACTTTTACCCTAACCCTTACCCTTACCCTTACCCTTACCCTTACCCTCACCCTTGCTTTTACCCTTAAGCTTACCCTTACCCTTACCCTTACCCTTACCCTTACCCTTGCTTTTACCCTTAAGCTTACCCTTACCCTTACCCTTACCCTTACCCTTACCCTTGCTTTTACCCTTAGGCTTACCCTTACCCTTACCCTTACCCTTACCCTCGCTTTTACCCTTAAGCTTACCCTTACCCTTACCCTTACCCTTACTCTTACCCTTACCCTTACCCTTACCCTTACCCTTGCTTTTACCCTTAGGCTTACCCTTACCTTTACCCTTACCCTTACCCTTACCCTTACCCTTACCCTTACCCTTACCCTTACCCTTACCCTTACCCTTACCCTTGCTTTTACCCTTAAGCTTACCCTTACCCTTACCCTTACCCTTACCCTTACCCTTACCCTTACCCTTACCCTTACCCTTGCTTTTACCCTTAAGCTCACCCTTACCCTTACCCTTACCCTTACCCTTACCCTTACCCTTACCCTTACCCTTACCCTTACCCTTACCCTTACCCTTACCCTTACCCTTACTCTTACCCTTACCCTTGCTTTTACCCTTAAGCTTACCCTTACCCTTACCCTTACCCTTAAGCTTACCCTTACACTTACCCTTACCCTTACCCTTACCCTTACCCTTACCCTTACCCTTACCCTTGCTTTTACCCTTAAGCTTACCCTTACCCTTACCCTTACCCTTACCCTTACCCTTGCTTTTACACTTAAGCTTACCCTTACCCTTACCCTTACCCTTACCCTTAAGCTTACGCTTACCCTTACCCTTACCCTTACCCTTACCCTTACCCTTACCCTTACCCTTGCTTTTACCCTTAAGCTTACCCTTACCCTTACCCTTACCCTTACCCTTACCCTTACCCTTACCCTTACCCTTACCCTTACCCTTACCCTTGCTTTTACCCTTAGGCTTACCCTCACCTTTACCCTTACCATTACCCTTACCCTTACCCTTACCCTTACCCTTACCCTTACCCTTGCTTTTACCCTTAAGCTTACCCTTACCCTTACCCTTACCGTTACCCTTACCCTTACCCTTGCCTTTACCCTTAAGCTTACCCTTACCCTCACTCTTACCCCTACCCTTACCCTTACCCTTACCCTTACCCTTACCCTTACCCTTGCTTTTACCCTTAAGCTCACCCTTACCCTTACCCTTACCCTTACCCTTACCCTTACCCTTACCCTTACTCTTACCCTTACCCTTGCTTTTACCCTTAAGCTTACCCTTACCCTTACCCTTACCCTTAAGCTTACCCTTACCCTTACCCTTACCCTTACCCTTACCCTTACCCTTACCCTTACCCTTGCTTTTACCCTTAAGCTTACCCTTACCCTTACCCTTACCCTTACCCTTACCCTTGCTTTTACCCTTAAGCTTACCCTTACCCTTACCCTTACCCTTACCCTTAAGCTTACGCTTACCCTTACCCTTACCCTTACCCTTACCCTTACCATTACCCTTACCCTTGCTTTTACCCTTAAGCTTACCCTTACCCTTACCCTTACCCTTACCCTTACCCTTACCCTTACCCTTACCCTTACCCTTACCCTTACCCTTACACTTGCTTTTACCCTTAGGCTTACCCTTACCTTTACCCTTACCATTACCCTTACCCTTACCCTTACCCTTACCCTTACCCTTGCTTTTACCCTTAAGCTTACCCTTACCCTTACCCTTACCCTTACCCTTACCCTTACCCTTATCCTTACCCTTGCTTTTACCCTTAAGCTTACCCTTACCCTTACCCTTACCCTTACCCTTACCCTTACCCTTACCCTTACCCTTACCCTTACCCTCACCCTTGCTTTTACTCTTAGGCTTACCCTTACCTTTACCCTTACCCTTACCCTTACCCTTACCCTCACCCTTACCCTTACCCTTGCTTTTACCCTTAAGCTTACCCTTACCCTTACCCTTACCCTCACCCTTACCCTTGCTTTTACCCTTAAGCTTACCCTTACCCTTACCCTTAACCTTACCCTTACCCTTGCTTTTAACCTTAGGCTCACCCTCACCCTTACCCTTGCTTTTACCCTTAAGCTTACCCTTACCCTTACCCTTACTCTTACCCTTACCCTTACCCTTACCCTTACCCTTACCCTTACCCTTACCCTTACCCTTACCCTTACCCTTGCTTTTACCCTTAGGCTTACCCTTACCTTTACCCTTACCCTAACCCTTACCCTTACCCTTACCCTTACACTTACCCTTGCTTTTACCCTTAAGCTTACCCTTACCCTTACCCTTACCCTTACCCTTACCCTTACCCTTACCCTTACCCTTACCCTTACCCTTGCTTTTACCCTTAAGCTCACCCTTACCCTTACCCTTACCCTTACCCTTACCCTTACCCTTACCCTTACCCTTACCCTTACCCTTACCCTTACCCTTGCTTTTACCCTTAAGCTTACCCTTACCCTTACCCTTACCCTTACCCTTACCCTTACCCTTACCCTTACCCTTACCCTTACCCTTGCTTTTACCCTTAGGCTTACCCTTACCTTTACCCTTACCCTTACCCTTACCCTTACCCTTACCCTTGCTTTTACCCTTAAGCTTACCCTTACCCTTACCCTTACCCTTAAGCTTACCCTTACCCTTACCCTTACCCTTACCCTTACCCTTACCCTTACCCTTACCCTTACCCTTACCCTTACCCTTACCCTTACCCTTACCCTTACCCTTACCCTTACCCTTACCCTTGCTTTTACCCTTAAGCTTACCCTTACCCTTACCCTTACCCTTACCCTTACCCTTGCTTTTACCCTTAAGCTTACCCTTACCCTTACCCTTAAGCTTACCCTTACCCTTACCCTTACCCTTACCCTTACCCTTACCCTTACCCTTACCCTTACCCTTACCCTTACCCTTACCCTTACCCTTACCCTTACCCTTACCCTTACCCTTACCCTTACCCTTGCTTTTACCCTTAAGCTTACCCTTACCCTTACCCTTACCCTTACCCTTAAGCTTACCCTTACCCTTACCCTTACCCTTACCCTTACCCTTACCCTTAACCTTACCCTTGCTTTTACCCTTAAGCTTACCCTTACCCTTACCCTTACCCTTACCCTTAAGCTTACCCTTACCCTTACCCTTACCCTTACCCTTGCTTTTACCCTTAAGCTTACCCTTACCCTTACCCTTACCCTTAAGCTTACCCTTACCCTTACCCTTACCCTTACCCTTACCCTTACCCTTACCCTTACCCTTACCCTTACCCTTACCCTTACCCTTACCCTTGCTTTTACCCTTAAGCTTACCCTTACCCTTACCCTTACCCTTACCCTTACCCTTGCTTTTACCCTTAAGCTTACCCTTAACCTTACCCTTACCATTACCCTTAAGCTTACCCTTACCCTTACCCTTACCCTTACCCTTACCCTTACCCTTACCCTTACCCTTACCCTTACCCTTGCTTTTACCCTTAAGCTTACCCTTACCCTTACCCTCACCCTTACCCTTACCCTTACCCTTACCCTTACCCTTGCTTTTACCCTTAGGCTTACCCTTACCTTTACCCTTACCCTTACCCTTACCCTTACCCTTACCCTTACCCTTACCCTTGCTTTTACCCTTAAGCTTACCCTTACTCTTACCCTTACCCTTACCCTTACCCTTACCCTTACCCTTACCCTTACCCTTACCCTTGCTTTTACCCTTAAGCTTACCCTTACCCTTACCCTTACCCTTACCCTTACCCTTGCTTTTACCCTTAGGCTTACCCTTACCCTTACCCTTACCCTTGCTTTTACCCTTAAGCTTACCCTTACCCTTACCCTTACCCTTACCCTTACCCTTACCCTTACCCTTACCCTTGCTTTTACCCTTAAGCTTACCCTTACCCTTACCCTTACCCTTACCCTTACCCTTACCCTTACCCTTACCCTTACCCTTACCCTTACCCTTACCCTCACCCTTGCTTTTACCCTTAAGCTTACCCTTACCCTTACCCTTACCCTTACCCTTACCCTTACCCTTGCTTTTACCCTTAAGCTTACCCTTACCCTTACCCTTACCCTTACCCTTACCCTTGCTTTTACCCTTAGGCTTACCCTTACCCTTACCCTTACCCTTACCCTTACCCTTACCCTTACCCTTACCCTTGCTTTTACCCTTAAGCTTACCCTTACCCTTACCCTTACCCTTACTTTTACCCTAACCCTGACCCTTACCCTTACCCTTACCCTTACCCTCACCCTTGCTTTTACCCTTAAGCTTACCCTTACCCTTACCCTTACCCTTACCCTTACCCTTACCCTTGCTTTTACCCTTAAGCTTACCCTTACCCTTACCCTTACCCTTACCCTTACCCTTGCTTTTACCCTTAGGCTTACCCTTACCCTTACCCTTACCCTTACCCTCGCTTTTACCCTTAAGCTTACCCTTACCCTTACCCTTACCCTTACTCTTACCCTTACCCTTACCCTTACTCTTACCCTTGCTTTTACCCTTAGGCTTACCCTTACCTTTACCCTTACCCTTACCCTTACCCTCACCCTTACCCTTACCCTTACCCTTACCCTTACCCTTACCCTTGCTTTTACCCTTAAGCTTACCCTTACCCTTACCCTTACCCTTACCCTTACCCTTACCCTTACCCTTACCCTTACCCTTACCCTTGCTTTTACCCTTAAGCTCACCCTTACCCTTACCCTTACCCTTACCCTTACCCTTACCCTTACCCTTACCCTTACCCTTACCCTTACCCTTACTCTTACCCTTACCCTTGCTTTTACCCTTAAGCTTTCCCTTACCCTTACCCTTACCCTTAAGCTTACCCTTACACTTACCCTTACCCTTACCCTTATCCTTACCCTTACCCTTGCTTTTACCCTTAAGCTTACCCTTACCCTCACCCTTACTCTTACCCTCACCCTTGCTTTTACCCTTAAGCTTACCCTTACCCTTACCCTTACCCTTACCCTTAAGCTTACGCTTACCCTTACCCTTACCCTTACCCTTACCCTTACCCTTACCCTTGCTTTTACCCTTAAGCTTACCCTTACCCTTACCCTTACCCTTACCCTTACCCTTACCCTTACCCTTACCCTTACCCTTACCCTTACCCTTACCCTTACCCTTACCCTTGCTTTTACCCTTAGGCTTACCCTCACCTTTACCCTTACCATTACCCTTACCCTTACCCTTACCCTTACCCTTACCCTTACCCTTGCTTTTACCCTTAAGCTTACCCTTACCCTCACCCTTACCCTTACCCTTACCCTTACCCTTGCTTTTACCCTTAAGCTTACCCTTACCCTTACTCTTACCCCTACCCTTACCCTTACCCTTACCCTTACCCTTACCCTTACCCTTACCCTTGCTTTTACCCTTAAGCTCACCCTTACCCTTACCCTTACCCTTACCCTTACCCTTACCCTTACTCTTACCCTTACCCTTGCTTTTACCCTTAAGCTTACCCTTACCCTTACCCTTACCCTTAAGGGTAAGCTTAAGGGTAAGGGTAAGGGTAAGGGTAAGCTTAAGGGTAAAAGCAAGGGTAAGGGTAAGGGTAAGGGTAAGGGTGAGCCTAAGGGTAAAAGCAAGGGTAAGGGTAAGGGTAAGGGTAAGGGTAAGGGTAAGCTTAAGGGTAAAAGCAAGGGTAAGGGTAAGGGTAAGGGTAAGGGTAAGTGTAAGGGTAAGCTTAAGGGTAAAAGCAAGGGTAAGGGTAAGGGTAAGGGTAAGGGTGAGCCTAAGGGTAAAAGCAAGGGTAAGGGTAAGGGTAAGGGTAAGGGTAAGGGTAAGCTTAAGGGTAAAAGCAAGGGTAAGGGTAAGGGTAAGGGTAAGGGTAAGGGTAAGGGTAAGGGTAAGGGTAAGGGTAAGCTTAAGGGTAAAAGCAAGGGTAAGGGTAAGGGTAAGGGTAAGGGTAAGGGTAAGGGTAAGGTTTAGCTTAAGGGTAAAAGCAAGGGTAGGGGTAAGGGTAAGGGTAAGGGTAAGGGTAAGGGATAGGGTAAGCTTAAGGGTAAAAGCAAGGGTAAGGGTAAGGGTAAGGGTAAGGGTAAGGGTAAGGGTAAGGGTAAGGGTAAGGGTAAGGGTAAGGGTAAGCTTAAGGGTAAAAGCAAGGGTAGGGGTAAGGGTAAGGGTAAGGGTAAGGGTAAGGGTAAGCTTAAGGGTAAAAGCAAGGGTAAGGGTAAGGGTAAGGGTAAGGGTAAGGGTAAGGGTAAGGGTAAGGGTAAGGGTAAGGGTAAGCTTAAGGGTAAGGGTAAGGGTAAGGGTAAGGGTAAGCTTAAGAGTAAAAGCAAGGGTTAGGGTAAGGGTAAGGGTAAGGGTAAGGGTAAGGGTAAGGGTAAGGGTAAGGGTAAGCTTAAGGGTAAAAGCAAGGGTAAGGGTGAGGGTAAGGGTAAGGGTAAGGGTAAGGGTAAGCTTAAGGGTAAAAGCAAGGGTAAGGGTAAAGGTAAGGGTAAGGGTAAGGGTAAGGGTAAGGGTAAGGGTAAGGGTAAGCCTAAGGGTAAAAGCAAGGGTAAGGGTGAGGGTAAGGGTAAGGGTAAGGGTAAGCTTAAGGGTAAAAGCAAGGGTAAGGGTAAGGGTAAGGGTAAGGGTAAGGGTAAGGGTAAGGGTAAGGGTAAGGGTAAGCTTAAGGGTAAAAGCAAGGGTAAGGGTAAGGGTAAGGGTAAGGGTAAGGGTAAGGGTAAGGTTAAGCTTAAGGGTAAAAGCAAGGGTAGGGGTAAGGGTAAGGGTAAGGGTAAGGGTAAGGGTAAGCTTAAGAGTAAAAGCAAGGGTTAGGGTAAGGGTAAGGGTAAGGGTAAGGGTAAGGGTAAGGGTAAGGGTAAGGGTAAGCTTAAGGGTAAAAGCAAGGGTAAGGGTGAGGGTAAGGGTAAGGGTAAGGGTAAGGGTAAGCTTAAGGGTAAAAGCAAGGGTAAGGGTAAGGGTAAGGGTAAGGGTAAGGGTAAGGGTAAGGGTAAGGGTAAGGGTAAGGGTAAGGGTAAAAGCAAGGGTAAGGGTAAGGGTAAGGGTAAGGGTAAGGGTAAGGGTAAGGGTAAGGGTAAGGGTAAGGGTAAGGGTAAGCTTAAGGGTAAAAGCAAGGGTAAGGGTAAGGGTAAGGGTGAAGGTAAGGGTAAGCCTAAGGGTAAAAGCAAGGGTAAGGGTAAGGGTAAGGGTAAGGGTAAGGGTAAGGGTAAGGGTAAGGGTAAGGGTAAGGGTGAGCTTAAGGGTAAAAGCAAGGGTAAGGGTAAGGGTAAGGGTAAGGGTAAGGGTAAGGGTAAGGGTAAGGGTAAGGGTAAGGGTAAGGGTAAGGGTAAGGGTAAGGGTAAGGGTAAGCTTAAGGGTAAGGGTAAGGGTAAGGGTAAGGGTAAGCTTAAGGGTAAAAGCAAGGGTAAAGGTAAGGGTAAGGGTAAGGGTAAGGGTAAGCTTAAGGGTAAAAGCAAGGGTAAGGGTAAGGGTAAGGGTAAAGGTAAGGGTAAGGGTAAGGGTAAGGGTAAGGGTAAGGGTAAGGGTAAGGGTAAGCTTGAGGGTAAAAGCAAGGTAAGGGTAAGGGTAAGGGTAAGGGTAAGGGTAAGGGTAAGGGTAAGGGTAAGCTCAAGGGTAAATGCAAGGGTAAGGGTAAGGGTAAGGGTAAGGGTAAGGGTAAGGGTAAGGGTAAAGGTAAGGGTAAGCCTAAGGGTAAAAGCAAGGGTAAGGGTAAGGGTAAGGGTAAGGGTAAGGGTAAGGGTAAGGGTAAGGGTAAGGGTAAGGGTAAGCTTAAGGGTAAAAGCAAGGGTAAGGGTAAGGGTAAGGGTAAGGGTAAGCCTAAGGGTAGAAACAAGGGTAAGGGTAAGGGTAAAGGTAAGGGTAAGGGTAAGGGTAAGGGTAAGGGTAAGGGTAAGGGTAAGCTTAAGGGTAAAAGCAAGGGTAAGGGTAAGGGTAAGGGTTAAGGTAAGGGTAAGGGTAAGCTTAAGGGTAAAAGCAAGGGTAAGGGTAAGGGTAAGGGTAAGGGTAAGGGTAAGGGTAAGGGTAAGGGTAAGGGTAAGGGTAAGGGTAAGCTTAAGGGTAAAAGCAAGGGTAAGGGTAAGGGTAAGGGTAAGGGTAAGGGTAAGGGTAAGCTTAAGGGTAAAAGCAAGGGTAAGGGTAAGGGTAAGGGTAAGGGTAAGGGTAAGGGTAAGGGTAAGGGTAAAGTTAAGGGTAAGCCTAAGGGTAAAAGCAAGGGTTAGGGTAAGGGTAAGGGTAAGGGTAAGGGTAAGGGTAAGGGTAAGGGTAAGGGTAAGGGTAAGGGTAAGGGTAAGGGTAAGGGTAAGGATAAGGGTAAGGGTAAGGGTAATAGTAAGGGTAAGGGTAAGGGTAAGGGTAAGGGTAAGGGTAAGGGTAAGGGTAAGGGTAAGGGTAAGGGTAAGGGTAAGGGTAAGGGTAAGGGTAAGGGTAAGGGTAAGGGTAAGGGTAAGCTTAAGGGTAAAAGCAAGGGTAAGGGTAAGGGTAAGGGTAAGGGTAAGCCTAAGGGTGAAAGCAAGGGTAAGGGTAAGGGTAAGGGTAAGGGTAAGGGTAAGCTTAAGGGTAAAAGCAAGGGTAAGGGTAAGGGTAAGGGTAAGGGTAAGGGTAAGGGTAAGGGTAAGGGTAAGGGTAAGGGTAAGGGTAAGCTTAAGGGTAAAAGCAAGGCTAAGGGTAAGGGTAAGGGTAAGGGTAAGGGTAAGGGTAAGGGTAAGCTTAAGGGTAAAAGCAAGGGTAAGGGTAAGGGTAAGGGTAAGGGTAAGGGTAAGGGTAAGGGTAAGGGTAAGGGTAAAGGTAAGGGTAAGCCTAAGGGTAAAAGCAAGGGTTAGGGTAAGGGTAAGGGTAAGGGTAAGGGTAAGGGTAAGGGTAAGGGTAAGGGTAAGGGTAAGGGTAAGGGTAAGGGTAAGGGTAAGGGTAAGGGTAAGGGTAAGGGTAAGGGTAAGGGTAAGGGTAAGGGTAAGGGTAAGGGTAAGGGTAAGGGTAAGGGTAAGGGTAAGGGTAAGGGTAAGGGTAAGGGTAAGGGTAAGGGTAAGGGTAAGGGTAAGGGTAAGGGTAAGCTTAAGGGTAAAAGCAAGGGTAAGGGTAAGCTTAAGGGTAAAAGCAAGGGTAAGGGTAAGGGTGAGGGTAAGGGTAAGCCTAAGGGTAAAAGCAAGGGTAAGGGTAAGAGTAAGGGTAAGGGTAAGGGTAAGCTTAAGGGTAAAAGCAAGGGCATGGGTAAGGGTAAGGGTAAGGGTAAGGGTAAGGGTAAGCTTA
The DNA here is from genome assembly GCA_958510865.1 of Myrrha octodecimguttata. Classification (NCBI taxonomy): domain Eukaryota; kingdom Metazoa; phylum Arthropoda; class Insecta; order Coleoptera; family Coccinellidae; genus Myrrha; species Myrrha octodecimguttata. The sequence continues at coordinate 87,296 of CAUEHS010000004.1, read as the reverse complement.
AGGGTAAAAGCAAGGGTAAGGGTAAGGGTAAGGGTAAGGGTAAGGGTAAAGGTAAGGGTAAGCCTAAGGGTAAAAGCAAGGGTAAGGGTAAGGGTAAGGGTAAGGGTAAGGGTAAGGGTAAGGGTAAGGGTAAGGGTAAGGGTAAGGGTAAGGGTAAGGGTAAGGGTAAGGGTAAGCTTAAGGGTGAAAGCAAGGGTAAGGGTAAGGGTAAGGGTAAGGGTAAGGGTAAGGGTAAGGGTAAGGGTAAGCTTAAGGGTAAAAGCAAGGGTAAGGGTAAGGGTAAGGGTAAGGGTAAGGGTAAGGGTAAGGGTAAGGGTAAGGGTAAGGGTAAGGGTAAGGGTAAGGGTAAGGGTAAGGGTAAGGGTAAGCTTAAGGGTAAAAGCAAGGGTAAGGGTAAAGGTAAGGGTAAGGGTAAGGGTAAGGGTAAGGGTAAGGGTAAGCTTAAGGGTAAAAGCAAGGGTAAGGGTAAGGGTAAGGGTAAGGGTAAGGGTAAGGGTAAGGGTAAGGGTAAGGGTAAGGGTAAAGGTAAGGGTAAGCCTAAGGGTAAAAGCAAGGGTAAGGGTAAGGGTAAGGGTAAGGGTAAGGGTAAGGGTAAGGGTAAGGGTAAGGGTAAGCTTAAGGGTAAAAGCAAGGGTAAGGGTAAGGGTAAGGGTAAGGGTAAGGGTAAGGGTAAGGGTAAGGGTAAGCTTAAGGGTAAGGGTAAGGGTAAGGGTAAGGGTAAGCTTAAGGGTAAAAGCAAGAGTAAGGGTAAGGGTAAGGGTAAGGGTAAGCTTAAGGGTAAAAGCAAGGGTAAGGGTAAGGGTAAGGGTAAGGGTAAGGGTAAGGGTAAGGGTAAGGGTAAGGGTAAGGGTAAGGGTAAGCTTAAGGGTAAAAGCAAGGGTAAGGGTAAGGGTAAGGGTAAGGGTAAGCTTAAGGGTAAAAGCAAGGGAAGGGTAAGGGTAAGGGTAAGGGTAAGGGTAAGGGTAAGGGTAAGGGAAAGGGTAAGGGTAAGCTTAAGGGTAAAAGCAAGGGAAAGGGTAAGGGTAAGGGTAAGGGTAAGGGTAAGAGTAAGGGTAAGCTTAAGGGTAAAATCAAGGGTAAGGGTAAGGGTAAGGGTAAGGGTAAGGGTAAGGGTAAGGGTAAGGGTAAGGGTAAGGGTAAGGGTAAGGGTAAGGGTAAGGGTAAAGGTAAGGGTAAGCCTAAGGGTAAAAGCAAGGGTAAGGGTAAGGGTAAGGGTAAGGGTAAGGGTAAGGGTAAGGGTAAGGGTAAGGCTAAGGGTAAGGGTAAGGGTAAGGGTAAGGGTAAGGGTAAGGGTAAGGGTAAGCTTAAGGGTAAAAGCAAGGGTAAGGGTAAGGGTAAGGGTGAGGGTAAGCCTAAGTGTAAAAGCAAGGGTAAGGGTAAGGGTAAGGGTAAGGGTAAGGGTAAGCTTAAGGGTAAAAGCAAGAGTAAGGGTAAGGGTAAGGGTAAGGGTAAGGGTAAGCTTAAGGGTAAAAGCAAGGGTAAGGGTAAGGGTAAGGGTAAGGGTAAGGGTAAGGGTAAGGGTAAGGGTAAGGGTAAAGGTAAGGGTGAGCCTAAGGGTAAAAGCAAGGGTAAGGGTAAGGGTAAGGGTAAGGGTAAGGGTAAGGGTAAGGGTAAGGGTAAGGGTAAGGGTAAGGGTAAGGGTAAGGGTAAGGGTAAGGGTAAGGGTAAGCTGAAGGGTAAAAGCAAGGGTAAGGGTAAGGGTAAGGGTAAGGGTAAGGGTAAGGGTAAGGGTAAGCTTAAGGGTAAAAGCAAGGGTAAGGGTAAGGGTAAGGGTAAGGGTAAGGGTAAGGGTAAGGGTAAGCTTAAGGGTAAAAGTAAGGGTAAGGGTAAGGGTAAGGGTAAGGGTAAGGGTAAGGGTAAGGGTAAGCTTAAGGGTAAAAGCAAGGGTAAGGGTAAGGGTAAGGGTAAGGGTAAGGGTAAAGGTAAGGGTAAGCCTAAGGGTAAAAGCAAGGGTAAGGGTAAGGGTAAGGGTAAGGGTAAGGGTAAGGGTAAGGGTAAGGGTAAGGGTAAGGGTAAGCTTAAGGGTAAAAGCAAGGGTAAGGGTAAGGGTAAGGGTAAGGGTAAGGGTAAGGGTAAGGGTAAGGGTAAGGGTAAGGGTAAGCTTAAGGGTAAGGGTAAGGGTAAGGGTAAGGGTAAGCTTAAGGGTAAAAGCAAGGGTAAGGGTAAGGGTAAGGGTAAGGGTAAGGGTAAGGGTAAGCTTAAGGGTAAAAGCAAGGGTAAGGGTAAGGGTAAGGGTAAGGGTAAGGGTAAGGGTAAGGGTAAGGGTAAGGGTAAGGGTAAGGGTAAGGGTAAGCTTAAGGGTAAGGGTAAGGGTAAGGGTAAGCTTAAGGGTAAAAGCAAGGGTAAGGGTAAGGGTAAGGGTAAGGGTAAGGGTAAGGGTAAGGGTAAGGATAAGGGTAAGGGTAAGGGTAAGCTTAAGGGTAAAAGCAAGGGTAAGGGTAAGGTTAAGGTTAAGGGTAAGGGTAAGGGTAAGGGTAAGCTTAAGGGTAAAAGCAAGGGTAAGGGTAAGGGTAAGGGTAAGGGTAATGGTAAGGGTAAGGGTAAGGGTAAAGGTAAAAGGTAAGGGTAAGCCTAAGGGTAAAAGCAAGGGTAAGGGTAAGGGTAAGGGTAAGGGTAAGGGTAAGGGTAAGGGTAAGGGTAAGGGTAAGGGTAAGGGTAAGGGTAAGGGTAAGGGTAAGGGTAAGGGTAAGGGTAAGGGTAAGGGTAAGGGTAAGGGTAAGGGTAAGGGTAAGGGTAAGGGTAAGGGTAAGGGTAAGCTTAAGGGTAAAAGCAAGGGTAAGGGTAAGGGTAAGGGTAAGGGTAAGGGTAAGGGTAAGGGTAAGGGTAAGGGTAAGGGTAAGGGTAAGGGTAAGGGTAAGCTTAAGGGTAAGGCTAAGGGTAAGGGTAAGGGTAAGCTTAAGGGTAAAAGCAAGGGTAAGGGTAAGGGTAAGGGTAAGGGTAAGGGTAAGGGTAAGCTTAAGGGTAAATGCAAGTGTAAGGGTAAGGGTAAGGGTAAGGGTAAGGGTAAGGGTAAGGGTAAGGGTAAGGGTAAGGGTAAGGGTAAGGGTAAGGGTAAGCTTAAGGGTTAAAGCAAGGGTAAGGGTAAGGGTAAGGGTAAGGGTAAGGGTAAGGGTAAGGGTAAGGGTAAGGGTAAGGGTAAGGGTAAGGGTAAGGGTAAGGGTAAGGGTAAGGGTAATGGTAAAGGTAAGGGTAAGCCTAAGGGTAAAAGCAAGGGTAAGGGTGAGGGTAAGGGTAAGGGTAAGCTTAAGTGTAAAAGCAAGGGTAAGGGTAAGGGTAAGGGTAAGGGTAAGCCTGAGGGTAAAAGCAAGGGTAAGGGTAAGGGTAAGGGTAAGGGTAAGGGTAAGCTTAAGGGTAAAAGCAAGGGTGAGGGTAAGGGTAAGGGTAAGGGTAAGGGTAAGCTTAAGGGTAAAAGCAAGGGTAAGGGTAAGGGTAAGGGTAAGGGTTGGGGTAAGGGTAAGGGTAAGGGTAAGGGTAAGGGTAAGGGTAAGGGTAAGGGTACCCCTACCCTTACCCTTACCCTTACCCTTACCCTTACCCTTACCCTTACCCTTGCTTTTACCCTTGAGCTTACCCTTACCCTTACCCTTACCCTTACCCTTCCCCTTACCCTTACACTTACCCTTACCCTTATCCTTGCTTTTACCCTTAGGCTTACCCTTACCTTTACCCTTACCCTTACCCTTACCCTTACCCTTACCCTTACCCTTACCCTTGCTTTTACCCTTAAGCTTACCCTTACCCTTACCCTTACCCTTACCCTTAAGCTTACCCTTACCCTTACACTTACCCTTACCCTTACCCTTACCCTTACCCTTACCCTTACCCTTACCCTTACCCTTACCCTTGCTTTTACCCTTAAGCTTACCCTTACCCTTACCCTTACCCTTACCCTTACCCTTGCTTTTACCCTTAAGCTTACCCTTACCCTTACCCTTACCCTTACCCTTACCCTTAAGCTTTCCCTTACCCTTACCCTTACCCTTACCCTTACCCTTACCCTTACCCTTACCCTTACCCTTACCCTTACCCTTACCCTTACCCTTACCCTTACCCTTACCCTTACCCTTACCCTTACCCTTGCTTATACCCTTAAGCTTACCCTTACCCTTACCCTTACCCTTACCCTTAAGCTTACCCTTACCCTTACCCTTACCCTTACCCTCACCCTTACTCTTACCCTTGCTTTTACCCTTAAGCTTACCCTTACCCTTACCCTTACCCTTACCCTTAAGCTTACCCTTACCCTTACCCTTATCCTTACCCTTACCCTTACCCTTGCTTTTACCCTTAAGCTTACCCTTACCCTTACCCTTACCCTTACCCTTAAGCTTACCCTTACCCTTACCCTTACCCTTAATCTTACCCTTACCCTTACCCTTACCCTTACCCTTACCCTTGCTTTTACCCTTAAGCTTACCCTTACCCTTACCCTTACCCTTACCCTTACCCTTGCTTTTACCCTTAAGCTTACCCTTACCCTTACCCTTACCCTTACCCTTAAGCTTACCCTTACCCTTACCCTTACCCTTACCCTTACCCTTACCCTTACCCTTACCCTTACCCTTACCCTTACCCTTACCCTTACCCTTACCCTTACCCTTGCTTTTACCCTTAAGCTTACCCTTACCCTTACCCTTAACCTTACCCTTACCCTTACCCTTACCCTTACCCTTACCCTTACCCTTGCTTTTACCCTTAGGCTTACCCTTACCTTTACCCTTACCCTTACCCTTACCCTTACCCTTACCCTTACCCTTACCCTTACCCTTACCTTTACCCTTACCCTTGCTTTTACCCTCAAGCTTACCCTTACCCTTACCCTTACCCTTACCCTTACCCTTACTCTTGCTTTTACCCTTAAGCTTACCCTTACCCTTACCCTTACCCTTACCCTTACCCTTGCTTTAACCCTTAGGCTTACCCTTACCCTTTCCCTTACCCTTACCCTTGCTTTTACTCTTAAGCTTACCCTTACCCTTACCCTTACCCTTACCCTTACCCTTACCCTTACCCTTACCCTTACCCTTACCCTTACCCTTACCCTAACCCTTACCCTTACCCTTACCCTTACCCTTACCCTTGCTTTTACCCTTAGGCTTACCCTTACCTTTACCCTTACCCTTACCCTTACCCTTACCCTTACCCTTACCCTTGCTTTTACCCTTAAGCTTACCCTTACCCTTACCCTTACCCTTACCCTTACCCTTACCCTTACCCTTACCCTTACCCTTACCCTTACCCTTGCTTTTATCCTTAAGCTTACCCTTATCCTTACCCTTACCCTTACCCTTACCCTTACCCTTACCCTTACCCTCACCCTTGCTTTTACCCTTAAGCTTACCCTTACCCTTACCCTTACACTTACCCTTACCCTTACCCTTGCTTTTACCCTTAAGCTTACCCTAACCCTTACCCTTACCCTTACCCTTACCCTTGCTTTTACCCTTAGGCTTACCCTTACCCTTACCCTTACCCTTACCCTTGCTTTTACCCTTAAGCTTACCCTTACCCTTACCCTTACCCTTACTCTTACCCTTACCCTTACCCTTACCCTTGCTTTTACCCTTAGGCTTACCCTTACCTTTACCCTTACCCTTACCCTTACCCTTACCCTTACCCTTACCCTTACCCTTACCCTTACCCTTACCCTTACCCTTGCTTTTACCCTTAAGCTAACCCTTACCCTTACCCTTACCCTTACCCTTAACCTTACCCTTACCCTTGCTTTTACCCTTAAGCTCACCCTTACCCTTACCCTTACCCTTACCCTTACACTTACCCTTACCCTGACCCTCACCCTTGCTTTTACCCTTAAGCTTACCCTTACCCTTACCCTTAACCTTACCCTTAAGCTTACCCTTACCCTTACCCTTACCCTTACATTTACCCTTACCCTTACCCTTGCTTTTACCCTTAAGCTTACCCTTACCTTTACCCTTACCCTTACCCTTACCCTTGCTTTTACCCTTAAGCTCACCCTTACCCTTACCCTTACCCTTAAGCTTACCCTTACCCTTACACTTACCCTTACCCTTACCCTTACCCTTACCCTTGCTTTTACCCTTAAGCTTACCCTTACCCTTACCCTTTCCCTAACCATTACCCTTACCCTTAACCTTACCCTTACCCTTACCCTTACCCTTACCCTTACCCTTGCTTTTACCCTTAGGCTTACCCTTACCTTTACCCTTACCATTACCCTTACCCTTACCCTTACCCTTACCCTTACCCTTACCCTTGCTTTTACCCTTAAGCTTACCCTTACCCTTACCCTTACCCTTACCCTTACCCTTACCCTTACCCTTACCCTTACCCTTACCCTTACCCTTGCTTTTACCCTTAAGCTTACCCTTACCCTTACCCTTACCCTTACCCTTACCCTTACCCTTACCCTTACCCTTACCCTTACTCTTACCCTTACCCTTGCTTTTACCCTTAAGCTTACCCTTACCCTTACCCTTACTCTTACCCTTACCCTTACCCTTACCCTTACCCTTGCTTTTACCCTTAAGCTTACCCTTACCCTTACCTTTACCCTTACCCTTACCCTTACCCTTACCCTTACCCTTACCCTTACCCTTACCCTTACCCTTACCCTTACCCTTGTTTTTACCCTTAGGCTTACCCTTACCTTTAGCCTTACCCTTACCCTTACCCTTACCCTTACCCTTACCCTTACCCTTGCTTTTACCCTTAGGCTTACCCTTACCTTTACCCTTACCATTACCCTTACCCTTACCCTTACCCTTACCCTTACCCTTACCCTTGCTTTTACCCTTAAGCTTACCCTTACCCTTACCCTTACCCTTACCCTTACCCTTACCCTTACCCTTACCCTTACCCTTACCCTTACCCTTGCTTTTACCCTTAAGCTTACCCTTACCCTTACCCTTACCCTTACCCTTACCCTTACCCTTACCCTTACCCTTACCCTTACCCTTACTCTTACCCTTACCCTTGCTTTTACCCTTAAGCTTACCCTTACCCTTACCCTTACTCTTACCCTTACCCTTACCCTTACCCTTACCCTTGCTTTTACCCTTAAGCTTACCCTTACCCTTACCTTTACCCTTACCCTTACCCTTACCCTTACCCTTACCCTTACCCTTACCCTTACCCTTGCTTTTACCCTTAAGCTTACCCTTACCCTTACCCTTACCCTTACACTTACCCTTGCTTTTACCCTTAGGCTTACCCTTACCCTTACCCTTACCCTTACACTTACCCTTGCTTTTACCCTTAGGCTTACCCTTACCCTTACCCTTACCCTTACCCTTAAGCTTACCCTTACCCTTACCCTTACCCTTACCCTTACCCTTACCCTTACCCTTACCCTTACCCTTACCCTTGCTTTTACCCTTAAGCTTACCCTTACCCTTACCCTTACCCTTACCCTTACCCTTACCCTTACCCTTACCCTTACCCTTACCCTTACCCTTACCCTTACCCTTACCCTTACCCTTGCTTTTACCCTTTAGCTTACCCTTACCCTTACCCTTACCCTTACCCTTACCCTTACCCTCACCCTCACCCTTGCTTTTACCCTTAAGCTTACCCTTACCCTTACCCTTACCCTTGCTTTTACCCTTAGGCTTACCCTTACCCTTACCCTTACCCTTACCCTTGCTTTTACCCTTAAGCTTACCCTTACCCTTACCCTTACCCTTACCCTTACCCTTACCCTTACCCTTACCCTTACCCTTACCCTTACCCTTACCCTTACCCTTACCCTTACCCTTACCCTTACCCTTGCTTTTACCCTTAGGCTTAACCTTACCTTTACCCTTACCCTTACCCTTACCCTTACCCTTACCCTTACCCTTACCCTTACCCTTACCCTTACCCTTACCCTTACCCTTGCTTTTACCCTTAAGCTTACCCTTACCCTTACCCTTACCCTTACCCTTACCCTTACCCTTACCCTTACCCTTACCCTTACCCTTGCTTTTACCCTTAAGCTTACCCTTACCCTTACCCTTACCCTTACCCTCACCCTTACCCTTACCCTTACCCTTGCTTATACCCTTAAGCTTACCCTTACCCTTACCCTTACCCTTACCCTTACCCTTACCCTTACCCTTACCCTTACCCTTACCCTTACCCTTACCCTTACCCTTGCTTTTACCCTTAGGCTTACCCTTACCTTTACCCTTACCCTTACCCTTACCCTTACCCTTACCCTTACCCTTACCCTTGCTTTTACCCTTAAGCTTACCCTTACCCTTACCCTTACCCTTACCCTTACCCTAACCCTTACCCTTGCTTTTACCCTTAAGCTTACCCTTACCCTTACCCTTACCCTTACCCTTACCCTTACCCTTACCCTTACCCTTACCCTTACCCTTGCTTTTACCCTTAAGCTTACCCTTACCCTTACCCTTACCCTTACCCTTACCCTTACCCTTACCCTTACACTTATCCTTACCCTTGCTTTTACCCTTAAGCTTACCCTTACCCTTACCCTTACCCTTACCCTTACCCTTACCCTTACCCTTACCCTTACCCTTACCCTTGCTTTTACTCTTAGGCTTACCCTTACCTTTACCCTTACCCTTACCCTTACCCTTACCCTCACCCTTACCCTTACCCTTGCTTTTACCCTTAAGCTTACCCTTACCCTTACCCTTACCCTTACCCTTACCCTTGCTTTTACCCTTAAGCTTACCCTTACCCTTACCCTTAACCTTACCCTTACCCTTGCTTTTACCCTTAGGCTTACCCTTACCCTTACCCTTACCCTTACCCTTGCTTTTACCCTTAAGCTTACCCTTACCCTTACCCTTACTCTTACCCTTACCCTTACCCTTACCCTTACCCTTACCCTTACCCTTACCCTTACCCTTACCCTTACCCTTACCCTTACCCTTACCCTTACCCTTACCCTTGCTTTTACCCTTAGGCTTACCCTTACCTTTACCCTTACCCTAACCCTTACCCTTACCCTTACCCTTACCCTTACCCTTACCCTTACCCTTACCCTTGCTTTTACCCTTAAGCTTACCCTTACCCTTACCCTTACCCTTACCCTTACCCTTACCCTTACCCTTACCCTTACCCTTACCCTTAACCTTACCCTTACCCTTGCTTTTACCCTTAAGCTTACCCTTACCCTTACCCTTACCCTTACCCTTACCCTTACCCTTACCCTTACCCTTACCCTTGCTTTTACCCTTAAGCTTACCCTTACCCTTACCCTTACCCTTACCCTTACCCTTACCCTTACCCTTACCCTTACCCTTACCCTTACCCTTACCCTTACCCTTACCCTTACCCTTACCCTTACCCTTACCCTTACCCTTGCTTTTACCCTTAGGCTTACCCTTACCTTTACCCTTACCCTTACCCTTACCCTTACCCTTACCCTTGCTTTTACCCTTAAGCTTACCCTTACCCTTACCCTTACCCTTAAGCTTACCCTTACCCTTACCCTTACCCTTACCCTTACCCTTACCCTTACCCTTACCCTTACCCTTACCCTTGCTTTTACCCTTAAGCTTACCCTTACCCTTACCCTTACCCTTACCCTTGCTTTTACCCTTAAGCTTACCCTTACCCTTACCCTTACCCTTAAGCTTACCCTTACCCTTACCCTTACCCTTACCCTTACCCTTACCCTTACCCTTACCCTTACCCTTACCCTTACCCTTACCCTTACCCTTACCCTTGCTTTTACCCTTAAGCTTACCCTTACCCTTACCCTTACCCTTACCCTTAAGCTTACCCTTACCCTTACCCTTACCCTTAACCTTACCCTTGCTTTTACCCTTAAGCTTACCCTTACCCTTACCCTTACCCTTACCCTTACCCTTACCCTTAAGCTTACCCTTACCCTTACCCTTACCCTTACCCTTACCCTTGCTTTTACCCTTAAGCTTACCCTTACCCTTACCCTTACCCTTACCCTCAAGCTTACCCTTACCCTTACCCTTACCCTTACCCTTACCCTTACCCTTACCCTTACCCTTACCCTTGCTTTTACCCTTAAGCTTACCCTTACCCTTACCCTTACCCTTACCCTTGCTTTTACCCTTAAGCTTACCCTTACCCTTACCCTTACCCTTACCCTTAAGCTTACCCTTACCCTTACCCTTAAGCTTACCCTTACCCTTACCCTTACCCTTACCCTTACCCTTACCCTTACCCTTACCCTTACCCTTACCCTTACCCTTGCTTTTACTCTTAAGCTTACCCTTACCCTTACCCTTACCCTTACCCTTACCCTAACCCTTACCCTTACCCTTACCCTTGCTTTTACCCTTAGGCTTACCCTTACCTTTACCCTTACCCTTACCCTTACCCTTACCCTTACCCTTACCTTTACCCTTGCTTTTACCCTTAAGCTTACCCTTACCCTTACCCTTAAGCTTACCCTTACCCTAACCCTTACCCTTACCCTTACCCTTGCTTTTACCCTTAGGCTTACCCTTACCCTTACCCTTACCCTTGCTTTTACCCTTAGGCTTACCCTTACCCTTACCCTTACCCTTACCCTTGCTTTTACCCTTAAGCTTACCTTTACCCTTACCCTTACCCTTACCCTTACCCTTACCCTTACCCTTACCCTTACCCTTACCCTTACCCTTACCCTTACCCTTACCCTTACCCTTACCCTTACCCTTGCTTTTACCCTTAGGCTTACCCTTACCTTTACCCTTACCCTAACCCTTACCCTTACCCTTACCCTTACCCTTACCCTTGCTTTTACCCTTAAGCTTACCCTTACCCTTACCCTTACCCTTACCCTTACCCTTACCCTTACCCTTACCCTTACCCTTACCCTTACCCTTGCTTTTACCCTTAAGCTTACCCTTACACTTACCCTTACCCTTACCCTTACCCTTACCCTTACCCTTACCCTTACCCTTACCCTTACCCTTGCTTTTACCCTTAAGCTTACCCTTACCCTTACCCTTACCCTTACCCTTACCCTTACCCTTACCCTTACCCTTACCCTTACCCTTACCCTTACCCTTACCCTTACCCTTACCCTTACCCTTGCTTTTACCCTTAGGCTTACCCTTACCTTTACCCTTACCCTTACCCTTACCCTTACCCTTGCTTTTACCCTTAAGCTTACCCTTACCCTTACCCTTACCCTTAAGCTTACCCTTACCCTTACCCTTACCCTTACCCTTACCCTTACCCTTACCCTTACCCTTACCCTTACCCTTACCCTTACCCTTACCCTTACCCTTACTTTTACCCTCAAGCTTACCCTTACCCTTACCCTTACCCTTACCCTTACCCTTGCTTTTACCCTAAAGCTTACCCTTACCCTTACCCTTACCCTTAAGCTTACCCTTACCCTTACCCTTACCCTTACCCTTACCCTTACCCTTACCTTTACCCTTACCCTTACCCTTGCTTTTACCCTTAAGCTTACCCTTACCCTTACCCTTACCCTTTCCCTTAAGCTTACCCTTACCCTTACCCTTACCCTTACCCTTACCCTTACCCTTAACCTTACCCTTGCTTGGGTAAGGGTAAGGGTAAGGGTAAGGGTAAGGGTAAGGGTAAGGGTAAGGGTAAGCTTAAGGGTAAAAGCAAGGGTAAGGGTAAGGGTAAGGGTAAGGGTGAGGGTAAGGGTAAGGGTAAGGGTAAGGGTAAGGGTAAGGGTAAGGGTAAGCTTAAGGGTAAGGGTAAGGGTAAGGGTAAGGGTAAGCCTAAGGGTAAAAGCAAGGGTAAGGGTAAGGGTAAGGGTAAGGGTAAGGGTAAGCTTAAGGGTAAAAGCAAGGGTAAGGCTAAGGGTAAGGGTAAGGGTAAGGGTAAGGGTAAGCTTAAGGGTAAAAGCAAGGGTAAGGGTAAGGGTAAGGGTAAGGGTAAGGGTAAGGGTAAGGGTAAGGGTAAAGGTGAGGGTAAGCCTAAGGGTAAAAGCAAGGGTAAGGGTAAGGGTAAGGGTAAGGGTAAGGGTAAGGGTAAGGGTAGGGGTAAGAGTAAGGGTAAGGGTAAGCTTAAGGGTAAAAGCAAGGGTAAGGGTAAGGGTAAGGGTAAGGGTAAGGGTAAAGGTAAGCTTAAGGGTAAAAGCAAGGGTAAAGGTAAGGGTAAGGGTAAGGGTAAGGGTAAGGGTAAGGGTAAGGGTAAGGGTAAGGGTAAGGGTAAGGGTAAGGGTAAGGGTAAGGGTAAGGGTAAGGGTAAGCTTAAGGGTAAAAGCAAGGGTAAGGGTAAGGGTAAGGGTAAGGGTAAGGGTAATGGTAAGGGTAAAGGTAAGGGTAAGCCTAAGGGTAAAAGCAAGGGTAAGGGTAAGGGTAAGGATAAGGGTAAGGGTAAGGGTAAGGGTAAGGGTAAGGGTAAGGGTAAGGGTAAGGGTAAGGGTAAGGGTAAGGGTAAGGGTAAGCTTAAGGGTAAAAGCAAGGGTAAGGGTAAGGGTAAGGGTAAGGGTAAGGGTAAGGGTAAGGGTAAGGGTAAGCTTAAGGGTAAGGGTAAGGGTAAGGGTAAGGGTAAGCTTAAGGGTAAAAGCAAGGGTAAGGGTAAGGGTAAGGGTAAGGGTAAGCTTAAGGGTAAAAGCAAGGGTAAGGGTAAGGGTAAGGGTAAGGGTAAGGGTAAGGGTAAGGGTAAGGGTAAGGGTAAGCTTAAGGGTAAGGGTAAGGGTAAGGGTAAGGGTAAGCTTAAGGGTAAAAGCAAGGGTAAGGGTAAGAGTAAGGGTAAGGGTAAGGGTAAGGGTAAGGGTAAGGGTAAGGGTAAGGGTAAGGGTAAGGGTGAGCTTAAGGGTAAAAGCAAGGGTAAGGGTAAGGGTAAGGGTAAGGGTAAGGGTAAGGGTAAGGGTAAGGGTAAGGATAAGCTTAAGGGTAAAAGCAAGGGTAAGGGTAAGGGTAAGGGTAAGGGTAAGGGTAAGGGTAAGGGTAAGGGTAAGGGTAAGGTTAAGGGTAAGGGTAAGGGTAAAGGTAAGGGTAAGCCTAAGGGTAAAAGCAAGGGTAAGGGTAAGGGTAAGGGTAAGGGTAAGGGTAAGGGTAAGAGTAAGGGTAAGGGTAAGGGTAAGGGTAAGCTTAAGGGTAAAAGCAAGAGTAAGGGTAAGGGTAAGGGTAAGGGTAAGCGTAAGGGTAAAAGCAAGGGTAAGGGTAAGGGTAAGGGTAAGGGTAAGCTTAAGGGTAAAAGCAAGGGTAAGGGTAAGGGTAAGGGTAAGGGTAAGGGTAAGCTTAAGGGTGAAAGCAAGGGTGAGGTTAAGGCTAAGGGTAAGGGTAAGGGTAAGGGTAAGGGTAAGGGTAAGGGTAAGGGTAAGGGTAAGCTTAAGGGTAAAAGCAAGGGTAAGGGTAAGGGTAAGGGTAAGGGTAAGGGTAAAGGTAAGGGTAAGGGTAAGGGTAAGGGTAAGGGTAAGGGTAAGCTTAAGGGTAAAAGCAAGGGTAAGGGTAAGGGTAAGGGTAAGGGTAAGGGTAATGGTAAGGGTATGCCTAAGGGTAAAAGCAAGGGTAAGGGTAAGGGTAAGGGTAAGGGTAAGGGTAAGGGTAAGGGTAAGGGTAAGGGTAAGGGTAAGGGTAAGGGTAAGGGTAAGGGTAAGGGTAAAGGTAAGCTTAAGGGTAAAAGCAAGGGTAAGGGTAAGGGTAAGGGTAAGGGTAAGCCTAAGGGTAAAAGCAAGGGTAAGGGTAAGGGTAAGGGTAAGCCTAAGGGTAAAAGCAAGGGTAAGGGTAAGGGTAAGGGTTAGGGTAAGGGTAAGCTTAAGGGTAAGGGTAAGGGTAAGCTTAAGGGTAAAAGCAAGGGTAAAGGTAAGGGTAAGGGTAAGGGTAAGGGTAAGGGTAAGGGTAAAGGTAAGGGTAAGCCTAAGGGTAAAAGCAAGGGTAAGGGTAAGGGTAAGGGTAAGGGTAAGGGTAAGGGTAAGGGTAAGGGTAAGCTTAAGAGTAAAAGCAAGGGTAAGGGTAAGGGTAAGGGTAAGGGTAAGGGTAAGGGTAAGGGTAAGGGTAAGGGTAAGGGTAAGGGTAAGCTTAAGGGTAAGGGTAAGGGTAAGCTTAAGGGTAAGGGTAAGGGTAAGGGTAAGGGTAAGCTTAAGGGTAAAAGCAAGGGTAAGGGTAAGGGTAAGGGTAAGGGTAAGCTTAAGGGTAAAAGCAAGGGTAAGGGTAAGGGTAAGGGTAAGGGTAAGGGTAAGGGTAAGGGTAAGGGTAAGGGTAAGGGTAAGCTTGAGGGTAAGGGTAAGGGTAAGGGTAAGGGTAAGCTTAAGGGTAAAAGCAAGGGTAAGGGTAAGGGTAAGGGTAAGGGTAAGGGTAAGCTTAAGGGTAAGGGTAAGGGTAAGGGTAAGGGTAAGGGTAAGGGTAAGCTTAAGGGTAAAAGCAAGGGTAAGGTTAAGGGTAAGGGTAAGGGTAAGGGTAAGCTTAAGGGTAAGGGTAAGGGTAAGGGTAAGGGTAAGCTTAAGGGTAAAAGCAAGGGTAAGGGTAAGGGTAAGGGTAAGGGTAAGGGTAAGGGTAAGGGTAAGGGTAAGGGTAAGGGTAAGGGTAAGGGTAAGCTTAAGGGTAAGGGTAAGGGTAAGGGTAAGCTTAAGGGTAAAAGCAAGGGTAAGGTTAAGGGTAAGGGTAAGGGTAAGCTTAAGGGTAAAAGCAAGGGTAAGGGTAAGGGTAAGGGTAAGGGTAAGGGTAAGGGTAAGGGTAAGGGTAAGGGTAAGGGTAAGGGTAAGCTTAAGGGTAAGGGTAAGGGTAAGGGTAAGCTTAAGGGTAAAAGCAAGGGTAAGGGTAAGGGTAAGGGTAAGGGTAAGGGTAAAGGTAAGGGTAAGCCTAAGGGTAAAAGCAAGGGTAAGGGTAAGGGTAAGGGTAAGGGTAAGGGTAAGGGTAAGGGTAAGGGTAAGGGTAAGGGTAAGGGTAAGGGTAAGGGTAAGGGTAAGCTTAAGGGTAAAAGCAAGGGTAAGGGTAAGGGTAAGGGTAAGGGTAAGGGTAAGGGTAAGGGTAAGGGTAAGGGTAAGGGTAAGGGTAAGCTTAAGGGTAAAAGCAAGGGTAAGGGTAAGGTTAAGGGTAAGGGTAAGGGTAAGGGTAAGGGTAAGGGTAAGGGTAAGGGTAAGGGTAAGGGTAAGGGTAAGCTTAAGGGTAAAAGCAAGGGTAAGGGTAAGGGTAAGGGTAAGGGTAAGGGTAAGGGTAAGGGTTAGGGTAAGGGTAAAGGTAAGGGTAAGCCTAAGGGTAAAAGCAAGGGTAAGGGTAAGGGTAAGGGTAAGGGTAAGGGTAAGGGTAAGGGTAAGGGTAAGGGTAAGGGTAAGGGTAAGGGTAAGGGTAAGGGTAAGAGTAAGGGTAAGGGTAAGGGTAAGCTTAAGGGTAAAAGCAAGGGTAAGGGTAAGGGTAAGGGTAAGGGTAAGGGTAAGCCTAAGGGTAAAAGCAAGGGTAAGGGTAAGGTTAAGGGTAAGGGTAAGGGTAAGCTTAAGGGTAAAAGCAAGGGTAAGGGTAAGGGTAAGGGTAAGGGTAAGGGTAAGCTTAAGGGTAAAAGCAAGGGTAAGGGTAAGGGTGAGGGTAAGGGTAAGGGTAAGGGTAAGGGTAAAGGTAAGGGTAAGCCTAAGAGTAAAAGCAAGGGTAAGGGTAAGGGTAAGGGTAAGGGTAAGGGTAAGGGTAAGGGTAAGGGTAAGGGTAAGCTTAAGGGTAAAAGCAAGGGTAAGGATAAGTGTAAGGGTAAGGGTAAGGGTAAGGGTAAGGGTAAGGGTAAGGGTAAGGGTAAGCTTAAGGGTAAAAGCAAGGGTAAGGGTAAGGGTAAGGGTAAGGGTAAGGGTAAGGGTAAGGGTAAGGGTAAGGGTAAGGGTAAGCTTAAGGGTAAAAGCAAGGGTAAGGGTTAGGGTAAGGGTAAGGGTAAGGGTAAGGGTAAGGGTAAGGGTAAGCTTAAGGGTAAAAGCAAGGGTAAGGGTAAGGGTAAGGGTAAGGGTAAGGGTAAGGGTAAGGGTAAAGGTAAGGGTAAGCCTAAGGGTAAAAGCAAGGGTAAGGGTAAGGGTAAGGGTAAGGGTAAGGGTAAGGGTAAGGGTAAGGGTAAGGGTAAGGGTAAGGGTAAGGGTAAGCTTAAGGGTATAAGCAAGGGTAAGGGTAAGGGTAAGGGTGAGGGTAAGGGTAAGGGTAAGGGTAAGGGTAAGCTTAAGGGTAAAAGCAAGGGTAAGGGTAAGGGTAAGGGTAAGGGTAAGGGTAAGGGTAAGGGTAAGGGTAAGGGTAAGGGTAAGCTTAAGGGTAAAAGCAAGGGTAAGGGTAAGGGTAAGGGTAAGGGTAAGGGTAAGGGTAAGGGTAAGGGTAAGGGTAAGGGTAAGGGTAAAGGTAAGGTTAAGCCTAAGGGTAAAAGCAAGGGTAAGGGTAAGGGTAAGGGTAAGGGTAAGGGTAAGGGTAAGGGTAAGGGTAAGGGTAAGGGTAAGGGTAAGGGTAAGGGTAAGGGTAAGGGTAAGGGTAAGCTTAAGGGTAAAAGCAAGGGTAAGGGTAAGGGTAAGGGTAAGGGTAAGCCTAAGGGTAAAAGCAAGGGTAAGGGTAAGGGTAAGGGTAAGCTTAAGGGTAAAAGCAAGGGTGAGGGTGAGGGTAAGGGTAAGGGTAAGAGTAAGGGTAAGGGTAAGCTAAAGGGTAAAAGCAAGGGTAAGGGTAAGGGTAAGGGTAAGGGTAAGGGTAAGGGTAAGGGTAAGGGTAAGGGTAAGGGTAAGGGTAAGGGTAAGCCTAAGGGTCAAAGCAAGGGTAAGGGTAAGGGTAAGGGTAAGGGTAAGGGTAAGGGTAAGGGTAAGGGTAAGCTTAAGGGTAAAAGCAAGGGTAAGGGTAAGGGTAAGGGTAAGGGTAAGGGTAAGGGTAAGGGTAAGGGTAAGGGTAAGGGTAAGCTTAAGGGTAAGGGTAAGGGTAAGGGTAAGGGTAAGCCTAAGGGTAAAAGCAAGGGTAAGTGTAAGGGTAAGGGTAAGGGTAAGGGTAAGCTTAAGGGTAAAAGCAAGGGTAAGGGTAAGGGTAAGGTTAAGGGTAAGGGTAAGGGTAAGGGTAAGGGTAAAGGTAAGGGTAAGGGTAAGCTTAAGGGTAAAAGCAAGGGTAAGGGTAAGGGTAAGGGTAAGCTTAAGGGTAAAAGCAAGGGTAAGGGTAAGAGTAAGGGTAAGGGTAAGGGTAAGGGTAAGGGTAAGGGTAAGGGTAAGGGTAAGGGTAAGGGTAAGGGTAAGCTTAAGGGTAAAAGCAAGGGTAAGGGTAAGGGTAAGGGTAAGGGTAAGGGTAAGGGTAAGGGTAAGGGTAAGGGTAAGGGTAAGGGTAAGGGTAAGGGTAAGCTTAAGGGTAAAAGCAAGGGTAAGGGTAAGGGTAAGGGTAAGGGTAAGGGTAAGGGTAATGGTAAGGGTAAAGGTAAGGGTAAGCCTAAGGGTAAAAGCAAGGGTAAGGGTAAGGGTAAGGGTAAGGGTAAGGGTAAGGGTAAGGGTAAGGCTAAAGGTAAGGGTAAGCCTAAGGGTAAAAACAAGGGTAAGGGTAAGGGTAAGGGTAAGGGTAAGGGTAAGGGTAAGGGTAAGGGTAAGGGTAAGGGTAAGGGTAAAGGTAAGGGTAAGGGTAAGCTTAAGGGTAAAAGCAAGGGTAAGGGTAAGGGTAAGGGTAAGGGTAAGAGTAAGGGTAAGGGTAAGGGTAAGCTTAAGGGTAAAAGCAAGGGTAAGGGTAAGAGTAAGGGTAAGGGTAAGGGTAAGGGTAAGGGTAAGGGTAAGGGTAAGGGTAAGGGTAAGGGTAAGCTTAAGGGTAAAAGCAAGGGTAAGGGTAAGGGTAAGGGTAAGGGTAAGGGTAAGGGTAAGGGTAAGGGTAAGGGTAAGGGTAAGGGTAAGGGTAAGCTTAAGGGTAAAAGCAAGGGTAAGGGTAAGGGTAAGGGTAAGGGTAAGGGTAAGGGTAATGGTAAGGGTAAAGGTAAGGGTAAGCCTAAGGGTAAAAGCAAGGGTAAGGGTAAGGGTAAGGGTAAGGGTAAGGTTAAGGGTAAGGGTAATGGTTAGGGAAAGGGTAAGGGTAAGGGTAAGCTTAAGGGTAAAAGCAAGGGTAAGGGTAAGGGTAAGGGTAAGGGTAAGTGTAAGGGTAAGGGTAAGCTTAAGGGTAAGGGTAAGGGTAAGGGTGAGCTTAAGGGTAAAAGCAAGGGTAAGGGTAAGGGTAAGGGTAAGGGTAAGCTTAAGGGTAAAAGCAAGGGTAAGGGTAAGGGTAAATGTAAGGGTAAGGGTAAGGGTAAGGGTAAGCTTAAGGGTAAGGTTAAGGGTAAGGGTAAGGGTAAGCTTAAGGGTAAAAGCAGGGGTGAGGGTCAGGGTAAGGGTAAGTGTAAGGGTAAGGGTAAGGGTAAGGGTAAGGGTGAGCTTAAGGGTAAAAGCAAGGGTAAGGGTAAGGTTAAGGGTAAGGGTAAGGGTAAGGGTAAGGGTTAGCTTAAGGGTAAAAGCAAGGGTAAGGGTAAGGGTAAGGGTAAGGGTAAGGGTAAGGGTAAGGGTAAGGGTAAGGGTAAGGGTAAGGGTAAAGGTAAGGGTAAGCCTAAGGGTAAAAGCAAGGGTAAGGGTAAGGGTAAGGGTAAGAGTAAGGGTAAGGGTAAGGGTAAGGGTAAGCTTAAGGGTAAAAGCAAGGGTAAGGGTAAGGGTAAGGGTAAGGGTAAGCCTAAGGGTAAAAGCAAGGGTAAGGGTAAGGGTAAGGGTAAGGGTTAGGGTAAGCTTAAGGGTAAAAGCAAGGGTAAGGGTAAGGGTAAGTGTAAGGGTAAGGGTAAGGGTAAGCTTAAGGGTAAAAGCAAGGGTGAGGGTAAGGGTAAGGGTAAGGGTAAGGGTAAGGGTAAGGGTAAGGATAAGGGTAAGCTTAAGGATAAAAGCAAGGGTAAGGGTAAGGGTAAGGGTAAGGGTAAGGGTAAGGGTAAGGGTAAGGGTAAGGGTAAGGGTAAGGGTAAGCTTAAGGGTAAAAGCAAGGGTAAGGGTAAGGGTAAGGGTAAGGGTAAGGGTAAGGGTAAAGGTAAGGGTAAGCCTAAGGGTAAAAGCAAGGGTAAGGGTAAGGGTAAGGGTAAGGGTAAGGGTTAGGGTAAGGGTAAGGGTAAGGGTAAGGGTAAGGGTAAGGGTAAGGGTAAGGGTAAGGGTAAGGGTAAGGGTAAGGGTAAGCTTAAGATTAAAAGCAAGGGTAAGGGTAAGGGAAAGGGTAAGGGTAAGCCTAAGGGTTAAAGCAAGGGTAAGGGTAAGGGTAAGGGTAAGGGTAAGGGTAAGCTTAAGGGTAAAAGCAAGAGTAAGGGTAAGGGTAAGGGTAAGGGTAAGGGTAATGGTAAGCTTGAGGGTAAAAGCAAGGGTAAGGGTAAAGGTAAGGGTAAGGGTAAGGGTAAGGGTAAGGGTAAGGGTAAGGGTAAGGGTAAAGGTAAGGGTAAGCCTAAGGGTAAAAGCAAGGGTAAGGGTAAGGGTAAGGGTAAGGGTAAGGGTAAGGGTAAGGTTAAGGGTAAGGGTAAGGGTAAGCTTAAGGGTAAAAGCAAGGGTAAGGGTAAGGGTAAGGGTAAGGGTAAGGGTAAGGGTAAGGGTAAGGGTAAGGGTAAGGGTAAGGGTAAGCTTAAGGGTAAGGGTAAGGGTAAGGGTAAGGGTAAGCTTAAGGGTAAAAGCAAGGGTAAGGGTAAGGGTAAGGGTAAGGGTAAGGGTAAGCTTAAGGGTAAAAGCAAGGGTAAGGGTAAGGGTAAGGGTAAGGGTAAGGGTAAGGGTAAGGGTAAGGGTAAGGGTAAGGGTAAGCTTAAGGGTAAGGGTAAGGGTAAGGGTAAGGGTAAGCTTAAGGGTAAAAGCAAGGGTAAGGGTAAGGGTAAGGATAAGGGTAAGGGTAAGGGTAAGCTTAAGGGTAAGGGTAAGGGTAAGGGTAAGGGTAAGCTTAAGGGTAAAAGCAAGGGTAAGAGTAAGGGTGAGGGTAAGGGTAAGGGTAAGGGTAAGGGTAAGCTTAAGGGTAAGGGTAAGGGTAAGGGTAAGGGTAAGCTTAAGGGTATAAGCAAGGGTAAGGGTAAGGGTAAGGGTAAGGGTAAGGGTAAGGGTAAGGGTAAGGGTAAGGGTAAGGGTAAGGGTAAGGGTAAGGGTAAGGGTAAGGGTAAGGGTAAGGGTAAGGGTAAGGGTAAGGGTAAGGGTAAGGGAAAGCTTAAGGGTAAGGGTAAGGGTAAGGGTAAGGGTAAGCTTAAGGGTAAAAGCAAGGGTAAGGGTAAGGGTAAGGGTAAGGGTAAGGGTAAGCTTAAGGGTAAAAGCAAGGGTAAGGGTAAGGGTAAGGGTAAGGGTAAGGGTAAGGGTAAGGGTAAGGGTAAGGGTAAGTGTAAGGGTAAGGGTAAGCTTAAGGGTAAGGGTAAGGGTAAGGGTAAGGGTAAGCTTAAGGGTAAAAGCAAGGGTAAGGGTAAGGGTAAGGGTAAGGGTAAGGGTAAGGGTAAAGGTAAGGGTAAGCCTAAGGGTAAAAGCAAGGATAAGGGTAAGGGTAAGTGTAAGGGTAAGGGGAAGGGTAAGGGTAAGGGTAAGGGTAAGGGTAAGCTTAAGGGTAAAAGCAAGGGTAAGGGTAAGGGTAAGGGTAAGGGTAAGGGTAAGGGTAGGGGTACCCTTACCCTTACCCTTACCCTTACCCTTACCCTTACCCTTACCCTTACCCCAACCCTTACCCTTACCCTTACCCTTACCCTTGCTTTTACCCTTAAGCTTACCCTTACCCTTACCCTTACCCTTACCCTCACCCTTGCTTTTACCCTTAAGCTTACCCTTACCCTTACCCTTACCCTTACCCTTACCCTTGCTTTTACCCTCAGGCTTACCCTTTCCCTTACCCTTACCCTTACCCTTGCTTTTACACTTAAGCTTACCCTTACCCTTACCCTCACCCTTACCCTTGCTTTTACCCTTAGGCTTACCCTTACCTTTACCATTACCCTTACCCTTACCCTTACCCTTACCCTTACCCTTACCCTTACCCTTACCCTTACCCTTACCCTTACCCTTACCCTTACCCTTACCCTTACCCTTACCCTTACCCTTACCCTTGCTTTAACCCTTAAGCTTACCCTTACCCTTACCCTTACCCTTACCCTTACCCTTACCCTTACCCTTACCCTTACCCTTACCCTTACCCTTACACTTGCATTTACCCTTAAGCTTACCCTTACCCTTACCCTTACCCTTACCCTTACCCTTGCTTTTACCCTTAAGCTTACCCTTACCCTTACCCTTAGCCTTACCCTTAAGCTTACCCTTACCCTTACCCTTACCCTTACCCTTACCCTTACCCTTACCCTTACCCTTACCCTTACCCTTACCCTTGCTTTTACCCTTAAGCTTACCCTTACCCTTACCCTTACCCTTACCCTTACCCTTACCCTTACCCTTACCCTTACCCTTACCCTTACCCTTACCCTTACCCTTACCCTTACCCTTACCCTTACCCTTACCCTTACCCTTACCCTTACCCTTACCCTTACCCTTACCCTTACCCTTACCCTTGCTTTTACCCTTAGGCTTACCCTTACCTTTTACCTTTACCCTTACCCTTACCCTTACCCTTACCCTTACCCTTACCCTTACCCTTGCTTTTACCCTTAAGCTTACCCTTACCCTTACCCTTACCCTTAACCTTACCCTTACCCTTACCCTTGCTTTTACCCTTAAGCTTACCCTTACCCTTACCCTTATCCTTACCCTTACCCTTACCCTTACCCTTACCCTTACCCTTACCCTTACCCTTGCTTTTACCCTTAAGCTTACCCTTACCCTTACCCTTACCCTTAAGCTTACCCTTACCCTTACCCTTACCCTTACCCTTACCCTTACCCTTACCCTTACCCTTACCCTTACCCTTACCCTTACCCTTGCTTTTACCCTTAAGCTTACCCTTACCCTTACCCTTACCCTTACCCTTACCCTTACCCTTGCTTTTACCCTTAAGCTTACCCTTACCCTTACCCTTACCCTTACCCTTAAGCTTACCCTTACCCTTACCCTTACCCTCACCCTTACCCTTACCCTTACCCTTACCCTTACCCTTACCCTTGCTTTTACCCTTAAGCTTACCCTTACCCTTACCCTTACCCTTACCCTTACCCTTACCCTTACCCTTACCCTTACCCTTACCCTTGCTTTTACCCTTAGGCTTACCCTTACCTTTACCCTTACCCTTACCCTTACCCTTACCCTTACCCTTGCTTTTACCCTTAAGCTTACCCTTACCCTTACCCTTACCCTTACCCTTACCCTTACCCTTACCCTTACCCTTACTTTTACCCTTAAGCTTACCCTTACCCTTACCCTTACCCTTACCCTTACCCTTACCCTTACCCTTGCTTTTACCCTTAAGCTTACCCTTACCCTTACCCTTACCCTTACCCTTACCCTTACCCTTACCCTTACCCTTGCTTTTACCCTTCAGCTTACCCTTACCCTTACCCTTACCCTTACCCTTACCCTTATCCTTACCCTTACCCTTACCCTTACCCTTACCCTTACCCTTACCCTTACCCTTACCCTTACCCTTACCCTTACCCTTGCTTTTACCCTTAGGCTCACCCTTACCTTTACCCTTACCCTTACCCTTACCCTTACCCTTACCCTTACCCTTACCCTTACCCTTACCCTTGCTTTTACCCTTAAGCTTACCCTTACCCTTACCCTTACCCTTACCCTTACTCTTGCTTTTACCCTTAAGCTTACCCTTACCCTTACCCTTACCCTTACCCTTACCCTTGCTTTTACACTTAGGCTTACCCTCACCCTTACCCTTACCCTTACCCTTGCTTTTACCCTTAAGCTTACCCTTACCCTTACCCTTACCCTTACCCTTACCCTTACCCTTACCCTTAGCCTTACCCTTACCCTTACCCTTACCCTTACCCTTACCCTTACCCTTACCCTTACCCTTGCTTTTACCCTTAGGCTTACCCTTACCTTTACCCTTACCCTTACCCTTACCCTTACCCTTACCCTTACCCTTACCCTTACCCTTACCCTTACCCTTACCCTTACCCTTACCCTTACCCTTACCCTTACCCTTACCCTTGATTTTACCCTTAAGCTTACCCTTACTCTTACCCTTACCCTTACCCTTACCCTTACCCTTTCCCTTGCTTTTACCCTTAAGCTTACCCTTACCCTTTCCCTTACCCTTACCCTTACCCTTACCCTTACCCTTACCCTTACCCTTCCCTTGCTTTTACCCTTAAGCTTACCCTTACCCTTACCCTTACCCTTACCCTTGCTTTTACCCTTAAGCTTACCCTTACCCTTACCCTTACCCTTACCCTTACCCTTACCCTTACCCTTACCCTTACCCTTACCCTTGCTTTTACCCTTAAGCTTACCCTTACCCTTACCCTTACCCTTACTCTTGCTTTTACCCTTAAGCTTACCCTTACCCTTACCCTTACCCTTACCCTTAAGCTTACCCTTACCCTTACCCTTACCCTTACCCTTACCCTTACCCTTACCCTTACCCTTGCTTTTACCCTTAAGCTTACCCTTACCCTTACCCTTACCCTTACCCTTACCCTTACCCTTACCCTTACCCTTACCCTTGCTTTTACCCTTAGGCTTACCCTTACCTTTACCCTTACCCTTACCCTTACCCTTACCCTTACCCTTACCCTTACCCTTACCCTTACCCTTACCCTTGCTTTTACCCTTAAGCTTACCCTTACCCTTACCCTTACCCTTACCCTTACCCTTACCTTTACCCTTACCCTTGCTTTTACCCTTAAGCTTACCCTTACCCTTACCCTTACCCTTACCCTTACCCTTACCCTTACCCTTACCCTTACCCTTACCCTTACCCTTACCCTTACCCTTGCTTTTACCCTTAAGCTTACCCTTACCCTTACCCTTACCCTTACCCTTACCCTTACCCTTACCCTTACCCTTGCTTTCACCCTTAAGCTTACCCTTACCCTTACCCTTACCCTTACCCTTACCCTTACCCTTACCCTTACCCTTACCCTTACCCTTACCCTTGCTTTTACCCTTAGGCTTACCCTTACCTTTACCCTTACCCTTACCCTTACCCTTACCCTTACCCTTGCTTTTACCCTTAAGCTTACCCTTACCCTTACCCTTACCCTTACCCTTACCCATACCCTTGCTTTTACCCTTAAGCTTACCCTTACCCTTACCCTTACTCTTACCCTTACCCTTGCTTTTACCCTTAGGCTTACCCTTACCCTCACCCTTACCCTTACCCTTGCTTTTACCCTTAAGCTTACCCTTACCCTTGCTTTTACCCTTAAGCTTACCCTTACCCTTACCCTTACCCTTACCCTTACCCTTACCCTTACCCTTACCCTTACCCTTACCCTTACCCTTACCCTTACCCTTACCCTTACCCTTACCCTTACCCTTACCCTTACCCTTACCCTTACCCTTACCCTTACCCTTACCCTTACCCTTACCCTTACCCTTACCCTTACCCTTACCCTTACCCTTACCCTTACCCTTACCCTTACCCTTACCCTTACCCTTACCCTTACCCTTACCCTTACCCTAACCCTTGCTTTTACCCTTAGGCTTACCCTTACCTTTACCCTTACCCTTACCCTTACCCTTACCCTTACCCTTACCCTTACCCTTACCCTTACCCTTGCTTTTACCCTTAAGCTTACCCTTACCCTTACCCTTACCCTTACCCTTACCCTTACCCTTAGCCTTGCTTTTACCCTTAAGCTTACCCTTACCCTTACCCTTACCCTTACCCTTACCCTTACCCTTACCCTTACCCTTACCCTTACCCTTACCCTTGCTTTTACCCTTAAGCTTACCCTTACCCTTACCCTTACCCTTACCCTTACCCTTGCTTTCACCCTTAGGCTTACCCTTACCCTTACCCTTACCCTTACCCTTGCTTTTACCCTTAAGCTTACCCTTACCCTTACCCTTACCCTTACCCTTACCCTTACCCTTACCCTTACCCTTACCCTTACCCTTACCCTTACCCTTACCCTTACCCTTACCCTTACCCTTACCCTTACCCTTACCCTTACCCTTACCCTTACCCTTACCCTTACCCTTACCCTTACCCTTACCCTTGCTTTTACCCTTAGGCTTACCCTTACCTTCACCCTTACCCTTACCCTTACCCTTGCTTTTACCCTTAAGCTTACCCTTACCCTTACCCTTACCCTTACCCTTACCCTTACCCTTACCCTTACCCTTGCTTTTACCCTTACCCTTACCCTTACCCTTACCCTTACCCTTACCCTTACCCTTACCCTTACCCTTACCCTTACCCTTGCTTTTACCCTTAAGCTTACCCTTACCCTTACCCTTACCCTTACCCTCACCCTTACCCTTGCTTTTACCCTTAAGCTTACCCTTACCCTTACCCTTACCCTTACCCTTACCCTTACCCTTACCCTTACCCTAACCCTTGCTTTTACTCTTAAGCTTACCCTTACCCTTACCCTTACCCTTACCATTACCCCTACCCTTGCTTTTACCCTTAAGCTTAACCTTACCCTTACCCTTACCCTTACCCTTACCCTTACCCTTACCCTTGCTTTTACCCTTAAGCTTACCCTTACCCTTACCCTTACCCTTACCCTTACCCTTACCCTTACCCTTACCCTTACCCTTGCTTTTACCCTTAAGCTTACCCTTACCCTTACCCTTACCCTCACCCTTACCCTTGCTTTTACCCTTAGGCTTACCCTTACCCTTACCCTTACCCTTACCCTTACCCTTACCCTTACCTTTACCCTTACCCTTGCTTTTACCCTTAAGCTTACCCTTACCCTTACCCTTACCCTTACCCTCACCCTTACCCTTGCTTTTACCCTTAAGCTTACCCTTACCCTTACCCTTACCCTTACCCTTACCCTTACCCTTACCCTTACCCTAACCCTTGCTTTTACTCTTAAGCTTACCCTTACCCTTACCCTTACCCTTACCCTTAAGCTTACCCTTACCCTTACCCTTACCCTTACCCTTACCCTTACCCTTACCCTTACCCTTACCCTTACCCTTGCTTTTACCCTTAAGCTTACCCTTACCCTTACCCTTACCCTTACCCTTACCCCTACCCTTGCTTTTACCCTTAAGCTTACCCTTACCCTTACCCTTACCCTTACCCTTAAGCTTACCCTTACCCTTACCCTTACCCTTACCCTTACCCTTACCCTTACCCTTACCCTTGCTTTTACCCTTAAGCTTACCCTTACCCTTACCCTTACCCTTACCCTTACCCTTACCCTTAACCTTACCCTTACCCTTACCCTTACCCTTGCTTTTACCCTTAGGCTTACCCTTACATTTACCCTTATCCTTACCCTTACCCTTACCCTTACCCTTACCCTTACCCTTACCCTTACCCTTACCCTTGCTTTTACCCTTAAGCTTACCCTTACCCTTGCTTTTACCCTTAAGCTTACCCTTACCCTTACCCTTACCCTTACCCTTACCCTTGCTTTTACCCTTAGGCTCACCCTTACCCTTACCCTTACCCTTACCCTTGCTTTTACCCTTAAGCTTACCCTTACACTTACCCTTACCCTTACCCTTACCCTTACCCTTGCTTTTACCCTTAAGCTTACCCTTACCCTTACCCTTACCCTTACCCTTACCCTTGCTTTTACCCTTAGGCTCACCCTTACCCTTACCCTTACCCTTACCCTTGCTTTTACCCTTAAGCTTACCCTTACCCTTACCCTTACCCTTAAGCTTACCCTTAAGGGTAAGGGTAAGGGTAAGGGTAAGCTTAAGGGTAAAAGCAAGGGTAAGGGTAAGAGTAAGGGTAAGGGTAAGGTCAAGGGTAAGGGTAAGGGTAAGGGTAAGGGTGAGCTTAAGGGTAAAAGCAAGGGTAAGGGTAAGGGTAAGGGTAAGGGTAAGGGTAAGGGTAAGGGTAGGGGTAAGAGTAAGGGTAAGGGTAAGCTTAAGGGTAAAAGCAAGGGTAAGGGTAAGGGTAAGGGTAAGGGTGAGGGTAAGGGTAAGCTTAAGGGTAAAAGCAAGGGTAAGGGTAAGGGTAAGGGTAAGGGTAAGGGTAAGGGTAAGGGTAATGGTAAGGGTAAAGGTGAGGGTAAGCCTAAGGGTAAAAGCAAGGGTAAGGGTAAGGGTAAGGGTAAGGGTAAGGGTAAGGGTAAGGGTAAGGGTAAGGGTAAGGTTAAGGGTAAGGGTAAGGGTAAGCTTAAGGGTAAAAGCAAGGGTAAGGGTAAGGGTAAGGGTAAGGGTAAGGGTAAGGGTAAGGGTAAGGGTAAGGGTAAGGGTAAGGGTAAGGGTAAGTTTAAGGGTAAGGGTAAGGGTAAGGGTAAGCTTAAGGGTGAAAGCAAGGGTAAGGGTAAGGGTAAGGGTAAGGGTAAGCTTAAGGGTAAAAGCAAGGGTAAGGGTAAGGGTAAGGGTAAGGGTAAGGGTAAGGGTAAGGGTAAGGGTAAGGGTAAGGGTAAGGGTAAGGGTAAGGGTAAGGGTAAGCTTAAGGGTAAGGGTAAGGGTAAGGGTAAGGGTAAGCTTAAGGGTAAAAGCAAGGGTAAGGGTAAGGGTAAGGGTAAGGGTAAGGGTAAGGGTAAGCTTAAGGGTAAGGGTAAGGGTAAGGGTAAGGGTAAGCTTAAGGGTAAAAGCAAGGGTAAGGGTAAGGGTGAGGGTAAGGGTAAGGGTAAGGGTAAGGGTAAGCTTAAGGGTAAGGGTAAGGGTAAGGGTAAGCTTAAGGGTAAAAGCAAGGGTAAGGGTAAGGGTAAGGGTAAGGGTAAGGGTAAGGGTAAGGGTAAGGGTAAGGGTAAGGGTAAGGGTAAGGGTAAGGGTAAGGGTAAGGGTAAGGGTAAGGGTAAGGGTAAGGGTAAGGGTAAGGGAAAGCTTAAGGGTAAGGGTAAGGGTAAGGGTAAGGGTAAGCTTAAGGGTAAAAGCAAGGGTAAGGGTAAGGGTAAGGGTAAGGGTAAGGGTAAGCTTAAGGGTAAAAGCAAGGGTAAGGGTAAGGGTAAGGGTAAGGGTAAGGGTAAGGGTAAGGGTAAGGGTAAGGGTAAGGGTAAGGGTAAGGGTAAGGGTAAGGGTAAGCTTAAGGGTAAGGGTAAGGGTAAGGGTAAGGGTAAGCTTAAGGGTAAAAGCAAGGGTAAGGGTAAGGGAAAGGGTAAGGGTAAGGGTAAAGGTAAGGGTAAGCCTAAGGGTAAAAGCAAGGATAAGGGTAAGGGTAAGGGTAAGGTAAGGGTAAGGGTAAGGGTAAGGGTAAGGGTAAGGGTAAGGGTAAGCTTAAGGGTAAAAGCAAGGGTAAGGGTAAGGGTAAGGGTAAGGGTAAGGGTAAGGGTAAGGGTAAGGGAAAGGGTAAGGGTAAGGGTAAGCTTAAGGGTAAAAGAAAGGGTAAGGGTAAGGGTAAGGGTAAGGGTAAGGGTAAGGGTAAGGGTAAGGGTAAGCTTAAGGGTAAAAGCAAGGGTAAGGGTAAGGGTAAGGGTAAGGGTAAGGGTTGGGGTAAGGGTAAAGGTAAGGGTAAGCCTAAGGGTAAAAGCAAGGGTAAGGGTAAGGGTAAGGGTAAGGGTAAGGGTAAGGGTAAGGGTAAGGGTAAGGGTAAGGGTAAGGGTAAGGGTAAGGGTAAGGGTAAGGGTAAGGGTAAGGGTAAGGGTAAGGGTAAGGGTAAGAGTAAGGGTAAGGGTAAGGGTGAGCTTAAGGGTAAAAGCAAGGGTAAGGGTAAAGGTAAGGGTAAGGGTAAGCCTAAGGGTAAAAGCAAGGGTAAGGGTAAGGGTAAGGGTAAGGGTAAGGGTAAGCTTAAGGGTAAAAGCAAGGGTAAGGGTAAGGGTAAGGGTAAGGGTAAGGGTAAGGGTAAGGGTAAGGGTAAGCTTAAGGGTAAAAGCAAGGGTAAGGGTAAGGGTAAGGGTAAGGGTAAGGGTAAGGGTAAGGGTAAAGGTAAGGGTAAGCCTAAGGGTAAAAGCAAGGGTAAGGGTAAGGGTAAGGGTAAGGGTAAGGGTAAGCTTAAGGGTAAAAGCAAGGGTAAGGGTAAGGGTAAAAGTAAGGGTAAGGGTAAGGGTAAGGGTAAGGGTAAGGGTAAGCTTAAGGGTAAAAGCAAGGGTAAGGGTAAGGGTAAGGGTAAGGGTAAGGGTAAGGGTAAGGGTAAGGGTAAGGGTAAGGGTAAAGGTAAGGGTAAGGGTAGGGGTAAGGGTAAGGGTAAGGGTAAGCTTAAGGGTAAAAGCAAGGGTAAAGGTTAGGGTAAGGGTAAGGGTAAGGGTAAGGGTAAGGGTAAGGGTAAGCTTAAGGGAAAAAGCAAGGGTAAGGGTAAGGGTAAGGGTAAGGGTAAGGGTAAGGGTAAGGGTAAGGGTAAGGGTAAGGGTAAGGGTAAGGGTAAGGGTAAGCTTAAGGGTAAAAGCAAGGGTAAGGGTAAGGGTAAGGGTAAGCGTAAGGGTTAGGGTAAGGGTAAGCTTAAGGGTAAAAGCAAGGGTAAGGGTAAGGGTAAGGGTAAGGGTAAGGGTTAGGGTAAGGGTAAAGGTAAGGGTAAGCCTTAGGGTAAAAGCAAGGGTAAGGGTACGGGTAAGGGTAAGGGTAAGGGTAAGGGTAAGGGTAAGGGTAAGGGTAAGAGTAAGGGTAAGGGTAAGGGTAAGCTTAAGGGTAAAAGCAAGGGTAAGGGTAAGGGTAAGGGTAAGGGTAAGCCTAAGGGTAAAAGCAAGGGTGAGGGTAAGGGTAAGGGTAAGGGTAATGGTAAGGGTAAGCTTAAGGGTAAAAGCAAGGGTAAAGGTAAGGGTAAGGGTAAGGGTAAGGGTAAGGGTAAGCTTAAGGGTAAAAGCAAGGTTAAGGGTGAGGGTAAGGGTAAGGATAAGGGTAAGCTTAAGGGTAAATGCAAGGGTAAAGGTAAGGGTAAGGGTAAGGGTAAGGGTAAGGGTAAGCTTAAGGGTAAAAGCAAGGGTAAGGGTAAGGGTAAGGGTAAGGGTAAGGGTAAGGGTAAGGGTAAGGGTAAGGGTAAAGGTAAGGGTGAGCCTAAGGGTAAAAGCAAGGGTAAGGGTAAGGGTAAGGGTAAGGGTAAGGGTAAGGGTAAGGGTAAGGGTAAGGGTAAGGGTAAGGGTAAGGGTAAGGGTAAGGGTAAGGGTAAGTGTAAGGGTAAGGGTAAGGGTAAGGGTAAGCTAAAGGGTAAAAGCAAGGGTAAGGGTTAGGGTAAGGGTAAGGGTAAGGGTAAGGGTAAGGGTAAGGGTAAGGGTAAGCTTAAGGGTAAAAGCAAGGGTAAGGGTAAGGGTAAGGGTAAGGGTAAGGGTAAGGGTAAGGGTAAGGGTAAGGGTAAGGGTAAGGGTAAAGGTAAGGGTAAGCCTAAGGGTAAAAGCAAGGGTAAGGGTAAGGGTAAGGGTAAGGGTAAGGGTAAGGGTAAGGGTAAGGGTAAGGGTAAGGGTAAGGGTAAGCTTAAGGGTATAAGCAAGGGTAAGGGTAAGGGTAAGGGCAAGGGTAAGGGTAAGGGTAAGGGTGAGGGTAAGGGTAAGGGTAAGGGTAAGCTTAAGGGTAAAAGCAAGGGTAAGGGTAAGGGTAAGGGTGAGGGTAAGGGTAAGGGTAAGGGTAAGCTTAAGGGTAAAAGCAAGGGTAAGGGTAAGGGTAAGGGTAAGGGTAAGGGTAAGGGTAAGGGTAAGTGTAAGGGTAAGGGTAAGGGTAAGCTTAAGGGTAAAAGCAAGGGTAAGGGTAAGGGTAAGGGTAAGGGTAAGGGTAAGGGTAAGGCTAAAGGTAAGGGTAAGCCTAAGGGTAAAAGCAAGGGTAAGGGTAAGGGTAAGGGTAAGGGTAAGGGTAAGGGTAAGGGTAAGGGTAAGGGTAAGCTTAAGGGTAAAAGCAAGGGTAAGGGTAAGGGTAAGGGTAAGGGTAAGGGTAAGGGTAAGCTTAAGGGTAAAAGCAAGGGTAAGGGTAAGGGTAAGGGTAAGGGTAAGGGTAAGGCTAAAGGTAAGGGTAAGCCTAAGGGTAAAAGCAAGGGTAAGGGTAAGGGTAAGGGTAAGGGTAAGGGTAAGGGTAAGGGTAAGGGTAAGGGTAAGGGTAAGGGTAAGGGTAAGGGTAAAGGTAAGGGTAAGGGTAAGCTTAAGGGTAAAAGCAAGGGTAAGGGTAAGGGTAAGGGTAAGGGTAAGAGTAAGGGTAAGGGTAAGGGTAAGCTTAAGGGTAAAAGCAAGGGTAAGGGTAAGGGTAAGGGTAAGGGTAAGGGTAAGGGTAAGGGTAAGGGTAAGGGTAAGGGTAAGGGTAAGGGTAAGGGTAAGCTTAAGGGTAAAAGCAAGGGTAAGGGTAAGGGTAAGGGTAAGGGTAAGGGTAAGGGTAAGGGTAAGGGTAAGGGTAAGGGTAAGGGTAAGGGTAAGCTTAAGGGTAAAAGCAAGGGTAAGGGTAAGGGTAAGGGTAAGGGTAAGGGTAATGGTAAGGGTAAAGGTAAGGGTAAGCCTAAGGGTAAAAGCAAGGGTAAGGGCAAGGGTAAGGGTAAGGGTAAGGGTATGGTTAAGGGTAAGGGTTAGGGTAAGGGTAAGGGTAAGGGTAAGGGTAAGCTTAAGGGTAAAAGCAAGGGTAAGGGTAAGGGTAAGGGTAAGGGTAAGGGTAAGGGTAAAAGCAAGGGTAAGGGTAAGGGTAAGGGTAAGGGTAAGGGTAAGCTTAAGGGTAAAAGCAAGGGTAAGAGTAAGGGTAAGGGTAAGGGTAAGGGTAAGGGTAAGGGTAAGCTAAAGGGTAAAAGCAAGGGTAAGGGTAAGGGTAAGGGTAAGGGTAAGGGTAAGGGTAAGCTTAAGGGTAAGGGTAAGGGTAAGGGTAAGGGTAAGCTTAAGGGTAAAAGCAAGGGTAAGGGTCAGGGTAAGGGTAAGTGTAAGGGTGAGGGTAAGGGTAAGGGTAAGGGTGAGCTTAAGGGTAAAAGCAAGGGTAGGGGTAAGGTTAAGGGTAAGGGTAAGGGTAAGGGTAAGGGTAAGGGTTAGCTTAAGGGTAAAAGCAAGGGTAAGGGTAAGGGTAAGGGTAAGGGTAAGGGTAAGGGTAAGGGTAAGGGTAAGGGTAAAGGTAAGGGTAAGCCTAAGGGTAAAAGCAAGGGTAAGGGTAAGGGTAAGGGTAAGGGTAAGAGTAAGGGTAAGGGTAAGGGTAAGGGTAAGCTTAAGGGTAAAAGCAAGGGTAAGGGTAAGGGTAAGGGTAAGGGTAAGCCTAAGGGTAAAAGCAAGGGTAAGGGTAAGGGTAAGGGTAAGGGTAAGGGTAAGCTTAAGGGTAAAAGCAAGGGTAAGGGTAAGGGTAAGGGTAAGGGTAAGGGTAAGGGTAAGCTTAAGGGTAAAAGCAAGGGTGAGGGTAAGGGTAAGGGTAAGGGTAAGGGTAAGGGTAAGGGTAAGGGTAAGGGTAAGGGTAAGCTTAAGGGTAAAAGCAAGGGTAAGGGTAAGGGTAAGGGTAAAGGTAAGGGTAAGGGTAAGGGTAAGGGTAAGGGTAAGGGTAAGGGTAAGGGTAAGGGTAAGCTTAAGAGTAAAAGCAAGGGTAAGGGTAAGGGTAAGGGTAAGGGTAAGGGTAAAGGTAAGGGTAAGCCTAAGGGTAAAAGCAAGGGTAAGGGTAAGGGTAAGGGTAAGGGTAAGGGTTAGGGTAAGGGTAAGGGTAAGGGTAAGGGTAAGGGTAAGGGTAAGGGTAAGGGTAAGGGTAAGGGTAAGGGTAAGGGTAAGCTTAAGGGTAAAAGCAAGGGTAAGGGTAAGGGAAAGGGTAAGGGTAAGCCTAAGGGTAAAAGCGAGGGTAAGGGTAAGGGTAAGGGTAAGGGTAAGGGTAAGCTTAAGGGTAAAAGCAAGAGTAAGGGTAAGGGTAAGGGTAAGGGTAAGGGTAAGCTTAAGGGTAAAAGCAAGGGTAAGGGTAAAGGTAAGGGTAAGGGTAAGGGTAAGGTTAAGGGTAAGGGTAAGGGTAAAAGTAAGGGTAAGCCTAAGGGTAAAAGCAAGGGTAAGGGTAAGGGTAAGGGTAAGGTTAAGGGTAAGGTTAAGGGTAAGGGTAAGGGTAAGCTTAAGGGTAAAAGCAAGGGTAAGGGTAAGGGTAAGGGTAAGGGTAAGGGTAAGGGTAAGGGTAAGGGTAAGGGTAAGGGTAAGGGTAAGGGTAAGGGTAAGGGTAAGGGTAAGGGTAAGTTTAAGGGTAAGGGTAAGGGTAAGGGTAAGCTTAAGGGTGAAAGCAAGGGTAAGGGTAAGGGTAAGGGTAAGGGTAAGCTTAAGGGTAAAAGCAAGGGTAAGGGTAAGGGTAAGGGTAAGGGTAAGGGTAAGGGTAAGGGTAAGGGTAAGGGTAAGGGTAAGGGTAAGGGTAAGGGTAAGGGTAAGGGTAAGCTTAAGGGTAAGGGTAAGGGTAAGGGTAAGGGTAAGCTTAAGGGTAAAAGCAAGGGTAAGGGTAAGGGTAAGGGTAAGGGTAAGGGTAAGGGTAAGCTTAAGGGTAAGGGTAAGGGTAAGGGTAAGGGTAAGCTTAAGGGTAAAAGCAAGGGTAAGGGTAAGGGTGAGGGTAAGGGTAAGGGTAAGGGTAAGCTTAAGGGTAAGGGTAAGGGTAAGGGTAAGCTTAAGGGTAAAAGCAAGGGTAAGGGTAAGGGTAAGGGTAAGGGTAAGGGTAAGGGTAAGGGTAAGGGTAAGGGTAAGGGTAAGGGTAAGGGTAAGGGTAAGGGTAAGGGTAAGGGTAAGGGTAAGGGTAAGGGTAAGGGAAAGCTTAAGGGTAAGGGTAAGGGTAAGGGTAAGGGTAAGCTTAAGGGTAAAAGCAAGGGTAAGGGTAAGGGTAAGGGTAAGGGTAAGGGTAAGCTTAAGGGTAAAAGCAAGGGTAAGGGTAAGGGTAAGGGTAAGGGTAAGGGTAAGGGTAAGGGTAAGGGTAAGGGTAAGGGTAAGCTTAAGGGTAAGGGTAAGGGTAAGGGTAAGGGTAAGCTTAAGGGTAAAAGCAAGGGTAAGGGTAAGGGAAAGGGTAAGGGTAAGGGTAAAGGTAAGGGTAAGCCTAAGGGTAAAAGCAAGGATAAGGGTAAGGGTAAGGGTAAGGTAAGGGTAAGGGTAAGAGTAAGGGTAAGGGTAAGGGTAAGGGTAAGGGTAAGCTTAAGGGTAAAAGCAAGGGTAAGGGTAAGGGTAAGGGTAAGGGTAAGGGTAAGGGTAAGGGTAAGGGAAAGGGTAAGGGTAAGGGTAAGCTTAAGGGTAAAAGAAAGGGTAAGGGTAAGGGTAAGGGTAAGGGTAAGGGTAAGGGTAAGGGTAAGCTTAAGGGTAAAAGCAAGGGTAAGGGTAAGGGTAAGGGTAAGGGTAAGGGTTGGGGTAAGGGTAAAGGTAAGGGTAAGCCTAAGGGTAAAAGCAAGGGTAAGGGTAAGGGTAAGGGTAAGGGTAAGGGTAAGGGTAAGGGTAAGGGTAAGGGTAAGGGTAAGGGTAAGGGTAAGGGTAAGGGTAAGGGTAAGGGTAAGAGTAAGGGTAAGGGTAAGGGTGAGCTTAAGGGTAAAAGCAAGGGTAAGGGTAAAGGTAAGGGTAAGGGTAAGCCTAAGGGTAAAAGCAAGGGTAAGGGTAAGGGTAAGGGTAAGGGTAAGGGTAAGCTTAAGGGTAAAAGCAAGGGTAAGGGTAAGGGTAAGGGTAAGGGTAAGGGTAAGGGTAAGGGTAAGGGTAAGCTTAAGGGTAAAAGCAAGGGTAAGGGTAAGGGTAAGGGTAAGGGTAAGGGTAAGGGTAAGGGTAAAGGTAAGGGTAAGCCTAAGGGTAAAAGCAAGGGTAAGGGTAAGGGTAAGGGTAAGGGTAAGGGTAAGGGTAAGCTTAAGGGTAAAAGCAAGGGTAAGGGTAAGGGTAAAAGTAAGGGTAAGGGTAAGGGTAAGGGTAAGGGTAAGGGTAAGCTTAAGGGTAAAAGCAAGGGTAAGGGTAAGGGTAAGGGTAAGGGTAAGGGTAAGGGTAAGGGTAAGGGTAAGGGTAAGGGTAAGGGTAAGGGTAAAGAAAAGGGTAAGGGTAGGGGTAAGGGTAAGGGTAAGGGTAAGCTTAAGGGTAAAAGCAAGGGTAAAGGTTAGGGTAAGGGTAAGGGTAAGGGTAAGGGTAAGGGTAAGGGTAAGCTTAAGGGAAAAAGCAAGGGTAAGGGTAAGGGTAAGGGTAAGGGTAAGGGTAAGGGTAAGGGTAAGGGTAAGGGTAAGGGTAAGGGTAAGGGTAAGGGTAAGGGTAAGCTTAAGGGTAAAAGCAAGGGTAAGGGTAAGGGTAAGGGTAAGCGTAAGGGTTAGGGTAAGGGTAAGCTTAAGGGTAAAAGCAAGGGTAAGGGTAAGGGTAAGGGTAAGGGTAAGGGTTAGGGTAAGGGTAAAGGTAAGGGTAAGCCTTAGGGTAAAAGCAAGGGTAAGGGTACGGGTAAGGGTAAGGGTAAGGGTAAGGGTAAGGGTAAGGGTAAGGGTAAGAGTAAGGGTAAGGGTAAGGGTAAGCTTAAGGGTAAAAGCAAGGGTAAGGGTAAGGGTAAGGGTAAGGGTAAGCCTAAGGGTAAAAGCAAGGGTAAGGGTAAGGGTAAGGGTAAGGGTAAGGGTAAGCTTAAGGGTAAAAGCAAGGGTAAAGGTAAGGGTAAGGGTAAGGGTAAGGGTAAGGGTAAGCTTAAGGATAAAAGCAAGGTTAAGGGTGAGGGTAAGGGTAAGGATAAGTGTAAGCTTAAGGGTAAATGCAAGGGTAAAGGTAAGGGTAAGGGTAAGGGTAAGGGTAAGGGTAAGCTTAAGGGTAAAAGCAAGGGTAAGGGTAAGGGTAAGGGTAAGGGTAAGGGTAAGGGTAAGGGTAAGGGTAAGGGTAAGGGTAAAGGTAAGGGTGAGCCTAAGGGTAAAAGCAAGGGTAAGGGTAAGGGTAAGGGTAAGGGTAAGGGTAAGGGTAAGGGTAAGGGTAAGGGTAAGGGTAAGGGTAAGGGTAAGGGTAAGGGTAAGGGTAAGGGTAAGGGTAAGTGTAAGGGTAAGGGTAAGGGTAAGGGTAAGCTAAAGGGTAAAAGCAAGGGTAAGGGTTAGGGTAAGGGTAAGGGTAAGGGTAAGGGTAAGGGTAAGGGTAAGCTTAAGGGTAAAAGCAAGGGTAAGGGTAAGGGTAAGGGTAAGGGTAAGGGTAAGGGTAAGGGTAAGGGTAAGGGTAAGGGTAAGGGTAAAGGTAAGGGTAAGCCTAAGGGTAAAAGCAAGGGTAAGGGTAAGGGTAAGGGTAAGGGTAAGGGTAAGGGTAAGGGTAAGGGTAAGGGTAAGGGTAAGGGTAAGGGTAAGGGTAAGGGTAAGGGTAAGGGTAAGCTTAAGGGTATAAGCAAGGGTAAGGGTAAGGGTAAGGGTGAGGGTAAGGGTAAGGGTAAGGGTAAGGGTAAGGGTAAGGGTGAGCTTAAGGGTAAAAGCAAGGGTAAGGGTAAGGGTAAGGGTAAGGGTAAGGGTAAGGGTAAGGGTAAGGGTAAGCTTAAGGGTAAAAGCAAGGGTAAGGGTAAGGGTAAGGGTAAGGGTAAGGGTAAGGGTAAGGGTAAGGGTAAGGGTAAGGGTAAGGGTAAGGGTAAGGGTAAGGGTAAAGGTAAGGGTAAGCCTAAGGGTAAAAGCAAGGGTAAGGGTAAGGGTAAGGGTAAGGGTAAGGGTAAGGGTAAGGGTAAGGGTAAGGGTAAGTGTAAGGGTAAGCTTAAGGGTAAAAGCAAGGGTAAGGGTAAGGGTAAGGGTAAGCCTAAGGGTAAAAGCAAGGGTAAGGGTAAGGGTAAGGGTAAGGGTAAGCTTAAGGGTAAAAGCAAGGGTAAGGGTAAGGGTAAGGGTAAGGGTAAGGGTAAGGGTAAGCTTAAGGGTAAAAGCAAGGGTAAGGGTAAGGGTATGGGTAAGGGTAAGGGTAAGGGTAAAGGTAAGGGTAAGCCTAAGGGTAAAAGCAAGGGTAAGGGTAAGGGTAAGGGTAAGGGTAAGTGTAAGGGTAAGGGTAAGGGTAAGGGTAAGGGTAAGGGTAAGGGTAAGGGTAAGGGTAAGCTTAAGGGTAAAAGCAAGGGTAAGGGTAAGGGTAAGGGTAAGGGTAAGGGTAAGGGTAAGGGTAAGGGTAAGGGTAAGGGTAAGGGTAAGCTTAAGGGTAAAAGCAAGGGTAAGGGTAAGGGTAAGGGTAAGGGTGAGGGTAAGGGTAAGGGTAAGGGTAAGCTTAAGGGTAAAAGCAAGGGTAAGGGTAAGGGTAAGGGTAAGGGTAAGCTTAAGGGTAAAAGCAAGGGTAAGGGTAAGGGTAAGGGTAAGGGTAAAGGTAAGGGTAAGCCTAAGGGTAAAAGCAAGGGTAAGGGTAAGGGTAAGGGTAAGGGTAAGGGTAAGGGTAAGGGTAAGGGTAAGGGTAAGGGTAAGGGTAAGGGTAAGGGTAAGGGTAAGGGTAAGGGTAAGGGTAAGCTTAAAGGTAAAAGCAAGGGTGAGGGTAAGGGTAAGGGTAAGGGTAAGGGTAAGGGTAAGGGTAAGGGTAAGGGTAAGGGTAAGGGTAAGCCTAAGGGTAAAAGCAAGGGTAAGGGTAAGGGTAAGGGTAAGGGTAAGGGTAAGCTTAAGGGTAAAAGCAAGGGTAAGGGTAAGGGTAAGGGTAAGGGTAAGGGTAAGGGTAAGGGTAAGCTTAAGGGTAAAAGCAAGGGTTAAGGGTAAGGGTAAGGGTAAGGGTAAGGGTAAGGGTAAGGGTAAGGGTAAGGGTAAAGGTAAGGGTAAGCCTAAGGGTAAAAGCAAGGGTATGGGTAAGGGTAAGGGTAAGGGTAAGGGTAAGGGTAAGCTTAAGGGTAAAAGCAAGGGTAAGGGTAAGGGTAAGGGTAAGGGTAAGGGTAAGGGTAAGGGTAAGGGTAAGGGTAAGCTTAAGGGTAAAAGCAAGGGTAAGGGTAAGGGTAAGGGTAAGGGAAAGGGTAAGGGTAAGGGTAAGGGTAAGGGTAAGGGTAAGGGTAAGGGTAAGGGTAAGCTTAAGGGTAAAAGCAAGGGTAAGGGTAAGGGTAAGGGTAAGGGTAAGGGTAAGGGTAAGGGTAAGGGTAAGGGTAAGGGTAAGGGTAAGCTTAAGGGTAAAAGCAAGGGTAAGGGTAAGGGTAAGGGTAAGGGTAAGGGTAAGGGTAAGGGTAAGCCTAAGGGTAAAAGCAAGGGTAAGGGTAAGGGTAAAAGCAAGGGTAAGGGTAAGGGTAAGGGTAAGGGTAAGGGTAAGGGTAAGGGTAAGGGTAAGGGTAAGCTTAAGGGTAAAAGCAAGGGTAGTGGTAAGGGTAAGGGTAAGGGTAAGGGTAAGTGTAAGCTTAAG
Source organism: Myrrha octodecimguttata (assembly GCA_958510865.1). Taxonomy (NCBI): domain Eukaryota; kingdom Metazoa; phylum Arthropoda; class Insecta; order Coleoptera; family Coccinellidae; genus Myrrha; species Myrrha octodecimguttata. Next base: position 49,445 of record CAUEHS010000004.1, on the reverse strand, counting down.
GGTAAAAGCAAGGGTAAGGGTAAGGGTAAGGGTAAAGGTAAGCGTAAGCCTTAGGGTAAAAGCAAGGGTAAGGGTAAGGGTAAGGGTAAGGGTAAGGGTAAGGGTAAGGGTAAGGGTAAGGGTAAGGGTAAGGGTAAGGGTAAGGGTAAGGGTAAGGGTAAGGGTAAGGGTAAGCTTAAGGGTAAAAGCAAGGGTAAGGGTAAGGGTAAGGGTAAGGGTAAGGGTAAGGGTAAGGGTAAGGGTAAGGGTAAGGGTAAGGGTAAGCTTAAGGGTAAAAGCAAGGGTAAGGGTAAGGGTAAGGGTAAGGGTAAGGGTAAGGGTAAGGGTAAGGGTAAGGGTAAGGGTAAGGGTAAGGGTAAGGGTAAGGGTAAGGGTAAGCTTAAGGGTAAAAGCAAGGGTAAGGTTTAGGGTAAGGGTAAGGGTAAGGGTAAGGGTAAGCTTGAGGGTAAAAGCAAGGGTAAGGGTAAGGGTAAGGGTAAGGGTAAAGGTAAGTGTAAGCCTAAGGGTAAAAGCAAGGGTAAGGGTAATTGTAAGGGTAAGGGTAAGGGTAAGGGTAAGGGTAAGGGTAAGGGTAAGCTTAAGGGTATAAGCAAGGGTAAGGGTAAGGGTAAGGGTGAGGGTAAGGGTAAGGGTAAGGGTAAGCTTAAGGGTAAAAGCAAGGGTAAGGGTAAGGGTAAGGGTGAGGGTAAGGGTAAGGGTAAGGGTAAGCTTAAGGGTAAAAGCAAGGGTAAGGGTAAGGGTAAGGGTAAGGGTAAGGGTAAGGGTAAGGGTAAGTGTAAGGGTAAGGGTAAGGGTAAGGGTAAGGGTAAAGGTTAGGGTAAGCCTAAGGGTAAAAGCAAGGGTAAGGGTAAAGGTAAGGGTAAGGGTAAGGGTAAGGGTAAGGGTAAGGGTAAGGGTAAGGGTAAGGGTAAGGGTAAGGGTAAGGGTAAGGGTAAGCTTAAGGGTAAAAGCAAGATAAGGGTAAGGGTAAGGGTAAGGGTAAGCCTAAGGGTAAAACAAGGGTAAGGGTAAGGGTGAGGGTAAGGGTAAGGGTAAGCTTAAGGGTAAAAGCAAGGGTAAGGGTAAGGGTTAGGGTGAGGGTAAGGGTAAGCTTAAGGGTTAAAGCAAGGGTAAGGGTAAGGGTAAGGGTAAGGGTAAGGGTAAGGGTAAGGGTAAGGGTAAGGGTAAAGGTAAGGGTAAGCCTAAGGGTAAAAGCAAGGGTAAGGGTAAGGGTAAGGGTAAGGGTAAGGGTAAGGGTAAGGGTAAGGGTAAGGGTAAGGGTAAGGGTAAGGGTAAGGGTAAGCTTAAGGGTAAAAGCAAGGGTAAGGGTAAGGGTAAGGGTAAGGGTAAGGGTAAGGGTAAGGGTAAGGGTAAGGGTAAGGGTAAGGGTAAGGGTAAGGGTAAGCTTAAGGGTAAAAGCAAGGGTAAGGGTAAGGGTAAGGGTGAGGGTAAGGGTAAGGGTAAGGGTAAGGGTAAGCTTAAGGGTAAAAGCAAGGGTAAGGGTAAGGGTAAGGGTAAGGGTAAGGGTAAGGGTAAGGGTAAGGGTAAGCTTAAGGGTAAAAGCAAGGGTAAGGGTAAGGGTAAGGGTAAGGGCAAGGGTAAGGGTAAGGGTAAGGGTAAAGGTAAGGGTAAGCCTAAGGGTAAAAGCAAGGGTAAGGGTAAGGGTTAGGGTAAGGGTAAGGGTAAGGGTAAGGGTTAGGGTAAGGATAAGGGTAAGGGTAAGTGTAAGGGTAAGGGTAAGGGTAAGCTTAAGGGTAAAAGCAAGGGTAAGGGTAAGGGTAAGGGTAAGGGTAAGGGTAAGGGTAAGGGTAAGGGTAAGGGTAAGGGTAAGGGTAAGGGTAAGGGTAAGGGTAAGCTTAAGGGTAAGGGTAAGTGTAAGGGTAAAGGTAAGGGTAAGCCTAAGGGTAAAAGCAAGGGTAAGGGTAAGGGTTAGGGTAAGGGTAAGGGTAAGGGTAAGGGTAAGGGTAAGGGTAAGGGTAAGTGTAAAGGTTAGGGTAAGGGTAAGCTCAAGGGTAAAAGCAAGGGTAAGGGTAAGGGTAAGGGTAAGGGTAAGGGTAAGGGTAAGGGTAAGGGTAAGGGTAAGGGTAAGGGTAAGGGTAAGGGTAAGCTTAAGGGTAAGGGTAAGGGTAAGGGTAAGGGTAAGCCTAAGGGTAAAAGCAAGGGTAAGGGTAAGGGTAAGGGTAAGGGTAAGCTTAAGGGTAAAAGCAAGGGTAAGGGTAAGGGTAAGGGTAAGGGTAAGGGTAAGCTTAAGGGTAAAAGCAAGGGTAAGGGTAAGGGTAAGGGTAAGGGTAAGGGTAAGGGTAAGGGTAAGGGTAAGGGTAAGGGTAAGGGTAAAGGTAAGGGTAAGCCTAAGGGTAAAAGCAAGGGTAAGGGTAAGGGTAAGGGTAAGGGTAATGGTAAGGGTAAGGGTAAGGGTAAGGGTAAGGGTAAGGGTAAGCTTAAGGGTAAAAGCAAGGGTAAGGGTAAGGGTAAGGGTAAGGGTAAGGGTAAGGGTAAGGGTAAGAGTAAGGGTAAGGGTAAGGGTAAGGGTAAGGGTAAGGGTAAGGGTAAGGGTAAGGGTAAGGGTAAGGGTAAGGGTAAGGGTAAGGGTAAGGGTAAGGGTAAGGGTAAGGGTAAGGGTAAGGGTAAGCTTAAGGGTAAAAGCAAGGGTGAGGGTAAGGGTAAGGGTAAGGGTAAGGGTAAGGGTAAGGGTAAGGGTAAGGGTAAGGGTAAGGGTAAGCTTAAGGGTAAAAGCAAGGGTAAGGGTAAGGGTAAGGGTAAGGGTAAGGGTAAGGGTAAGGGTAAGGGTAAGGGTAAGGGTAAGGGTAAGGGTAAGCTTAAGGGTAAGGATAAGGGTAAGGGTAAAAGCAAGGGTAAGGGTAAGGGTAAGGGTAAGGGTAAGGGTAAGCTTAAGGGTAAAAGCAAGGGTAAGGGTAAGGGTAAGGGTAAGGGTAAGGGTAAGGGTAAGGGTAAGGGTAAGGGTAAGGGTAAGGGTAAGCTTAAGGGTAAGGGTAAGGGTAAGGGTAAGGGTAAGCTTAAGGGTAAAAGCAAGGGTAAGGGTAAGGGTAAGGGTAAGGGTAAGGGTAAGGGTAAGGGTAAGGGTTAGGGTAAGGGTAAGGGTAAGGGTAAGGGTAAGGGTAAGCTTAAGGGTAAAAGCAAGGGTAAGGGAAAGGGTAAGGGTAAGGGTAAGGGTAAGGGTAAGGGTAAGGGTAAGGGTAAGGGTAAGGGTAAGGGTAAGCTTAAGGGTAAAAGCAAGGGTAAGGGTAAGGGTAAGGGTAAGGGTAAGGGTAAGGGTAAGGGTAAGGGTAAGGGTAAGGGTAAGGGTAAGGGTAAGGGTAAGGGTAAAGGTAAGGGTAAGCCTAAGGGTAAAAGCAAGGGTAAGGGTAAGGGTAAGGGTAAGGGTAAGGGTAAGAGTAAGGGTAAGGGTAAGGGTAAGGGTAAGCTTAAGGGTAAAAGCAAGGGTAAGGGTAAGGGTAAGGGTAAGGGTAAGCCTAAGGGTAAAAGCAAGGGTAAGGGTAAGGGTAAGGGTAAGGGTAAGGGTAAGCTTGAGGGTAAAAGCAAGGGTAAGGGTAAGGGTAAGGGTAAGGGTAAGGGTAAGGGTAAGGGTAAGGGTAAGGGTAAGCTTAAGGGTAAAAGCAAGGGTGAGGGTAAGGGTAAGGGTAAGGGTAAGGGTAAGGGTAAGGGTAAGGGTAAGGGTAAGGGTAAGGGTGAGGGTAAGGGTAAGCTTAAGGGTAAAAGCAAGGGTAAGGGTAAGGGTAAGGGTAAGGGTAAGGGTAAGGGTAAAGGTAAGGGTAAGGGTAAGGGTAAGGGTAAGGGTAAGGGTAAGGGTAAGGGTAAGGGTAAGGGTAAGGGTAAGCTTAAGGGTAAAAGCAAGGGTAAGGGTAAGGGTAAGGGTAAGGGTAAGCCTAAGGGTAAAAGCAAGGGTAAGGGTAAGGGTAAGGGTAAGGGTAAGGGTAAGGGTAAGCTTAAAGGTAAAAGCAAGGGTAAGGGTAAGGGTAAGGGAAAGGGTAAGGGTAAGGGTAAGCTTAAGGGTAAAAGCAAGGGTAAGGGTAAGGGTAAGGGTAAGGGTAAGGGTAAGGGTAAGGGTAAGGGTAAGGGTAAGGGTAAGGGTAAGGGTAAAGGTAAGGGTAAGCCTTAGGGTAAAAGCAAGGGTAAGGGTAAGGGTAAGGGTAAGGGTAAGGGTAAGGGTAAGGGTAAGGGTAAGGGTAAGGGTAAGTGTAAGGGTAAGCTTAAGGGTAAAAGCAAGGGTAAGGGTAAGGGTAAGGGTAAGGGTAAGGGTAAGGGTAAGGGTAAGCTTAAGGGTAAGGGAAGGGTAAGGGTAAGGGTAAGCTCAAGGGTAAAAGCAAGGGTAAGGGTAAGGGTAAGGGTAAGGGTAAGGGTAAGCTTAAGGGTAAAAGCAAGGGTAAGGGTAAGGGTAAGGGTAAGGGTAAGGGTAAGGGTAAGGGTAAGGGTAAGGGTAAGCTTAAGGGTAAGGGTAAGGGTAAGGGTAAGCTTAAGGGTAAAAGCAAGGGTAAGGTTAAGGGTAAGGGTAAGGGTAAGGGTAAGGGTAAGGGTAAGGGTAAGGGTAAGGGTAAGCTTAAGGGTAAGGGTAAGGGTAAGGGTAAGGGTAAGCTTAAGGGTAAAAGCAAGGGTAAGGGTAAGGGTAAGGGTAAGGGTAAGGGTAAGCTTAAGGGTAAGGGTAAGGGTAAGGGTAAGGGTAAGCTTAAGGGTAAAAGCAAGGGTAAGGGTAAGGGTAAGGGTAAGGGTAAGGGTAAGGGTAAGGGTAAGGGTAAGGGTAAGGGTAAGGGTAAGGGTAAGGGTAAGGGTAAGGGTAAGCTTAAGGGTAAGGGTAAGGGTAAGGGTAAGGGTGAGCTTAAGGGTAAAAGCAAGGGTAAGGGTAAGGGTAAGGGTAAGGGTAAGCTTAAGGGTAAAAGCAAGGGTAAGGGTAAGGGTAAGGGTAAGGGTAAGGGTAAGGGTAAGGGTAAGGGTAAGCTTAAGGGTAAGGGTAAGGGTAAGGGTAAGGGTAAGCTTAAGGGTAAAAGCAAGGGTAAGGGTAAGGGTAAGGGTAAGGGTAAGGGTAAGGGTAAGGGTAAGGGTAAGGGTAAGCTTAAGGGTAAAAGTAAGGGTAAGGGTAAGGGTAAGGGTAAGGGTAAGGGTAAGGGTAAGGGTAAGGGTAAGGGTAAGGGTAAGGGTAAGGGTAAGCTTAAGGGTAAAAGCAAGGGTAAGGGTAAGGGTAAGGGTAAGGGTAAGGGTAAGGGTAAGGGTAAAGGTAAGGGTAAGCCTAAGGGTAAAAGCAAGGGTAAGGGTAAGGGTAAGGGTAAGGGTAAGGGTAAGGGTAAGGGTAAGGGTAAGGGTAAGGGTAAGGGTAAGCTTAAGAGTAAAAGCAAGGGTAAGGGTTAGGGTAAGGGTAAGGGTAAGCCTAAGGGTAAAAGCAAGGGTAAGGGTTAGGGTAAGGCTAAGTGTAAGGGTAAGGGTAAGGGTAAGCTTAAGGGTAAAAGCAAGGGTAAGGGTAAGGGTAAGGGTAAGGCTTACCCTTACCCTTACCCTTACCCTTGCTTTTACCCTTAAGCTTACCCTTACCCTTACCCTTACCCTCACCCTTACCCTTACCCTTACCCTTACCCTTACCCTTTCCCTTACCCTTACCCTTACCCTTACCCTTACCCTTACCTTTACCCTTACCCTTACCCTTACCCTTGCTTTTACCCTTAGGCTTACCCTTACCTTTACCCTTACCCTTACCCTTACCCTTACCCTTGCTTTTACCCTTAAGCTTACCCTTACCCTTACCCTTACCCTTACCCTTACCCTTACCCTTACCCTTACCCTTGCTTTTACCCTTAAGCTTACCCTTACCCTTACCCTAACCCTTACCCTTACCCTTGCTTTTACCCTTAAGCTTACCCTTACCCTTACCCTTTTCCTTACCCTTAAGCTTAACCTTACCCTTACCCTTACCCTTACCCTTACCCTTACCCTTACCCTTACCCTTACCCTTACCCTTACCCTTACCCTTACCCTTACCCTTGCTTTTACCTTTAAGCTTACCCTTACCCTTACCCTTACCCTTACCCTTACCCTTACACTTACCCTTACCCTTACCCTTACCCTTACCCTTACCCTTGCATTTAACCTAAGGCTTACCCTTACCTTAACCCTTACCCTTACCCTTACCCTTACCCTTACCCTTACCCTTACCCTTACCCTTGCTTTTACCCTTAAGCTTACCCTTACCCTTACCCTTACCCTTACCCTTACCCTTACCCTTACCCTTACCCTTACCCTTACCCTTGCTTTTACCCTAAAGCTTACCCTTACCCTTACCCTTACCCTTACCCTTACCCTTACCCTTACCCTTACCCTTACCCTTACCCTTACCCTTACCCTTACCCTCGCTTTTACCCTTAAGCTTACCCTTACCCTTACCCTTACCCTTACCCTCACCCTTACTCTTACCCTTACCCTTGCTTTTACCCTTAAGCTTACCCTTACCCTTACCCTTACCCTTACCCTTACCCTTACCCTTACCCTTACCCTTACCCTTACCCTTACCCTTACCCTTACCCTTACCCTTGCTTTTACCCTTAGGCTTACCCTTACCTTTACCCTTACCCTTACCCTTACCCTTACCCTTACCCTTACCCTTACCCTTGCTTTTACCCTTAAGCTTACCCTTACCCTTACCCTTACCCTTACCCTTACCCTTACCCTTACCCTTACCCTTGCTTTTACCCTTAGGCTTACCCTTACCTTTACCCTTACCCTTACCCTTACCCTTACCCTTACCCTTACCCTTACACTTACCCTTACCCTTGCTTTTACCCTTAAGCTTACCCTTACCCTTACCCTTTCCCTTACCCTCACCCTTACCCTTGCTTTTACCTTTAAGCTTACCCTTACCCTTACCCTTACCCTTACCCTTACCCTTGCTTTTACCCTTAGGCTTACCCTTACCCTTACCCTTACCCTTACCCTTGCTTTTACCCTTAAGCTTACCCTTACCCTTACCCTTACCCTTACCCTTACCCTTACCCTTACCCTTACCCTTACCCTTACCCTTACCCTTACCCTTACCCTTACCCTTACCCTTACCTTTACCCTTACCCTTACCCTTACCCTTACCCTTACCCTTACCCTTACCCTTACCCTTGCTTTTACCCTTAAGCTTACCCTTACCCTTACCCTTACCCTTACCCTTACCCTTACCCTCACCCTTGCTTTTACCCTTAAGCTTACCCTTACCCTTACCCTTACTCTTACCCTTACCCTTACCCTTACCCTTGCTTTTACCCTTAAGCTTACCCTTACCCTTACCCTTACCCTTACCCTTACCCTTGCTTTTACCCTTAGGCTTACCCTTACCCTTACCCTTACCCTTGCTTTTACCCTTAAGCTTACCCTTACCCTTACCCTTACCCTTACTCTTACCCTTACCCTTACCCTTACCCTTACCCTTACCCTTGCTTTTACCCTTAGGCTTACCCTTACCTTTACCCTTACCCTTACCCTTACCCTTACCCTTACCCTTACCCTTACCCTCGCTTTTACCCTTAAGCTTACCCTTACCCTTACCCTTACCCTTACCCTTACCCTTACCCTTACCCTTACCCTTACCCTTACCCTTACCCTTACCCTTACCCTTGCTTTTACCCTTAAGCTTACCCTTACCCTTACCCTTACCCTTACCCTTACCCTTACCCTCACCCTTACCCTTACCCTTACCCTTGCTTTTACCCTTAAGCTTACCCTTACCCTTACCCTTACCCTTAAGCTTACCCTTACCCTTACCCTTACCCTCACCCTTACCCTTACCGTTACCCTTACCCTTGCTTTTACCCTTAAGCTTACCCTTACCCTTACCCTTACCCTTACCCTTACCCTTACCCTTGCTTTTACCCTTACCCTTATCCTTACCCTTAAGCTTACCCTTACCCTTACCCTTACCCTTACCCTTACCCATACCCTTACCCTTACCCTTACCCTTGCTTTTACCCTTAAGCTTACCCTTACCCTTACCCTTACCCTTACCCTTGCTTTTACCCTTAGGCTTACCCTTACCTTTACCCTTACCCTTACCCTTACCCTTACCCTTACTCTTGCTTTTACCCTTAAGCTTACCCTTACCCTTACCCTTACCCTTACCCTCACCCTTGCTTTTACCCTTAAGCTTACCCTTACCCTTACCCTTACCCTTACCCTTACCCTTACCCTTACCCTTACCCTTACCCTTACCCTTACCCTTACCCTTACCCTTACCCTTACCCTTACCCTTACCCTTACCCTTACCCTTACCCTTACCCTTACCCTTACCCTTGCTTTTACCCTTAAGCTTACCCTTACCCTTACCCTTACCCTTACCCTTACCCTTACCCTTACCCTTACCCTTACCCTTACCCTTACCCTTACCCTTACCCTTACCCTTGCTTTTACCCTTAGGCTTACCCTTACCTTTACCCTTACCCTTACCCTTACCCTTACCCTTACCCTTACCCTTACCCTTGCTTTTACCCTTAAGCTTACCCTTACCCTTACCCTTACCCTTACCCTTACCCTTACCCTTACCCTTGCTTTTACCCTTAAGCTTACCCTTACCCTTACCCTTACCCTTACCCTTACCCTTGCTTTTACCCTTGGGCTTACCCTTACCCTTACCCTTACCCTTACCCTTAAGCTTACCCTTACCCTTACCCTTACCCTTACCCTTACCCTTACCCTTACCCTTACCCTTACCCTTGCTTTTACCCTTAAGCTTACCCTTACCCTTACCCTTACACTTACCCTCACCCTTACCCTTACCCTTACCCTTACCCTTGCTTTTACCCTTAGGCTTACCCTTACCTTTACCCTTACCCTTACCCTTACCCTTAAGCTTACCCTTACCCTTACCCTTACCCTTACCCTTACCCTTACCCTTACCCTTACCCTTACCCTTACCCTTACCCTTACCCTTACCCTTGCTTTTACCCTTAAGCTTACCCTTACCCTTACCCTTACGCTTACCCTTACCCTTACCCTTACCCTTACCCTTACCCTTACCCTTACCCTTACCCTAACCCTTACCCTTACCCTTGCTTTTACCCTTAGGCTTACCCTTACCTTTACCCTTACCCTTACCCTTACCCTTACCCTTACCCTTACCCTTACCCTTACCCTTACCCTTGCTTTTACCCTTAAGCTTACCCTTACCCTTACCCTTACCCTTACCCTTACCCTTGCTTTTACCCTTAAGCTTACCCTTACCCTTACCCTTACCCTTACCCTCACCCTTACCCTTACCCTTACCCTTGCTTTTACCCTTAAGCTTACCCTTACCCTTACCCTTACCCTTACCCTTACCCTTACCCTTACCCTTACCCTTACCCTTACCCTTGCTTTTACCCTTAAGCTTACCCTTACCCTTACCCTTACCCTTACCCTTACCCTTACCCTTACCCTTACCCTTACCCTTACCCTTACCCTTACCCTTACCCTTACCCTTACCCTTACCCTTACCCTTACCCTTACCCTTACCCTTACCCTTACCCTTACCCTTACCCTTACCCTTACCCTTACCCTTACCCTCACCCTTACCCTTGCTTTCACCCTTAGGCTTACCCTTACCTTTACCCTTACCCTTACCCTTACCCTTACCCTTACCCTTGCTTTAACCCTTAAGCTTACCCTTACCCTCACCCTTACCCTTACCCTTACCCTTGCTTTTACCCTTAAGCTTACCCTTACCCTTACCCTTACCCTTGTTTTACCCTTAGGCTTACCCTTACACTTACGCTTACCCTTACCCTTACCCTTGCTTTTACCCTTAAGCTTACCCTTACCCTTACCCTTACCCTTACCCTTACCCTTACCCTTACCCTTACCCTTACCCTTACCCTTACCCTTACCCTTACCCTTACCCTTACCCTTACCCTTACCCTTACCCTTACCTTTACCCTTACCCTTGCTTTTACCCTTAGGCTTACCCTAACCTTTACCCTTACCCTTACCCTTACCCTTACCCTTACCCTTACCCTTACCCTTACCCTTACCCTTACCCTTGCTTTTACCCTTAAGCTTACCCTTACCCTTACCCTTACCCTTACCCTTACCCTTGCTTTTACCCTTAAGCTTACCCTTACCCTTACCCTTACCCTCACCCTTACCCTTACCCTTACCCTTGCTTATACCCTTAAGCTTACCCTTACCCTTACCCTTACCCTTACCCTTACCCTTACCCTTACCCTTACCCTTACCCTTACCCTTACCCTTACCCTTACCCTTACCCTTACCCTTGCTTTTACCCTTAGGCTTACCCTTACCTTTACCCTTACCCTTACCCTTACCCTTACCCTTGCTTTTACCCTCAAGCTTACCCTTACCCTTACCCTTACCCTTACCCTAACCCTTACCCTTGCTTTTACCCTTAAGCTTACCCTTACCCTTACCCTTACCCTTACCCTTACCCTTACCCTTAACCTTACCCTTACCCTTACCCTTGCTTTTACCCTTAAGCTTACCCTTACCCTTACCCTTACCCTTACCCTTACCCTTACCCTTACCCTTGCTTTTACCCTTAAGCTTACCCTTACCCTTACCCTTACCCTTACCCTTACCCTTACCCTTACCCTTACCCTTGCTTTTACCCTAAGGCTTACCCTTACCTTTACCCTTACCCTTACCCTTACCCTTGCTTTTACCCTTAAGCTTACACTTACCCTTACCCTTACCCTTGCTTTTACCCTTAAGCTTACCCTTACACTTACCCTTACCCTTACCCTTACCCTTACCCTTACCCTTACCTTTACCCTTACCCTTACCCTTACCCTTACCCTTGCTTTTACCCTTACCCTTACCCTTGCTTTTACCCTTAGGCTTACCCTTACCCTTACCCTTACCCTTACCCTTACCCTTACCCTTACCCTTACCCTTGCTTTTACCCTTAAGCTTACCCTTACCCTTACCCTTACCCTTACCCTTACCCTTACCCTTACCCTTACCCTTACCCTTACCCTTACCCTTGCTTTTACCCTTAAGCTTACCCTTACCCTTACCCTTACCCTTACCCTTACCCTTACCCTTACCCTTACCCTTACCCTTACCCTTACCCTTACCCTTACCCTTACCCTTACCCTTACCCTTACCCTTACCCTTACCCTTGCTTTTACCCTTAGACTTACCCTTAGACTTACCCTTACCCTTACCCTTACCCTTACCCTTACCCTTACCCTTACCCTTATCCTTACCCTTACCCTTACCCTTACCCTTACCCTTACCCTTACCCTTACCCTTGCTTTTACCCTTAAGCTTACCCTTACCCTTACCCTTACCCTTACCCTTACCCTTACCCTTACCCTTACCCTTACCCTTACCCTTACCCTTACCCTTTCCCTTACCCATACCCTTGCTTTTACCCTTAGGCTTACCCTTACCTTTACCCTTACCCTTACCCTTACCCTTACCCTTACCCTTACCCTTACCCTTGCTTTTACCATTAAGCTTACCCTTACCCTTACCCTTACCCTTACCCTTACCCTTACCCTTGCTTTTACCCTTAAGCTTACCCTTACCCTTACCCTAACCCTTACCCTTACCCTTGCTTTTACCCTTAGGCTTACCCTTACCCTTACCCTTACCCTTACCCTTACCCTTACCCTTACCCTTACCCTTACCCTTACCCTTACCCTTACCCTTACCCATACCCTTACCCTTACCCTTACCCTTACCCTTACCCTCACCCTTGCTTTTACCCTTAAGCTTACCCTTACCCTTACCCTTACCCTTACCCTTACCCTTACCCTTACCCTTACCCTTACCCTTACCCTTACCCTTACCCTTACCCTTACCCTTACCCTTACCCTTACCCTTACCCTTACCCTTACCCTTGCTTTTACCCTTAGGCTTACCCTTACCTTTACCCTTACCCTTACCCTTACCCTTACCCTTACCCTTACCCTTACCCTTACCCTTAAGCTTACCCTTACCCTTACCCTTACCCTTACCCTTGCTTTTACCCTTAAGCTTACCCTTACCCTTACCCTTACCCTTACCCTTACCCTTACCCTTACCCTTACCCTTACCCTTACCCTTGCTTTTACCCTTAAGCTTACCCTTACCCTTACCCTTACCCTTACCCTTACCCTTGCTTTTAGCCTTAAGCTTACCCTTACCCTTACCCTTACCCTTACCCTTACCCTTACCCTTACCCTTACCCTTACCCTTACCCTTACCCTTACCCTTACCCTTGCTTTTACCCTTAGGCTTACCCTTACCTTTACCCTTACCCTTACCCTTACCCTTACCCTTACCCTTACCCTTACCCTTACCCTTACCCTTACCCTTACCCTTACCCTTACCCTTACCCTTACCCTTGCTTTTACCCTTGAGCTTACCCTTACCCTTACCCTTACCCTTACCCTTACCCTTACCCTTACCCTTGCTTTTACCCTTAAGCTTACCCTTACCCTTACCCTTACCCTTACCCTTACCCTTGCTTTTACCCTTAGGCTTACCCTTTCCCTTACCCTTACCCTTACCCTTGCTTTTACCCTTAAGCTTACCCTTACACTTACCCTTACCGTTACCCTTACCCTTACCCTTACCCTTACCCTTACCCTTACCCTTACCCTTACCCTTACCCTTGCTTTTACCCTTAGGCTTACCCTTACCTTTACCCTTACCCTTACCCTTACCCTTACCCTTACCCTTACCCTTACCCTTACCCTTACCCTTACCCTTACCCTTACCCTTGCTTTTACCCTTAAGCTTACCCTTACCCTTACCCTTACCCTTACCCTTACCCTTACCCTTGCTTTTACCCTCAAGCTTACCCTTACCCTTACCATTACCCTTACCCTTACCCTCACCCTTACCCTTACCCTTACCCTTGCTTATACCCTTAAGCTTACCCTTACCCTTACCCTTACCCTTACCCTTACCCTTACCCTTACCCTTACCCTTACCCTTACCCTTACCCTTACCCTTACCCTTACCCTTACCCTTGCTTTTACCCTTAGGCTTACCCTTACCTTTACCCTTACCCTTACCCTTACCCTTACCCTTACCCTTACCCTTACCCTTACCCTTACCCTTACCCTTGCTTTTACCCTTAAGCTTACCCTTACCCTTACCCTTACCCTTACCCTTACCCTAACCCTTACCCTTGCTTTTACCCTTTAGCTTACCCTTACCCTTACCCTTACCCTTACCCTTACCCTTACCATTACCCTTACCCTTACCCTTACCCTTACCCTTACCCTTACCCTTACCCTTACCCTTGCTTTTACCCTTAAGCTTACCCTTACCCTTACCCTTACCCTTACCCTTACCCTTACCCTTACCCTTACCCTTGCTTTTACCCTTAAGCTTACCCTTACCCTTACCCTTACCCTTACCCTTAACCTTGCTTTTACCCTTAGGCTTACCCTTACCTTTACCCTTACCCTTACCCTTACCCTTACCCTTACCCTTACCCTTACCCTTACCCTTACCCTTACCCTTACCCTTGCTTTTACCCTTAAGCTTACCCTTACCCTTACCCTTACCCTTACCCTTACCCTTACCCTTACCCTTGCTTTTACCCTTAAGCTTACCCTTACCCTTACCCTTACTCTTACCCTTACCCTTGCTTTTACCCTTAGGCTTACCCTTACCCTTACCCTTACCCTTACCCTTGCTTTTACCCTTAAGCTTACCCTTACCCTTACCCTTACTCTTACCCTTACCCTTACCCTTACCCTTACCCTTACCCTTACCCTTACCCTTACCCTTACCCTTACCCTTACCCTTACCCTTACCCTTACCCTTACCCTTACCCTTGCTTTTACCCTTAGGCTTACCCTTACCTTTACCCTTACCCTAACCCTTACCCTTACCCTTACCCTTACCCTTACCCTTGCTTTTACCCTTAAGCTTACCCTTACCCTTACCCTTACCCTTACCCTTACCCTTACCCTTACCCTTACCCTTACCCTTACCCTTACCCTTACCCTTACCCTTACCCTTACCCTTACCCTTGCTTTTTCCCTTAAGCTTACCCTTACCCTTACCCTTACCCTTACCCTTACCCTTACCCTTACCCTTACCCTTACCCTTGCTTTTACCCTTAAGCTTACCCTTACCCTTACCCTTACCCTTACCCTTACCCTTACCCTAACCCTTACCCTTGCTTTTACCCTTAAGCTTACCCTTACCCTTACCCTTACCCTTACCCTTACCCTTACCCTTACCTTTACCCTTACCCTTACCCTTACCCTTACCCTTACCCTTACCCTTACCCTTACCCTTACCCTTGCTTTTACCCTTAAGCTTACCCTTACCCTTACCCTTACCCTTACCCTTACCCTTACCCTTACCCTTACCCTTTCCCTTACCCTTGCTTTTACCCTTAAGCTTACCCTTACCCTTACCCTTACCCTTACCCTTACCCTTACCCTTACCCTTACCCTTACCCTTACCCTTGCTTTTACCCTTAGGCTTACCCTTACCTTTACCCTTACCCTTACCCTTACCCTTACCCTTACCCTTACCCTTACCCTTACCCTTACCCTTACCCTTGCTTTTACCCTTAAGCTTACCCTTACCCTTACCCTTACCCTTACCCTTACCCTTACCCTTACCCTTGCTTTTACCCTTAAGCTTACCCTTACCCTTACCCTTACCCTTACCCTTACCCTTGCTTTTACCCTTAGGCTTACCCTTACCCTTACCCTTACCCTTGCTTTTACCCTTAAGCTTACCCTTACCCTTACCCTTACTCTTACCCTTACCCTTACCCTTACCCTTACCCTTACCCTTACCCTTACCCTCACCCTTACCCTTACCCTTACCCTTACCCTTGCTTTTACCCTTAGGCTTACCCTTACCTTTACCCTTACCCTAACCCTTACCCTTACCCTTACCCTTACCCTTACCCTTGCTTTTACCCTTAAGCTTACCCTTACCCTTACCCTTACCCTTACCCTTACCCTTACCCTTACCCTTGCTTTTACCCTTAAGCTTACCCTTACCCTTACCCTTACCCTTACCCTTACCCTTACCCTTACCCTTACCCTTACCCTTACCCTTACCCTTACCCTTACCCTTACCCTTACCCTTACCCTTACCCTTACCCTTACCCTTACCCTTACCCTTACCCTTACCCTTACCCTTACCCTTACCCTTGCTTTTACCCTTAAGCTTACCCTTACCCTTACCCTTACCCTTACCCTTACCCTTACCCTTACCCTTACCCTTACCCTTACCCTTACCCTTATCCTTGCTTTTACCCTTAGGCTTACCCTTACCTTTACCCTTACCCTCACCCTTACCCTTACCCTTACCCTTGCTTTTACCCTTAAGCTTACCCTTACCCTTACCCTTACCCTTACCCTTAAGCTTACCCTTACCCTTACCCTTACCCTTACCCTTACCCTTACCCTTACCCTTAACCTTACCCTTGCTTTTACCCTTAAGCTTACCCTTACCCTTACCCTTACCCTTACCCTTGCTTTTACCCTTAAGCTTACCCTTACCCTTACCCTTACCCTTTCCCTTAAGCTTTCCCTTACCCTTACCCTTACCCTTACCCTTACCCTTACCCTTACCCTTACCCTTACCCTTATCCTTACCCTTACCCTTACCCTTACCCTTACCCTTACCCTTACCCTTACCCTTACCCTTGCTTTTACCCTTAAGCTTACCCTTACCCTTACCCTTACCCTTACCCTTACCCTTAAGCTTACCCTTACCCTTACCCTTACCCTTACCCTCACCCTTACCCTTACCCTTGCTTTTACCCTTAAGCTTACCCTTACCCTTACCCTTACCCTTACCCTTAAGCTTACCCTTACCCTTACCCTTACCCTTACCCTTACCCTTACCCTTACCCTTACCCTTGCTTTTACCCTTAAGCTTACCCTTACCCTTACCCTTACCCTTACCCTTAAGCTTACCCTTACCCTTACCCTTACCCTTACCCTTACCCTTACCCTTACCCTTACCCTTACCCTTGCTTTTACCCTTAAGCTTACCCTTACCCTTACCCTTACCCTCACCCTTGCTTTTACCCTTAAGCTTACCCTTACCCTTACCCTCACCCTTACCCTTAAGCTTACCCTTACCCTTACCCTTACCCTTACCCTTACCCTTACCCTTACCCTTACCCTTACCCTTACCCTTGCTTTTACCCTTAAGCTTACCCTTACCCTTACCCTTACCCTTAACCTTACCCTTACCCTTACCCTTACCCTTACCCTTACCCTTGCTTTTACCCTTAGGCTTACCCTTACCTTCACCCTTACCCTTACCCTTACCCTTACCCTTACCCTTACCTTTACCCTTACCCTTGCTTTTACCCTTAAGCTTACCCTTACCCTTACCCTTACCCTTACCCTTACCCTTACCCTTACCCTTACTCTTGCTTTTACCCTTAAGCTTACCCTTACCCTTACCCTTACCCTTACCCTTACCCTTGCTTTCACCCTTAGGCTTACCCTTTCCCTTACCCTTACCCTTGCTTTTACCCTTAAGCTTACCCTTACCCTTACCCCTACCCTTACCCTTACCCTTACCCTTACCCTTACCCTTACCCTTACCCTTACCCTTACCCTTACCCTTACCCTTACCCTAACCCTTACCCTTACCCTTACCCTTACCCTTACCCTTACCCTTACCCTTGCTTTTACCCTTAGGCTTACCCTTACCTTTACCCTTACCCTTACCCTTACCCTTACCCTTACCCTTGCTTTTACCCTTAAGCTTACCCTTACCCTTACCCTTACCCTTACCCTTACCCTTACCCTTACCCTTACCCTTACCCTTACCCTTACCCTTACCCTTGCTTTTACCCTTAAACTTACCCTTACCCTTACCCTTATCTTACCCTTACCCTTACCCTTACCCTTACCCTTACCCTTACCCTTACCCTTACCCTTACCCTTACCCTCACCCTTGCTTTTACCCTTAAGCTTACCCTTACCCTTACCCTTACCCTTACCCTTACCCTTACCCTTACCCTTACCCTTGCTTTTACCCTTAAGCTTACCCTTACCCTTACCCTTACCCTTACCCTTGCTTTTACCCTTAGGCTTACCCTTACCCTTACCCTTACCCTTACCCCTGCTTTTACCCTTAAGCTTACCCTTACCCTTACCCTTACTCTTACCCTTACCCTTACCCTTACCCTTACCCTTGCTTTTACCCTTAGGCTTACCCTTACCTTTACCCTTACCCTTACCCTTACCCTTACCCTTACCCTTACCCTTACCCTTACCCTTACCCTTACCCTTGCTTTTACCCTTAGGCTTACCCTTACCTTTACCCTTACCATTACCCTTACCCTTACCCTTACCCTTACCCTTACCCTTACCCTTACCCTTACCCTTACCCTTGCTTTTACCCTTAAGCTTACCCTTACCCTTACCCTTACTCTTACCCTTACCCTTACCCTTACCCTTACCCTTACCCTTGCTTTGACCCTTAGGCTTACCCTTACCTTTACCCTTACCCTTACCCTTACCCTTACCCTTACCCTTACCCTTACCTTTACCCTTACCCTTGCTTTTACCCTTAAGCTTACCCTTACCCTTACCCTTACCCTTACCCTTACCCTTACCCTTACCCTTGCTTTTACCCTTAAGCTTACCCTTACCCTTACCCTTACCCTTACCCTTACCCTTGCTTTCACCCTTAGGCTTACCCTTACCCTTACCCTTACCCTTACCCTTGCTTTTACCCTTAAGCTTACCCTTACCCTTACCCTTACCCTTACCCTTACCCTTACCCTTACCCTTACCCTTACCCTTACCCTTACCCTTACCCTTACCCTTACCCTTACCCTTACCCTTACCCTTACCCTTACCCTTACCCTTACCCTTACCCTTACCCTTACCCTTACCCTTACCCTTGCTTTTACCCTTAGGCTTAACCTTACCTTTACCCTTACCCTTACCCTTACCCTTACCCTTACTCTTACCCTTACCCTTACCCTTACCCTTACCCTTACCCTTACCCTTTCCCTTACCCTTACCCTTACCCTTGCTTTTACCCTGAAGCTTACCCTTACCCTTACCCTTACCCTTACCCTTACCCTTACCCTTGCTTTTACCCCTAAGCTTACCCTTACCCTTACCCTTACCCTTACCCTTACCCTCACCCTTACCCTTACCCTTACACTTGCTTATACCCTTAAGCTTACCCTTACCCTTACACTTACCCTTACCCTTACCCTTACCCTTACCCTTACCCTTACCCTTACCCTTACCCTTACCCTTACCCTTACCCTTACCCTTACCCTTACCCTTGCTTTTACCCTTAGGCTTACCCTTACCTTTACCCTTACCCTTACCCTTACCCTTACCCTTACCCTTACCCTTACCCTTGCTTTTACCCTTAAGCTTACCCTTACCCTTACTCTTACCCTTACCCTAACCCTTACCCTTGCTTTTACCCTTAAGCTTACCCTTACCCTTACCCTTACCCTTACCCTTACCCTTACCCTTACCCTTACCCTTACCCTTGCTTTTACCCTTAAGCTTACCCTTACCCTTACCCTTACCCTTACCCTTACCCTTACCCTTATCCTTACCCTTGCTTTTACCCTTAAGCTTACCCTTACCCTTACCCTTACCCTTACCCTTACCCTTACCCTTACCCTTACCCTTACCCTTACCCTTACCCTCACCCTTGCTTTTACTCTTAGGCTTACCCTTACCTTTACCCTTACCCTTACCCTTACCCTTACCCTTACCCTCACCCTTACCCTTACCCTTGCTTTTACCCTTAAGCTTACCCTTACCCTTACCCTTACCCTCACCCTTACCCTTGCTTTTACCCTTAAGCTTACCCTTACCCTTACCCTTAACCTTACCCTTACCCTTGCTTTTACCCTTAGGCTTACCCTTACCCTTACCCTTACCCTTACCCTTGCTTTTACCCTTAAGCTTACCCTTACCCTTACCCTTACTCTTACCCTTACCCTTACCCTTACCCTTACCCTTACCCTTACCCTTACCCTTACCCTTACCCTTACCCTTACCCTTGCTTTTACCCTTAGGCTTACCCTTACCTTTACCCTTACCCTAACCCTTACCCTTACCCTTACCCTTACACTTACCCTTGCTTTTACCCTTAAGCTTACCCTTACCCTTACCCTTACCCTTACCCTTACCCTTACCCTTACCCTTGCTTTTACCCTTAAGCTCACCCTTACCCTTACCCTTACCCTTACCCTTACCCTTACCCTTACCCTTACCCTTACCCTTACCCTTACCCTTGCTTTTACCCTTAAGCTTACCCTTACCCTTACCCTTACCCTTACCCTTACCCTTACCCTTACCCTTACCCTTACCCTTGCTTTTACCCTTACCTTTACCCTTACCCTTACCCTTACCCTTACCCTTACCCTTACCCTTACCCTTGCTTTTACCCTTAAGCTTACCCTTACCCTTACCCTTAAGCTTACCCTTACCCTTACCCTTACCCTTACCCTTACCCTTACCCTTACCCTTACCCTTACCCTTACCCTTACCCTTACCCTTACCCTTACCCTTACCCTTGCTTTTACCCTTAAGCTTACCCTTACCCTTACCCTTACCCTTACCCTTACCCTTGCTTTTACCCTTAAGCTTACCCTTACCCTTACCCTTACCCTTAAGCTTACCCTTACCCTTACCCTTACCCTTACCCTTACCCTTACCCTTACCCTTACCCTTACCCTTACCCTTACCCTTACCCTTACCCTTACCCTTACCCTTACCCTTACCCTTACCCTTGCTTTTACCCTTAAGCTTACCCTTACCCTTACCCTTACCCTTACCCTTACCCTTAAGCTTACCCTTACCCTTACCCTTACCCTTACCCTTACCCTTACCCTTACCCTTAACCTTACCCTTGCTTTTACCCTTAAGCTTACCCTTACCCTTACCCTTACCCTTACCCTTAAGCTTACCCTTACCCTTACCCTTACCCTTACCCTTACCCTTGCTTTTACCCTTAAGCTTACCCTTACCCTTACCCTTACCCTTACCCTTAAGCTTACCCTTACCCTTACCCTTACCCTTACCCTTACCCTTACCCTTACCCTTACCCTTACCCTTACCCTTGCTTTTACCCTTAAGCTTACCCTTACCCTTACCCTTACCCTTACCCTTACCCTTGCTTTTACCCTTAAGCTTACCCTTAACCTTACCCTTACCCTTACCCTTAAGCTTACCCTTACCCTTACCCTTACCCTTACCCTTACCCTTACCCTTACCCTTACCCTTACCCTTACCCTTACCCTTGCTTTTACCCTTAAGCTTACCCTTACCCTTACCCTCACCCTTACCCTTACCCTTACCCTTACCCTTACCCTTGCTTTTACCCTTAGGCTTACCCTTACCTTTACCCTTACCCTTACCCTTACCCTTACCCTTACCCTTACCCTTACCCTTACCCTTGCTTTTACCCTTAAGCTTACCCTTACTCTTACCCTTACCCTTACCCTTACCCTTACCCTTACCCTTACCCTTACCCTTGCTTTTACCCTTAAGATTACCCTTACCCTTACCCTTACCCTTACCCTTACCCTTGCTTTTACCCTTAGGCTTACCCTTACCCTTACCCTTACCCTTACCCTTGCTTTTACCCTTAAGCTTACCCTTACCCTTACCCTTACCCTTACCCTTACCCTTACCCTTACCCTTACCCTTACCCTTACCCTTGCTTTTACCCTTAAGCTTACCCTTACCCTTACCCTTACCCTTACCCTTACCCTTACCCTTACCCTTACTCTTACCCTTACCCTTACCCTTACCCTTACCCTTACCCTTACCCTCACCCTTGCTTTTACCCTTAAGCTTACCCTTACCCTTACCCTTACCCTTACCCTTACCCTTACCCTTACCCTTGCTTTTACCCTTAAGCTTACCCTTACCCTTACCCTTACCCTTACCCTTACCCTTGCTTTTACCCTTAGGCTTACCCTTACCCTTACCCTTACCCTTACCCTTACCCTTACCCTTACCCTTACCCTTACCCTTACCCTTACCCTTGCTTTTACCCTTAAGCTTACCCTTACCCTTACCCTTACCCTTACTTTTACCCTAACCCTTACCCTTACCCTTACCCTTACCCTTACCCTCACCCTTGCTTTTACCCTTAAGCTTACCCTTACCCTTACCCTTACCCTTACCCTTACCCTTGCTTTTACCCTTAAGCTTACCCTTACCCTTACCCTTACCCTTACCCTTACCCTTGCTTTTACCCTTAGGCTTACCCTTACCCTTACCCTTACCCTTACCCTCGCTTTTACCCTTAAGCTTACCCTTACCCTTACCCTTACCCTTACTCTTACCCTTACCCTTACCCTTACCCTTACCCTTGCTTTTACCCTTAGGCTTACCCTTACCTTTACCCTTACCCTTACCCTTACCCTTACCCTTACCCTTACCCTTACCCTTACCCTTACCCTTACCCTTACCCTTGCTTTTACCCTTAAGCTTACCCTTACCCTTACCCTTACCCTTACCCTTACCCTTACCCTTACCCTTGCTTTTACCCTTAAGCTCACCCTTACCCTTACCCTTACCCTTACCCTTACCCTTACCCTTACCCTTACCCTTACCCTTACCCTTACCCTTACCCTTACCCTTACCCTTACCCTTACTCTTACCCTTACCCTTGCTTTTACCCTTAAGCTTACCCTTACCCTTACCCTTACCCTTAAGCTTACCCTTACACTTACCCTTACCCTTACCCTTACCCTTACCCTTACCCTTGCTTTTACCCTTAAGCTTACCCTTACCCTTACCCTTACCCTTACCCTTACCCTTGCTTTTACACTTAAGCTTACCCTTACCCTTACCCTTACCCTTACCCTTAAGCTTACGCTTACCCTTACCCTTACCCTTACCCTTACCCTTACCCTTACCCTTGCTTTTACCCTTAAGCTTACCCTTACCCTTACCCTTACCCTTACCCTTACCCTTACCCTTACCCTTACCCTTACCCTTACCCTTACCCTTACCCTTGCTTTTACCCTTAGGCTTACCCTCACCTTTACCCTTACCATTACCCTTACCCTTACCCTTACCCTTACCCTTACCCTTACCCTTGCTTTTACCCTTAAGCTTACCCTTACCCTTACCCTTACCGTTACCCTTACCCTTACCCTTGCCTTTACCCTTAAGCTTACCCTTACCCTTACTCTTACCCCTACCCTTACCCTTACCCTTACCCTTACCCTTACCCTTACCCTTGCTTTTACCCTTAAGCTCACCCTTACCCTTACCCTTACCCTTACCCTTACCCTTACCCTTACCCTTACTCTTACCCTTACCCTTGCTTTTACCCTTAAGCTTACCCTTACCCTTACCCTTACCCTTAAGCTTACCCTTACCCTTACCCTTACCCTTACCCTTACCCTTACCCTTACCCTTGCTTTTACCCTTAAGCTTACCCTTACCCTTACCCTTACCCTTACCCTTACCCTTGCTTTTACCCTTAAGCTTACCCTTACCCTTACCCTTACCCTTACCCTTAAGCTTACGCTTACCCTTACCCTTACCCTTACCCTTACCCTTACCATTACCCTTACCCTTGCTTTTACCCTTAAGCTTACCCTTACCCTTACCCTTACCCTTACCCTTACCCTTACCCTTACCCTTACCCTTACCCTTACCCTTACACTTGCTTTTACCCTTAGGCTTACCCTCACCTTTACCCTTACCATTACCCTTACCCTTACCCTTACCCTTACCCTTACTCTTGCTTTTACCCTTAAGCTTACCCTTACCCTTACCCTTACCCTTACCCTTACCCTTACCCTTACCCTTATCCTTACCCTTGCTTTTACCCTTAAGCTTACCCTTACCCTTACCCTTACCCTTACCCTTACCCTTACCCTTACCCTTACCCTTACCCTCACCCTTGCTTTTACTCTTAGGCTTACCCTTACCTTTACCCTTACCCTTACCCTTTCCCTTACCCTCACCCTTACCCTTACCCTTGCTTTTACCCTTAAGCTTACCCTTACCCTTACCCTTACCCTCACCCTTACCCTTGCTTTTACCCTTAAGCTTACCCTTACCCTTACCCTTAACCTTACCCTTACCCTTGCTTTTAACCTTAGGCTCACCCTTACCCTTACCCTTGCTTTTACCCTTAAGCTTACCCTTACCCTTACCCTTACTCTTACCCTTACCCTTACCCTTACCCTTACCCTTACCCTTACCCTTACCCTTACCCTTACCCTTGCTTTTACCCTTAGGCTTACCCTTACCTTTACCCTTACCCTAACCCTTACCCTTACCCTTACCCTTACACTTACCCTTGCTTTTACCCTTAAGCTTACCCTTACCCTTACCCTTACCCTTACCCTTACCCTTACCCTTACCCTTACCCTTACCCTTACCCTTACCCTTACCCTTGCTTTTACCCTTAAGCTCACCCTTACCCTTACCCTTACCCTTACCCTTACCCTTACCCTTACCCTTACCCTTACCCTTACCCTTACCCTTACCCTTGCTTTTACCCTTAAGCTTACCCTTACCCTTACCCTTACCCTTACCCTTACCCTTACCCTTACCCTTACCCTTACCCTTGCTTTTACCCTTAGGCTTACCCTTACCTTTACCCTTACCCTTACCCTTACCCTTACCCTTACCCTTACCCTTGCTTTTACCCTTAAGCTTACCCTTACCCTTACCCTTACCCTTAAGCTTACCCTTACCCTTACCCTTACCCTTACCCTTACCCTTACCCTTACCCTTACCCTTACCCTTACCCTTACCCTTACCCTTACCCTTACCCTTACCCTTACCCTTACCCTTGCTTTTACCCTTAAGCTTACCCTTACCCTTACCCTTACCCTTACCCTTACCCTTGCTTTTACCCTTAAGCTTACCCTTACCCTTACCCTTAAGCTTACCCTTACCCTTACCCTTACCCTTACCCTTACCCTTACCCTTACCCTTACCCTTACCCTTACCCTTACCCTTACCCTTACCCTTACCCTTACCCTTACCCTTACCCTTACCCTTACCCTTGCTTTTACCCTTAAGCTTACCCTTACCCTTACCCTTACCCTTACCCTTAAGCTTACCCTTACCCTTACCCTTACCCTTACCCTTACCCTTACCCTTAACCTTACCCTTGCTTTTACCCTTAAGCTTACCCTTACCCTTACCCTTACCCTTACCCTTAAGCTTACCCTTACCCTTACCCTTACCCTTACCCTTGCTTTTACCCTTAAGCTTACCCTTACCCTTACCCTTACCCTTAAGCTTACCCTTACCCTTACCCTTACCCTTACCCTTACCCTTACCCTTACCCTTACCCTTACCCTTACCCTTACCCTTACCCTTGCTTTTACCCTTAAGCTTACCCTTACCCTTACCCTTACCCTTACCCTTGCTTTTACCCTTAAGCTTACCCTTAACCTTACCCTTACCATTACCCTTAAGCTTACCCTTACCCTTACCCTTACCCTTACCCTTACCCTTACCCTTACCCTTACCCTTACCCTTACCCTTGCTTTTACCCTTAAGCTTACCCTTACCCTTACCCTCACCCTTACCCTTACCCTTACCCTTACCCTTACCCTTGCTTTTACCCTTAGGCTTACCCTTACCTTTACCCTTACCCTTACCCTTACCCTTACCCTTACCCTTACCCTTACCCTTACCCTTGCTTTTACCCTTAAGCTTACCCTTACTCTTACCCTTACCCTTACCCTTACCCTTACCCTTACCCTTACCCTTGCTTTTACTCTTAGGCTTACCCTTACCCTTACCCTTACCCTTGCTTTTACCCTTAAGCTTACCCTTACCCTTACCCTTACCCTTACCCTTACCCTTACCCTTACCCTTACCCTTGCTTTTACCCTTAAGCTTACCCTTACCCTTACCCTTACCCTTACCCTTACCCTTAGCCTTACCCTTACCCTTACCCTCACCCTTGCTTTTACCCTTAAGCTTACCCTTACCCTTACCCTTACCCTTACCCTTACCCTTACCCTTGCTTTTACCCTTAAGCTTACCCTTACCCTTACCCTTACCCTTACCCTTACCCTTGCTTTTACCCTTAGGCTTACCCTTACCCTTACCCTTACCCTTACCCTTACCCTTACCCTTACCCTTACCCTTGCTTTTACCCTTAAGCTTACCCTTACCCTTACCCTTACCCTTACTTTTACCCTAACCCTTACCCTTACCCTTACCCTTACCCTTACCCTCACCCTTGCTTTTACCCTTAAGCTTACCCTTACCCTTACCCTTACCCTTACCCTTACCCTTACCCTTGCTTTTACCCTTAAGCTTACCCTTACCCTTACCCTTACCCTTACCCTTACCCTTACCCTTGCTTTTACCCTTAGGCTTACCCTTACCCTTACCCTTACCCTTACCCTCGCTTTTACCCTTAAGCTTACCCTTACCCTTACCCTTACCCTTACTCTTACCCTTACCCTTACCCTTACTCTTACCCTTGCTTTTACCCTTAGGCTTACCCTTACCTTTACCCTTACCCTTACCCTTACCCTCACCCTTACCCTTACCCTTACCCTTACCCTTACCCTTACCCTTGCTTTTACCCTTAAGCTTACCCTTACCCTTACCCTTACCCTTACCCTTACCCTTACCCTTACCCTTACCCTTACCCTTACCCTTGCTTTTACCCTTAAGCTCACCCTTACCCTTACCCTTACCCTTACCCTTACCCTTACCCTTACCCTTACCCTTACCCTTACCCTTACCCTTACCCTTACTCTTACCCTTACCCTTGCTTTTACCCTTAAGCTTACCCTTACCCTTACCCTTACCCTTAAGCTTACCCTTACACTTACCCTTACCCTTACCCTTATCCTTACCCTTACCCTTGCTTTTACCCTTAAGCTTACCCTTACCCTCACCCTTACTCTTACCCTCACCCTTGCTTTTACCCTTAAGCTTACCCCTACCCTTACCCTTACCCTTACCCTTAAGCTTACGCTTACCCTTACCCTTACCCTTACCCTTACCCTTACCCTTACCCTTGCTTTTACCCTTAAGCTTACCCTTACCCTTACCCTTACCCTTACCCTTACCCTTACCCTTACCCTTACCCTTACCCTTACCCTTACCCTTACCCTTACCCTTACCCTTACCCTTACCCTTACCCTTACCCTTGCTTTTACCCTTAGGCTTACCCTCACCTTTACCCTTACCATTACCCTTACCCTTACCCTTACCCTTACCCTTACCCTTACCCTTGCTTTTACCCTTAAGCTTACCCTTACCCTCACCCTTACCCTTACCCTTACCCTTACCCTTGCTTTTACCCTTAAGCTTACCCTTACCCTTACTCTTACCCCTACCCTTACCCTTACCCTTACCCTTACCCTTACCCTTACCCTTACCCTTGCTTTTACCCTTAAGCTCACCCTTACCCTTACCCTTACCCTTACCCTTACCCTTACCCTTACCCTTACTCTTACCCTTACCCTTGCTTTTACCCTTAAGCTTACCCTTACCCTTACCCTTACCCTTAAGGGTAAGCTTAAGGGTAAGGGTAAGGGTAAGGGTAAGCTTAAGGGTAAAAGCAAGGGTAAGGGTAAGGGTAAGGGTAAGGGTGAGCCTAAGGGTAAAAGCAAGGGTAAGGGTAAGGGTAAGGGTAAGGGTAAGGGTAAGCTTAAGGGTAAAAGCAAGGGTAAGGGTAAGGGTAAGGGTAAGGGTAAGTGTAAGGGTAAGCTTAAGGGTAAAAGCAAGGGTAAGGGTAAGGGTAAGGGTAAGGGTGAGCCTAAGGGTAAAAGCAAGGGTAAGGGTAAGGGTAAGGGTAAGGGTAAGGGTAAGCTTAAGGGTAAAAGCAAGGGTAAGGGTAAGGGTAAGGGTAAGGGTAAGGGTAAGGGTAAGGGTAAGGGTAAGGGTAAGCTTAAGGGTAAAAGCAAGGGTAAGGGTAAGGGTAAGGGTAAGGGTAAGGGTAAGGGTAAGGTTTAGCTTAAGGGTAAAAGCAAGGGTAGGGGTAAGGGTAAGGGTAAGGGTAAGGGTAAGGGATAGGGTAAGCTTAAGGGTAAAAGCAAGGGTAAGGGTAAGGGTAAGGGTAAGGGTAAGGGTAAGGGTAAGGGTAAGGGTAAGGGTAAGGGTAAGGGTGAGGGTAAGGGTAAGGGTAAGCTTAAGGGTAAAAGCAAGGGTAAGGGTAAGGGTAAGGGTAAGTGTAAGGGTAAGGGTAAGGGTAAGGATAAGGGTAAATGTAAGGGTAAGCCTAAGGGTAAAAGCAAGGGTAAGGGTAAGGGTAAGGGTAAGGTTAAGGGTAAGGGTAAGGGTAAGGGTAAGGGTAAGGGTAAGGGTAAGCTTAAGGGTAAAAGCAAGGGTAAGGGTAAGGGTAAGGGTAAGGGTAAGGGTAAGGGTAAGGGTAAGGGTAAGCTTAAGGGTAAGGGTAAGGGTAAGGGTAAGGGTAAGCTTAAGGGTAAAAGCAAGGGTAGGGGTAAGGGTAAGGGTAAGGGTAAGGGTAAGGGTAAGCTTAAGGGTAAAAGCAAGGGTAAGGGTAAGGGTAAGGGTAAGGGTAAGGGTAAGGGTAAGGGTAAGGGTAAGGGTAAGGGTAAGCTTAAGGGTAAGGGTAAGGGTAAGGGTAAGGGTAAGCTTAAGAGTAAAAGCAAGGGTTAGGGTAAGGGTAAGGGTAAGGGTAAGGGTAAGGGTAAGGGTAAGGGTAAGCTTAAGGGTAAAAGCAAGGGTAAGGGTGAGGGTAAGGGTAAGGGTAAGGGTAAGGGTAAGCTTAAGGGTAAAAGCAAGGGTAAGGGTAAAGGTAAGGGTAAGGGTAAGGGTAAGGGTAAGGGTAAGGGTAAGCCTAAGGGTAAAAGCAAGGGTAAGGGTGAGGGTAAGGGTAAGGGTAAGGGTAAGCTTAAGGGTAAAAGCAAGGGTAAGGGTAAGGGTAAGGGTAAGGGTAAGGGTAAGGGTAAGGGTAAGGGTAAGGGTAAGCTTAAGGGTAAAAGCAAGGGTAAGGGTAAGGGTAAGGGTAAGGGTAAGGGTAAGGGTAAGGTTAAGCTTAAGGGTAAAAGCAAGGGTAGGGGTAAGGGTAAGGGTAAGGGTAAGGGTAAGGGTAAGCTTAAGAGTAAAAGCAAGGGTTAGGGTAAGGGTAAGGGTAAGGGTAAGGGTAAGGGTAAGGGTAAGGGTAAGGGTAAGCTTAAGGGTAAAAGCAAGGGTAAGGGTGAGGGTAAGGGTAAGGGTAAGGGTAAGGGTAAGCTTAAGGGTAAAAGCAAGGGTAAGGGTAAGGGTAAGGGTAAGGGTAAGGGTAAGGGTAAGGGTAAGGGTAAGGGTAAGGGTAAGGGTAAGGGTAAAAGCAAGGGTAAGGGTAAGGGTAAGGGTAAGGGTAAGGGTAAGGGTAAGGGTAAGGGTAAGGGTAAGGGTAAGGGTAAGCTTAAGGGTAAAAGCAAGGGTAAGGGTAAGGGTAAGGGTGAAGGTAAGGGTAAGCCTAAGGGTAAAAGCAAGGGTAAGGGTAAGGGTAAGGGTAAGGGTAAGGGTAAGGGTAAGGGTAAGGGTAAGGGTGAGCTTAAGGGTAAAAGCAAGGGTAAGGGTAAGGGTAAGGGTAAGGGTAAGGGTAAGGGTAAGGGTAAGGGTAAGGGTAAGGGTAAGGGTAAGGGTAAGGGTAAGGGTAAGGGTAAGGGTAAGCTTAAGGGTAAGGGTAAGGGTAAGGGTAAGGGTAAGCTTAAGGGTAAAAGCAAGGGTAAAGGTAAGGGTAAGGGTAAGGGAAAGGGTAAGCTTAAGGGTAAAAGCAAGGGTAAGGGTAAGGGTAAGGGTAAGGGTAAGGGTAAGGGTAAGGGTAAGGGTAAGGGTAAGGGTAAGGGTAAGCTTGAGGGTAAAAGCAAGGTAAGGGTAAGGGTAAGGGTAAGGGTAAGGGTAAGGGTAAGGGTAAGGGTAAGCTCAAGGGTAAATGCAAGGGTAAGGGTAAGGGTAAGGGTAAGGGTAAGGGTAAGGGTAAGGGTAAAGGTAAGGGTAAGCCTAAGGGTAAAAGCAAGGGTAAGGGTAAGGGTAAGGGTAAGGGTAAGGGTAAGGGTAAGGGTAAGGGTAAGGGTAAGCTTAAGGGTAAAAGCAAGGGTAAGGGTAAGGGTAAGGGTAAGGGTAAGCCTAAGGGTAAAAACAAGGGTAAGGGTAAGGGTAAAGGTAAGGGTAAGGGTAAGGGTAAGGGTAAGGGTAAGGGTAAGGGTAAGGGTAAGCTTAAGGGTAAAAGCAAGGGTAAGGGTAAGGGTAAGGGTTAAGGTAAGGGTAAGGGTAAGCTTAAGGGTAAAAGCAAGGGTAAGGGTAAGGGTAAGGGTAAGGGTAAGGGTAAGGGTAAGGGTAAGGGTAAGGGTAAGGGTAAGCTTAAGGGTAAAAGCAAGGGTAAGGGTAAGGGTAAGGGTAAGGGTAAGGGTAAGGGTAAGCTTAAGGGTAAAAGCAAGGGTAAGGGTAAGGGTAAGGGTAAGGGTAAGGGTAAGGGTAAGGGTAAGGGTAAAGTTAAGGGTAAGCCTAAGGGTAAAAGCAAGGGTTAGGGTAAGGGTAAGGGTAAGGGTAAGGGTAAGGGTAAGGGTAAGGGTAAGGGTAAGGGTAAGGGTAAGGGTAAGGGTAAGGGTAAGGGTAAGGGTAAGGGTAAGGGTAAGGGTAAGGGTAAGGGTAAGGGTAAGGGTAAGGGTAAGGGTAAGGGTAAGGGTAAGGGTAAGGGTAAGGGTAAGGGTAAGGGTAAGGGTAAGGGTAAGGGTAAGGGTAAGGGTAAGGGTAAGGGTAAGGGTAAGGGTAAGGGTAAGGGTAAGCTTAAGGGTAAAAGCAAGGGTAAGGGTAAGGGTAAGGGTAAGGGTGAAAGCAAGGGTAAGGGTAAGGGTAAGGGTAAGGGTAAGCTTAAGGGTAAAAGCAAGGGTAAGGGTAAGGGTAAGGGTAAGGGTAAGGGTAAGGGTAAGGGTAAGGGTAAGGGTAAGGGTAAGGGTAAGGGTAAGGGTAAGGGTAAGGGTAAGGGTAAGCTTAAGGGTAAAAGCAAGGCTAAGGGTAAGGGTAAGGGTAAGGGTAAGGGTAAGGGTAAGGGTAAGCTTAAGGGTAAAAGCAAGGGTAAGGGTAAGGGTAAGGGTAAGGGTAAGGGTAAGGGTAAGGGTAAGGGTAAGGGTAAAGGTAAGGGTAAGCCTAAGGGTAAAAGCAAGGGTTAGGGTAAGGGTAAGGGTAAGGGTAAGGGTAAGGGTAAGGGTAAGGGTAAGGGTAAGGGTAAGGGTAAGGGTAAGGGTAAGGGTAAGGGTAAGGGTAAGGGTAAGGGTAAGGGTAAGGGTAAGGGTAAGGGTAAGGGTAAGGGTAAGGGTAAGGGTAAGGGTAAGGGTAAGGGTAAGGGTAAGGGTAAGGGTAAGGGTAAGGGTAAGGGTAAGCTTAAGGGTAAAAGCAAGGGTAAGGGTAAGCTTAAGGGTAAAAGCAAGGGTAAGGGTAAGGGTGAGGGTAAGGGTAAGCCTAAGGGTAAAAGCAAGGGTAAGGGTAAGAGTAAGGGTAAGGGTAAGGGTAAGCTTAAGGGTAAAAGCAAGGGTATGGGTAAGGGTAAGGGTAAGGGTAAGGGTAAGGGTAAGCTTAAGGGTAAAAGCAAGGGTAAGGGTAAGGGTAAGGGTAAGGGTAAGGGTAAAGGTAAGGGTAAGCCTAAGGGTAAAAGCAAGGGTAAGGGTAAGGGTAAGGGTAAGGGTAAGGGTAAGGGTAAGGGTAAGGGTAAGGGTAAGGGTAAGGGTAAGCTTAAGGGTGAAAGCAAGGGTAAGGGTAAGGGTCAGGGTAAGGGTAAGGGTAAGGGTAAGGGTAAGCTTAAGGGTAAAAGCAAGGGTAAGGGTAAGGGTAAGGGTAAGGGTAAGGGTAAGGGTAAGGGTAAGGGTAAGGGTAAGGGTAAGGGTAAGGGTAAGGGTAAGGGTAAGGGTAAGCTTAAGGGTAAAAGCAAGGGTAAGGGTAAAGGTAAGGGTAAGGGTAAGGGTAAGGGTAAGGGTAAGGGTAAGCTTAAGGGTAAAAGCAAGGGTAAGGGTAAGGGTAAGGGTAAGGGTAAGGGTAAGGGTAAGGGTAAGGGTAAGGGTAAGGGTAAAGGTAAGGGTAAGCCTAAGGGTAAAAGCAAGGGTAAGGGTAAGGGTAAGGGTAAGGGTAAGGGTAAGGGTAAGGGTAAGGGTAAGGGTAAGCTTAAGGGTAAAAGCAAGGGTAAGGGTAAGGGTAAGGGTAAGGGTAAGGGTAAGGGTAAGGGTAAGGGTAAGGGTAAGCTTAAGGGTAAGGGTAAGGGTAAGGGTAAGGGTAAGCTTAAGGGTAAAAGCAAGAGTAAGGGTAAGGGTAAGGGTAAGGGTAAGCTTAAGGGTAAAAGCAAGGGTAAGGGTAAGGGTAAGGGTAAGGGTAAGGGTAAGGGTAAGGGTAAGGGTAAGGGTAAGCTTAAGGGTAAAAGCAAGGGTAAGGGTAAGGGTAAGGGTAAGGGTAAGCTTAAGGGTAAAAGCAAGGGAAGGGTAAGGGTAAGGGTAAGGGTAAGGGTAAGGGTAAGGGTAAGGGAAAGGGTAAGGGTAAGCTTAAGGGTAAAAGCAAGGGAAAGGGTAAGGGTAAGGGTAAGGGTAAGGGTAAGAGTAAGGGTAAGCCTAAGGGTAAAATCAAGGGTAAGGGTAAGGGTAAGGGTAAGGGTAAGGGTAAGGGTAAGGGTAAGGGTAAGGGTAAGGGTAAGGGTAAGCTTAAGGGTAAAAGCAAGGGTAAGGGTAAGGGTAAGGGTAAGGGTAAGGGTAAGGGTAAGGGTAAGGGTAAGGGTAAGCTTAAGGGTAAAAGCAAGGGTAAGGGTAAGGGTAAGGGTTAAGGTAAGGGTAAGGGTAAGCTTAAGGGTAAAAGCAAGGGTAAGGGTAAGGGTAAGGGTAAGGGTAAGGGTAAGGGTAAGGGTAAGGGTAAGGGTAAGGGTAAGGGTAAGGGTAAGGGTAAGCTTAAGGGTAAAAGCAAGGGTAAGGGTAAGGGTAAGGGTAAGGGTAAGGGTAAGGGTAAGCTTAAGGGTAAAAGCAAGGGTAAGGGTAAGGGTAAGGGTAAGGGTAAGGGTAAGGGTAAGGGTAAGGGTAAAGTTAAGGGTAAGCCTAAGGGTAAAAGCAAGGGTTAGGGTAAGGGTAAGGGTAAGGGTAAGGGTAAGGGTAAGGGTAAGGGTAAGGGTAAGGGTAAGGGTAAGGGTAAGGGTAAGGGTAAGGGTAAGGGTAAGGGTAAGGGTAAGGGTAAGGGTAAGGGTAAGGGTAAGGGTAAGGGTAAGGGTAAGGGTAAGGGTAAGGGTAAGGGTAAGGGTAAGGGTAAGGGTAAGGGTAAGGGTAAGGGTAAGGGTAAGCTTAAGGGTAAAAGCAAGGGTAAGGGTAAGGGTAAGGGTAAGGGTAAGCCTAAGGGTGAAAGCAAGGGTAAGGGTAAGGGTAAGGGTAAGGGTAAGCTTAAGGGTAAAAGCAAGGGTAAGGGTAAGGGTAAGGGTAAGGGTAAGGGTAAGGGTAAGGGTAAGGGTAAGGGTAAGGGTAAGGGTAAGGGTAAGCTTAAGGGTAAAAGCAAGGCTAAGGGTAAGGGTAAGGGTAAGGGTAAGGGTAAGGGTAAGGGTAAGCTTAAGGGTAAAAGCAAGGGTAAGGGTAAGGGTAAGGGTAAGGGTAAGGGTAAGGGTAAGGGTAAGGGTAAGGGTAAGGGTAAGGGTAAAGGTAAGGGTAAGCCTAAGGGTAAAAGCAAGGGTTAGGGTAAGGGTAAGGGTAAGGGTAAGGGTAAGGGTAAGGGTAAGGGTAAGGGTAAGGGTAAGGGTAAGGGTAAGGGTAAGGGTAAGGGTAAGGGTAAGGGTAAGGGTAAGGGTAAGGGTAAGGGTAAGGGTAAGGGTAAGGGTAAGGGTAAGGGTAAGGGTAAGGGTAAGGGTAAGGGTAAGGGTAAGGGTAAGGGTAAGGGTAAGGGTAAGGGTAAGCTTAAGGGTAAAAGCAAGGGTAAGGGTAAGCTTAAGGGTAAAAGCAAGGGTAAGGGTAAGGGTGAGGGTAAGGGTAAGCCTAAGGGTAAAAGCAAGGGTAAGGGTAAGAGTAAGGGTAAGGGTAAGGGTAAGCTTAAGGGTAAAAGCAAGGGTATGGGTAAGGGTAAGGGTAAGGGTAAGGGTAAGGGTAAGCTTAAGGGTAAAAGCAAGGGTAAGGGTAAGGGTAAGGGTAAGGGTAAGGGTAAAGGTAAGGGTAAGCCTAAGGGTAAAAGCAAGGGTAAGGGTAAGGGTAAGGGTAAGGGTAAGGGTAAGGGTAAGGGTAAGGGTAAGGGTAAGGGTAAGGGTAAGGGTAAGCTTAAGGGTGAAAGCAAGGGTAAGGGTAAGGGTAAGGGTAAGGGTAAGGGTAAGGGTAAGGGTAAGCTTAAGGGTAAAAGCAAGGGTAAGGGTAAGGGTAAGGGTAAGGGTAAGGGTAAGGGTAAGGGTAAGGGTAAGGGTAAGGGTAAGGGTAAGGGTAAGGGTAAGGGTAAGGGTAAGGGTAAGCTTAAGGGTAAAAGCAAGGGTAAGGGTAAAGGTAAGGGTAAGGGTAAGGGTAAGGGTAAGGGTAAGGGTAAGGGTAAGGGTAAGGGTAAGGGTAAAGGTAAGGGTAAGCCTAAGGGTAAAAGCAAGGGTAAGGGTAAGGGTAAGGGTAAGGGTAAGGGTAAGGGTAAGGGTAAGGGTAAGGGTAAGCTTAAGGGTAAAAGCAAGGGTAAGGGTAAGGGTAAGGGTAAGGGTAAGGGTAAGGGTAAGGGTAAGGGTAAGCTTAAGGGTAAGGGTAAGGGTAAGGGTAAGGGTAAGCTTAAGGGTAAAAGCAAGAGTAAGGGTAAGGGTAAGGGTAAGGGTAAGCTTAAGGGTAAAAGCAAGGGTAAGGGTAAGGGTAAGGGTAAGGGTAAGGGTAAGGGTAAGGGTAAGGGTAAGGGTAAGGGTAAGGGTAAGCTTAAGGGTAAAAGCAAGGGTAAGGGTAAGGGTAAGGGTAAGGGTAAGCTTAAGGGTAAAAGCAAGGGAAGGGTAAGGGTAAGGGTAAGGGTAAGGGTAAGGGTAAGGGTAAGGGAAAGGGTAAGGGTAAGCTTAAGGGTAAAAGCAAGGGAAAGGGTAAGGGTAAGGGTAAGGGTAAGGGTAAGAGTAAGGGTAAGCTTAAGGGTAAAATCAAGGGTAAGGGTAAGGGTAAGGGTAAGGGTAAGGGTAAGGGTAAGGGTAAGGGTAAGGGTAAGGGTAAGGGTAAGGGTAAGGGTAAAGGTAAGGGTAAGCCTAAGGGTAAAAGCAAGGGTAAGGGTAAGGGTAAGGGTAAGGGTAAGGGTAAGGGTAAGGGTAAGGCTAAGGGTAAGGGTAAGGGTAAGGGTAAGGGTAAGGGTAAAGGTAAGGGTAAGCCTAAGGGTAAAAGCAAGGGTAAGGGTAAGGGTAAGGGTAAGGGTAAGGGTAAGGGTAAGGGTAAGGGTAAGGGTAAGCTTAAGGGTAAAAGCAAGGGTAAGGGTAAGGGTAAGGGTAAGGGTAAGGGTAAGGGTAAGGGTAAGGGTAAGCTTAAGGGTAAGGGTAAGGGTAAGGGTAAGGGTAAGCTTAAGGGTAAAAGCAAGAGTAAGGGTAAGGGTAAGGGTAAGGGTAAGCTTAAGGGTAAAAGCAAGGGTAAGGGTAAGGGTAAGGGTAAGGGTAAGGGTAAGGGTAAGGGTAAGGGTAAGGGTAAGGGTAAGGGTAAGCTTAAGGGTAAAAGCAAGGGTAAGGGTAAGGGTAAGGGTAAGGGTAAGCTTAAGGGTAAAAGCAAGGGAAGGGTAAGGGTAAGGGTAAGGGTAAGGGTAAGGGTAAGGGTAAGGGAAAGGATAAGGGTAAGCTTAAGGGTAAAAGCAAGGGAAAGGGTAAGGGTAAGGGTAAGGGTAAGGGTAAGAGTAAGGGTAAGCTTAAGGGTAAAATCAAGGGTAAGGGTAAGGGTAAGGGTAAGGGTAAGGGTAAGGGTAAGGGTAAGGGTAAGGGTAAGGGTAAGGGTAAGGGTAAGGGTAAGGGTAAAGGTAAGGGTAAGCCTAAGGGTAAAAGCAAGGGTAAGGGTAAGGGTAAGGGTAAGGGTAAGGGTAAGGGTAAGGGTAAGGCTAAGGGTAAGGGTAAGGGTAAGGGTAAGGGTAAGGGTAAGGGTAAGGGTAAGGGTAAGCTTAAGGGTAAAAGCAAGGGTAAGGGTAAGGGTAAGGGTGAGGGTAAGCCTAAGTGTAAAAGCAAGGGTAAGGGTAAGGGTAAGGGTAAGGGTAAGGGTAAGCTTAAGGGTAAAAGCAAGAGTAAGGGTAAGGGTAAGGGTAAGGGTAAGGGTAAGCTTAAGGGTAAAAGCAAGGGTAAGGGTAAGGGTAAGGGTAAGGGTAAGGGTAAGGGTAAGGGTAAGGGTAAGGGTAAGGGTAAAGGTAAGGGTGAGCCTAAGGGTAAAAGCAAGGGTAAGGGTAAGGGTAAGGGTAAGGGTAAGGGTAAGGGTAAGGGTAAGGGTAAGGGTAAGGGTAAGGGTAAGGGTAAGGGTAAGGGTAAGGGTAAGGGTAAGCTGAAGGGTAAAAGCAAGGGTAAGGGTAAGGGTAAGGGTAAGGGTAAGGGTAAGGGTAAGGGTAAGCTTAAGGGTAAAAGCAAGGGTAAGGGTAAGGGTAAGGGTAAGGGTAAGGGTAAGGGTAAGGGTAAGCTTAAGGGTAAAAGTAAGGGTAAGGGTAAGGGTAAGGGTAAGGGTAAGGGTAAGGGTAAGGGTAAGGGTAAGCTTAAGGGTAAAAGCAAGGGTAAGGGTAAGGGTAAGGGTAAGGGTAAGGGTAAAGGTAAGGGTAAGCCTAAGGGTAAAAGCAAGGGTAAGGGTAAGGGTAAGGGTAAGTGTAAGGGTAAGGGTAAGGGTAAGGGTAAGGGTAAGGGTAAGCTTAAGGGTAAAAGCAAGGGTAAGGGTAAGGGTAAGGGTAAGGGTAAGGGTAAGGGTAAGGGTAAGGGTAAGGGTAAGGGTAAGCTTAAGGGTAAGGGTAAGGGTAAGGGTAAGGGTAAGCTTAAGGGTAAAAGCAAGGGTAAGGGTAAGGGTAAGGGTAAGGGTAAGGGTAAGGGTAAGCTTAAGGGTAAAAGCAAGGGTAAGGGTAAGGGTAAGGGTAAGGGTAAGGGTAAGGGTAAGGGTAAGGGTAAGGGTAAGGGTAAGGGTAAGCTTAAGGGTAAGGGTAAGGGTAAGGGTAAGCTTAAGGGTAAAAGCAAGGGTAAGGGTAAGGGTAAGGGTAAGGGTAAGGGTAAGGGTAAGGGTAAGGATAAGGGTAAGGGTAAGGGTAAGCTTAAGGGTAAAAGCAAGGGTAAGGGTAAGGGTAAGGTTAAGGGTAAGGGTAAGGGTAAGGGTAAGCTTAAGGGTAAAAGCAAGGGTAAGGGTAAGGGTAAGGGTAAGGGTAAGGGTAAGGGTAAGGGTAAAGGTAAAAGGTAAGGGTAAGCCTAAGGGTAAAAGCAAGGGTAAGGGTAAGGGTAAGGGTAAGGGTAAGGGTAAGGGTAAGGGTAAGGGTAAGGGTAAGGGTAAGGGTAAGGGTAAGGGTAAGGGTAAGGGTAAGGGTAAGGGTAAGGGTAAGGGTAAGGGTAAGGGTAAGGGTAAGGGTAAGGGTAAGGGTAAGGGTAAGCTTAAGGGTAAAAGCAAGGGTAAGGGTAAGGGTAAGGGTAAGGGTAAGGGTAAGGGTAAGGGTAAGGGTAAGGGTAAGGGTAAGGGTAAGGGTAAGCTTAAGGGTAAGGCTAAGGGTAAGGGTAAGGGTAAGCTTAAGGGTAAAAGCAAGGGTAAGGGTAAGGGTAAGGGTAAGGGTAAGGGTAAGGGTAAGCTTAAGGGTAAATGCAAGTGTAAGGGTAAGGGTAAGGGTAAGGGTAAGGGTAAGGGTAAGGGTAAGGGTAAGGGTAAGGGTAAGGGTAAGGGTAAGGGTAAGGGTAAGCTTAAGGGTTAAAGCAAGGGTAAGGGTAAGGGTAAGGGTAAGGGTAAGGGTAAGGGTAAGGGTAAGGGTAAGGGTAAGGGTAAGGGTAATGGTAAAGGTAAGGGTAAGCCTAAGGGTAAAAGCAAGGGTAAGGGTGAGGGTAAGGGTAAGGGTAAGCTTAAGTGTAAAAGCAAGGGTAAGGGTAAGGGTAAGGGTAAGGGTAAGCCTGAGGGTAAAAGCAAGGGTAAGGGTAAGGGTAAGGGTAAGGGTAAGGGTAAGCTTAAGGGTAAAAGCAAGGGTGAGGGTAACGGTAAGGGTAAGGGTAAGGGTAAGCTTAAGGGTAAAAGCAAGGGTAAGGGTAAGGGTAAGGGTAAGGGTTGGGGTAAGGGTAAGGGTAAGGGTAAGGGTAAGGGTAAGGGTAAGGGTAAGGGTACCCCTACCCTTACCCTTACCCTTACCCTTACCCTTACCCTTACCCTTGCTTTTACCCTTAAGCTTACCCTTACCCTTACCCTTACCCTTACCCTTCCCCTTACCCTTACACTTACCCTTACCCTTATCCTTGCTTTTACCCTTAGGCTTACCCTTACCTTTACCCTTACCCTTACCCTTACCCTTACCCTTACCCTTACCCTTGCTTTTACCCTTAAGCTTACCCTTACCCTTACCCTTACCCTTACCCTTAAGCTTACCCTTACCCTTACACTTACCCTTACCCTTACCCTTACCCTTACCCTTACCCTTACCCTTACCCTTACCCTTGCTTTTACCCTTAAGCTTACCCTTACCCTTACCCTTACCCTTACCCTTACCCTTGCTTTTACCCTTAAGCTTACCCTTACCCTTACCCTTACCCTTACCCTTAAGCTTTCCCTTACCCTTACCCTTACCCTTACCCTTACCCTTACCCTTACCCTTACCCTTACCCTTACCCTTACCCTTACCCTTACCCTTACCCTTACCCTTACCCTTACCCTTACCCTTACCCTTACCCTTGCTTATACCCTTAAGCTTACCCTTACCCTTACCCTTACCCTTACCCTTAAGCTTACCCTTACCCTTACCCTTACCCTTACCCTCACCCTTACTCTTACCCTTGCTTTTAAGCTTACCCTTACCCTTACCCTTACCCTTACCCTTAAGCTTACCCTTACCCTTACCCTTATCCTTACCCTTACCCTTACCCTTGCTTTTACCCTTAAGCTTACCCTTACCCTTACCCTTACCCTTACCCTTAAGCTTACCCTTACCCTTACCCTTACCCTTACCCTTACCCTTACCCTTACCCTTACCCTTACCCTTACCCTTACCCTTGCTTTTACCCTTAAGCTTACCCTTACCCTTACCCTTACCCTTACCCTTACCCTTGCTTTTATCCTTAAGCTTACCCTTACCCTTACCCTTACCCTTACCCTTAAGCTTACCCTTACCCTTACCCTTACCCTTACCCTTACCCTTACCCTTACCCTTACCCTTACCCTTACCCTTACCCTTACCCTTACCCTTACCCTTACCCTTACCCTTACCCTTGCTTTTACCCTTAAGCTTACCCTTACCCTTACCCTTAACCTTACCCTTACCCTTACCCTTACCCTTACCCTTACCCTTACCCTTGCTTTTACCCTTAGGCTTACCCTTACCTTTACCCTTACCCTTACCCTTACCCTTACCCTTACCCTTACCCTTACCCTTACCTTTACCCTTACCCTTGCTTTTACCCTCAAGCTTACCCTTACCCTTACCCTTACCCTTACCCTTACCCTTACTCTTGCTTTTACCCTTAAGCTTACCCTTACCCTTACCCTTACCCTTACCCTTACCCTTGCTTTAACCCTTAGGCTTACCCTTACCCTTTCCCTTACCCTTACCCTTGCTTTTACTCTTAAGCTTACCCTTACCCTTACCCTTACCCTTACCCTTACCCTTACCCTTACCCTTACCCTTACCCTTACCCTTACCCTTACCCTTACCCTAACCCTTACCCTTACCCTTACCCTTACCCTTACCCTTGCTTTTACCCTTAGGCTTACCCTTACCTTTACCCTTACCCTTACCCTTACCCTTACCCTTACCCTTGCTTTTACCCTTAAGCTTACCCTTACCCTTACCCTTACCCTTACCCTCACCCTTACCCTTACCCTTACCCTTGCTTATACCCTTAAGCTTACCCTTACCCTTACCCTTACCCTTACCCTTACCCTTACCCTTACCCTTACCCTTACCCTTACCCTTACCCTTACCCTTACCCTTACCCTTACCCTTGCTTTTACCCTTAGGCTTACCCTTACCTTTACCCTTACCCTTACCCTTACCCTTACCCTTACCCTTACCCTTACCCTTGCTTTTACCCTTAAGCTTACCCTTACCCTTACCCTTACCCTTACCCTTACCCTAACCCTTACCCTTGCTTTTACCCTTAAGCTTACCCTTACCCTTACCCTTACCCTTACCCTTACCCTTACCCTTACCCTTACCCTTACCCTTACCCTTGCTTTTACCCTTAAGCTTACCCTTACCCTTACCCTTACCCTTACCCTTACCCTTACCCTTACCCTTACCCTTACACTTATCCTTACCCTTGCTTTTACCCTTAAGCTTACCCTTACCCTTACCCTTACCCTTACCCTTACCCTTACCCTTACCCTTACCCTTGCTTTTACTCTTAGGCTTACCCTTACCTTTACCCTTACCCTTACCCTTACCCTTACCCTCACCCTTACCCTTACCCTTGCTTTTACCCTTAAGCTTACCCTTACCCTTACCCTTACCCTTACCCTTACCCTTGCTTTTACCCTTAAGCTTACCCTTACCCTTACCCTTAACCTTACCCTTACCCTTGCTTTTACCCTTAGGCTTACCCTTACCCTTACCCTTACCCTTACCCTTGCTTTTACCCTTAAGCTTACCCTTACCCTTACCCTTACTCTTACCCTTACCCTTACCCTTACCCTTACCCTTACCCTTACCCTTACCCTTACCCTTACCCTTACCCTTACCCTTACCCTTACCCTTACCCTTACCCTTGCTTTTACCCTTAGGCTTACCCTTACCTTTACCCTTACCCTAACCCTTACCCTTACCCTTACCCTTACCCTTACCCTTACCCTTACCCTTACCCTTGCTTTTACCCTTAAGCTTACCCTTACCCTTACCCTTACCCTTACCCTTACCCTTACCCTTACCCTTACCCTTACCCTTACCCTTACCCTTACCCTTAACCTTACCCTTACCCTTGCTTTTACCCTTAAGCTTACCCTTACCCTTACCCTTACCCTTACCCTTACCCTTACCCTTACCCTTACCCTTACCCTTACCCTTACCCTTGCTTTTACCCTTAAGCTTACCCTTACCCTTACCCTTACCCTTACCCTTACCCTTACCCTTACCCTTACCCTTACCCTTACCCTTACCCTTACCCTTACCCTTACCCTTACCCTTACCCTTACCCTTACCCATGCTTTTACCCTTAGGCTTACCCTTACCTTTACCCTTACCCTTACCCTTACCCTTGCTTTTACCCTTAAGCTTACCCTTACCCTTACCCTTACCCTTAAGCTTACCCTTACCCTTACCCTTACCCTTACCCTTACCCTTACCCTTACCCTTACCCTTACCCTTACCCTTGCTTTTACCCTTAAGCTTACCCTTACCCTTACCCTTACCCTTACCCTTGCTTTTACCCTTAAGCTTACCCTTACCCTTACCCTTACCCTTAAGCTTACCCTTACCCTTACCCTTACCCTTACCCTTACCCTTACCCTTACCCTTACCCTTACCCTTACCCTTACCCTTACCCTTACCCTTACCCTTGCTTTTACCCTTAAGCTTACCCTTACCCTTACCATTACCCTTACCCT
The DNA here is from genome assembly GCA_958510865.1 of Myrrha octodecimguttata. Taxonomy (NCBI): domain Eukaryota; kingdom Metazoa; phylum Arthropoda; class Insecta; order Coleoptera; family Coccinellidae; genus Myrrha; species Myrrha octodecimguttata. Next base: position 8,950 of record CAUEHS010000004.1, on the reverse strand, counting down.
TAAGCTTACCCTTACCCTTACCCTTACCCTTAACCTTACCCTTGCTTTTACCCTTAAGCTTACCCTTACCCTTACCCTTACCCTTACCCTTACCCTTACCCTTAAGCTTACCCTTACCCTTACCCTTACCCTTACCCTTACCCTTGCTTTTACCCTTAAGCTTACCCTTACCCTTACCCTTACCCTTACCCTCAAGCTTACCCTTACCCTTACCCTTACCCTTACCCTTACCCTTACCCTTACCCTTACCCTTACCCTTACCCTTGCTTTTACCCTTAAGCTTACCCTTACCCTTACCCTTACCCTTACCCTTGCTTTTACCCTTAAGCTTACCCTTACCCTTACCCTTACCCTTACCCTTAAGCTTACCCTTACCCTTACCCTTAAGCTTACCCTTACCCTTACCCTTACCCTTACCCTTACCCTTACCCTTACCCTTACCCTTACCCTTACCCTTACCCTTACCCTTGCTTTTACTCTTAAGCTTACCCTTACCCTTACCCTTACCCTTACCCTTACCCTTACCCTTACCCTTACCCTTGCTTTTACCCTTAGGCTTACCCTTACCTTTACCCTTACCCTTACCCTTACCCTTACCCTTACCCTTACCTTTACCCTTGCTTTTACCCTTAAGCTTACCCTTACCCTTACCCTTAAGCTTACCCTTACCCTAACCCTTACCCTTACCCTTACCCTTGCTTTTACCCTTAGGCTTACCCTTACCCTTACCCTTACCCTTGCTTTTACCCTTAAGCTTACCTTTACCCTTACCCTTACCCTTACCCTTACCCTTACCCTTACCCTTACCCTTACCCTTACCCTTACCCTTACCCTTACCCTTACCCTTACCCTTACCCTTACCCATGCTTTTACCCTTAGGCTTACCCTTACCATTACCCTTACCCTTACCCTTACCCTTACCCTTACCCTTGCTTTTACCCTTAAGCTTACCCTTACCCTTACCCTTACCCTTACCCTTACCCTTACCCTTACCCTTACCCTTACCCTTACCCTTACCCTTACCCTTACCCTTACCCTTGCTTTTACCCTTAAGCTTACCCTTACCCTTACCCTTACCCTTACCCTTACCCTTACCCTTACCCTTACCCTTACCCTTAACCTCACCCTTGCTTTTACCCTTAAGCTTACCCTTACCCTTACCCTTACCCTTACCCTTACCCTTGCTTTTACCCTTAAGCTTACCCTTACCCTTACCCTTACCCTTACCCTTGCTTTTACCCTTACGCTTACCCTTACCCTTACCCTTACCCTTACCCTTGCTTTTACCCTTAAGCTTACCCTTACCCTTACCCTTACCCTTACTCTTACCCTTACCCTTACCCTTACCCTTACCCTTACCCTTGCTTTTACCCTTAGGCTTACCCTTACCTTTACCCTTACCCTTACCCTTACCCTTACCCTTACCCTTACCCTTACCCTTACCCTTACCCTTACCCTTACCCTTGCTTTTACCCTTAAGCTTATCCTTACCCTTACCCTTACCCTTACCCTTACCCTTACCCTTACCCTTACCCTTACCCTTGCTTTTACCCTTAAGCTCACCCTTACCCTTACCCTTACCCTTACCCTTACCCTTACCCTTACTCTTACCCTTACCCTTGCTTTTACCCTTAAGCTTACCCTTACCCTTACCCTTACCCTTACCCTTAAGCTTACCCTTACCCTTACCCTTACCCTTACCCTTACCCTTACCCTTACCCTTACCCTTACCCTTGCTTTTACCCTTAAGCTTACCCTTACCCTTACCCTTACCCTTACCCTTGCTTTTACCCTTAAGCTTACCCTTACCCTTACCCTTACCCTTACCCTTAAGCTTACCCTTACCCTTACCCTTACCCTTACCCTTACCCTTACCCTTACCCTTGCTTTTACCCTTAAGCTTACCCTTACCCTTACCCTTACCCTTACCCTTACCCTTACCCTTACCCTTACCCTTACCCTTACCCTTATCCTTACCCTTACCCTTACCCTTGCTTTTACCCTTAGGCTTACCCTTACCTTTACCCTTACCATTACCCTTACCCTTACCCTTACCCTTACCCTTACCCTTGCTTTTACCCTTAAGCTTACCCTTACCCTTACCCTTACCCTTACCCTTACCCTTACCCTTACCCTTACCCTTACCCTTACCCTTACCCTTACCCTTACCCTTACCCTTACCTTTACCCTTGCTTTTACCCTTAAGCTTACCTTTACCCTTACCCTTACCCTTACCCTTACCCTTACCCTTGCTTTTACCCTTAAGCTTACCCTTACCCTTACTCTTACCCCTACCCTTACCCTTACCCTTACCCTTACCCTTACCCTTACCCTTACCCTTGCTTTTACCCTTAGGCTTACCCTCACCTTTACCCTTACCCTTACCCTTACCCTTACCCTTACCCTTACCCTTACCCTTACCCTTGCTTTTACCCTTAAGCTTACCCTTACACTTACCCTTACCCTTACCCTTAGCCTTACCCTTGCTTTTACCCTTAAGCTTACCCTTACCCTTACCCTTACCCTTACCCTTACCCTTGCTTTTACCCTTAGGCTTACCCTTACCCTTACCCTTACCCTTACCCTTAAGCTTACCCTTACCCTTACCCTTACCCTTACCCTTACCCTTACCCTCACCCTTACCCTTACCCTTACCCTTACCCTTGCTTTTACCCTTAAGCTTACCCTTACCCTTACCCTTACCCTTACCCTTACCCTTACCCTTACCCTTACCCAAGCAAGGGTAAGGTTAAGGGTAAGGGTAAGGGTAAGGGTAAGGGTAAGGGTAAGGGTAAGGGTAAGGGTAAGGGTAAGCTTAAGGGAAAGGGTAAGGGTAAGGGTAAGGGTAAGCTTAAGGGTAAAAGCAAGGGTAAGGGTAAGGGTAAGGGTAAGGGTAAAGGTAAGGGTAAGGGTAAGGGTAAGGGTAAGGGTAAGGGTACGGGTAAGCTTAAGGGTAAGGGTAAGGGTAAGGGTAAGCTTTAGGGTAAAAGCAAGGGTAAGGGTAAGGGTAAGGGTAAGGGTAAGCTTGAGGGTAAAAGTAAGGGTAAGGGTAAGGGTAAGGGTAAGGGTAAGGGTAAGGGTAAGGGTAAGGGTAAGGGTAAGGGTAAGGGTAAGGGTAAGGGTAAGGGTAAGCTTAAGGGTAAGGGTAAGGGTAAGGGTAAGCTTAAGGGTAAAAGCAAGGGTAAGGGTAAGGGTAAGGGTAAGGGTAAGGGTAAAGGTAAGGGTAAGCCTAAGGGTAAAAGCAAGGGTAAGGGTAAGGGTAAGGGTAAGGGTAAGGGTAAGGGTAAGGGTAAGGGTAAGGGTAAGGGTAAGGGTAAGGGTAAGGGTAAGCTTAAGGGTAAAAGCAAGGGTAAGGGTAAGGGTAAGGGTAAGGGTAAGGGTAAGGGTAAGGGTAAGGGTAAGGGTAAGGGTAAGGGTAAGGGTAAATGTAAGGGTAAGCTTAAGGGTAAAAGCAAGGGTAAGGGTAAGGGTAAGGGTAAGGGTAAGGGTAAGGGTAAGGGTAAGGGTAAGGGTAAGGGTAAGGGTAAGGGTAAGCTTAAGGGTAAAAGCAAGGGTAAGGGTAAGGGTAAGGGTAAGGGTAAGGGTTAGGGTAAGGGTAAAGGTAAGGGTAAGCCTAAGGGTAAAAGCAAGGGTAAGGGTAAGGGTAAGGGTAAGGGTAAGGGTAAGGGTAAGGGTAAGGGTAAGGGTAAGGGTAAGGGTAAGGGTAAGGGTAAGAGTAAGGGTAAGGGTAAGGGTAAGCTTAAGGGTAAAAGCAAGGGTAAGGGTAAGGGTAAGGGAAAGGGTAAGCCTAAGGGTAAAAGCAAGGGTAAGGGTAAGGTCAAGGGTAAGGGTAAGGGTAAGCTTAAGGGTAAAAGCAAGGGTAAGGGTAAGGGCAAGGGTAAGGGTAAGGGTAAGCTTAAGGGTAAAAGCAAGGGTAAGGGTAAGGGTGAGGGTAAGGGTAAGGGTAAGGGTAAGGGTAAAGGTAAGGGTAAGCCTAAGAGTAAAAGCAAGGGTAAGGGTAAGGGTAAGGGTAAGGGTAAGGGTAAGGGTAAGGGTAAGGGTAAGGGTAAGGGTAAGGGTAAGGGTAAGGGTAAGGGTAAGGGTAAGCTTAAGGGTAAAGCAAGGGTAAGGATAAGGGTAAGGGTAAGGGTAAGGGTAAGGGTAAGGGTAAGGGTAAGGGTAAGGGTAAGGGTAAGGGTAAGGGTAAGCTTAAGGGTAAAAGCAAGGGTAAGGGTAAGGGTGAGGGTAAGGGTAAGGGTAAGGGTAAGGGTAAGCTTACCCTTACCCTTACCCTTACCCTTACACTTACCCTTGCTTTTACCCTTAGGCTTACCCTTACCCTTACCCTTAAGCTTACCCTTACCCTTACCCTTACCCTTACCCTTACCCTTACCCTTACCCTTACCCTTACCCTTACCCTTACCCTTACCCTTACCCTTACCCTTACCCTTGCTTTTACCCTTAAGCTTACCCTTACCCTTACCCTTACCCTTACCCTTACCCTTACCCTTACCCTTACCCTTGCTTTGACCCTTAGGCTTACCATTACCTTTACCCTTACCCTTACCCTTATCCTTACCCTAACCCTTACCCTTACCCTTACCCTTACCCTTACCCTTACCCTTACCCTTACCCTTACCCTTACCCTTGCTTTTACCCTTAAGCTTACCCTTACCCTTACCCTTACCCTTGCTTTTACCCTTAAGCTTACCCTTACCCTTACCCTTACCCTTACCCTTACCCTTACCCTTACCCTTGCTTTTACCCTTAGGCTTACCCTTACCCTTACCCTTACCCTTACCCTTGCTTTTACCCTTAAGCTTACCCTTACCCTTACCCTTACCCTTACCCTTACCCTTACCCTTACCCTTACCCTTACCCTTACCCTTACCCTTACCCTTACCCTTACCCTTACCCTTACCCTTGCTTTTACCCTTAGGCTTAACCTTACCTTTACCCTTACCCTTACCCTTACCCTTACCCTTACCCTTACCCTTACCCTTACCCTTACCCTTACCCTTACCCTTACCCTTACCCTTACCCTTACCCTTACCCTTACCCTTGCTTTTACCCTTAAGCTTACCCTTACCCTTACCCTTACCCTTACCCTTACCCTTACCCTTACCCTTGCTTTTACCCTTAAGCTTACCCTTACCCTTACCCTTACCCTTACCCTCACCCTTACCCTTACCCTTACCCTTGCTTATACCCTTAAGCTTACCCTTACCCTTACCCTTACCTTTACCCTTACCCTTACCCTTACCCACAACCTTACCCTTACCCTTACCCTTACCCTTACCCTTGCTTTTACCCTTAGGCTTACCCTTACCTTTACCCTTACCCTTACCCTTACCCTTACCCTTACCCTTACCCTTACCCAAGCAAGGGTAAGGTTAAGGGTAAGGGTAAGGGTAAGGGTAAGGGTAAGGGTAAGGGTAAGCTTAAGGGAAAGGGTAAGGGTAAGGGTAAGGGTAAGCTTAAGGGTAAAAGCAAGGGTAAGGGTAAGGGTAAGGGTAAGGGTAAAGGTAAGGGTAAGGGTAAGGGTAAGGGTAAGGGTAAGGGTACGGGTAAGCTTAAGGGTAAGGGTAAGGGTAAGGGTAAGCTTTAGGGTAAAAGCAAGGGTAAGGGTAAGGGTAAGGGTAAGGGTAAGCTTGAGGGTAAAAGTAAGGGTAAGGGTAAGGGTAAGGGTAAGGGTAAGGGTAAGGGTAAGGGTAAGGGTAAGGGTAAGGGTAAGGGTAAGGGTAAGGGTAAGGGTAAGCTTAAGGGTAAGGGTAAGGGTAAGGGTAAGGGTAAGCTTAAGGGTAAAAGCAAGGGTAAGGGTAAGGGTAAGGGTAAGGGTAAGGGTAAAGGTAAGGGTAAGCCTAAGGGTAAAAGCAAGGGTAAGGGTAAGGGTAAGGGTAAGGGTAAGGGTAAGGGTAAGGGTAAGGGTAAGGGTAAGGGTAAGGGTAAGGGTAAGGGTAAGGGTAAGCTTAAGGGTAAAAGCAAGGGTAAGGGTAAGGGTAAGGGTAAGGGTAAGGGTAAGGGTAAGGGTAAGGGTAAGGGTAAGGGTAAATGTAAGGGTAAGCTTAAGGGTAAAAGCAAGGGTAAGGGTAAGGGTAAGGGTAAGGGTAAGGGTAAGGGTAAGGGTAAGGGTAAGGGTAAGGGTAAGGGTAAGCTTAAGGGTAAAAGCAAGGGTAAGGGTAAGGGTAAGGGTAAGGGTAAGGGTTAGGGTAAGGGTAAAGGTAAGGGTAAGCCTAAGGGTAAAAGCAAGGGTAAGGGTAAGGGTAAGGGTAAGGGTAAGGGTAAGGGTAAGGGTAAGGGTAAGGGTAAGGGTAAGGGTAAGGGTAAGGGTAAGGGTAAGAGTAAGGGTAAGGGTAAGGGTAAGCTTAAGGGTAAAAGCAAGGGTAAGGGTAAGGGTAAGGGAAAGGGTAAGCCTAAGGGTAAAAGCAAGGGTAAGGGTAAGGTCAAGGGTAAGGGTAAGGGTAAGCTTAAGGGTAAAAGCAAGGGTAAGGGTAAGGGCAAGGGTAAGGGTAAGGGTAAGCTTAAGGGTAAAAGCAAGGGTAAGGGTAAGGGTGAGGGTAAGGGTAAGGGTTAGGGTAAGGGTAAAGGTAAGGGTAAGCCTAAGAGTAAAAGCAAGGTAAGGGTAAGGGTAAGGGTAAGGGTAAGGGTAAGGGTAAGGGTAAGGGTAAGGGTAAGGGTAAGGGTAAGGGTAAGGGTAAGGGTAAGCTTAAGGGTAAAGCAAGGGTAAGGATAAGGGTAAGGGTAAGGGTAAGGGTAAGGGTAAGGGTAAGGGTAAGGGTAAGGGTAAGGGTAAGGGTAAGGGTAAGCTTAAGGGTAAAAGCAAGGGTAAGGGTAAGGGTGAGGGTAAGGGTAAGGGTAAGGGTAAGGGTAAGCTTACCCTTACCCTTACCCTTACCCTTACACTTACCCTTGCTTTTACCCTTAGGCTTACCCTTACCCTTACCCTTAAGCTTACCCTTACCCTTACCCTTACCCTTACCCTTACCCTTACCCTTACCCTTACCCTTACCCTTACCCTTACCCTTACCCTTACCCTTACCCTTACCCTTGCTTTTACCCTTAAGCTTACCCTTACCCTTACCCTTACCCTTACCCTTACCCTTACCCTTACCCTTACCCTTGCTTTGACCCTTAGGCTTACCATTACCTTTACCCTTACCCTTACCCTTATCCTTACCCTAACCCTTACCCTTACCCTTACCCTTACCCTTACCCTTACCCTTACCCTTACCCTTACCCTTACCCTTGCTTTTACCCTTAAGCTTACCCTTACCCTTACCCTTACCCTTGCTTTTACCCTTAAGCTTACCCTTACCCTTACCCTTACCCTTACCCTTACCCTTACCCTTACCCTTGCTTTTACCCTTAGGCTTACCCTTACCCTTACCCTTACCCTTACCCTTGCTTTTACCCTTAAGCTTACCCTTACCCTTACCCTTACCCTTACCCTTACCCTTACCCTTACCCTTACCCTTACCCTTACCCTTACCCTTACCCTTACCCTTACCCTTACCCTTGCTTTTACCCTTAGGCTTAACCTTACCTTTACCCTTACCCTTACCCTTACCCTTACCCTTACCCTTACCCTTACCCTTACCCTTACCCTTACCCTTACCCTTACCCTTACCCTTACCCTTACCCTTACCCTTACCCTTACCCTTACCCTTGCTTTTACCCTTAAGCTTACCCTTACCCTTACCCTAACCCTTACCCTTACCCTTACCCTTACCCTTGCTTTTACCCTTAAGCTTACCCTTACCCTTACCCTTACCCTTACCCTCACCCTTACCCTTACCCTTACCCTTGCTTATACCCTTAAGCTTACCCTTACCCTTACCCTTACCTTTACCCTTACCCTTACCCTTACCCACAACCTTACCCTTACCCTTACCCTTACCCTTACCCTTGCTTTTACCCTTAGGCTTACCCTTACCTTTACCCTTACCCTTACCCTTACCCTTACCCTTACCCTTACCCTTACCCTTGCTTTTACCCTTAAGCTTACCCTTACCCTTACCCTTACCCTAACCCTTACCCTTGCTTTTACCCTTAAGCTTACCCTTACCCTTACCCTTACCCTTGCTTTTACCCTTAAGCTTACCCTTACCCTTACCCTTACCCTTACCCTTACCCTTACCCTTACCCTTACCCTTACCCTTATCCTTACCCTTGCTTTTACCCTTAAGCTTACCCTTACCCTTACCCTTACCCTTACCCTTACCGTTACCCTTACCCTTACCCTTACCCTTACCCTTGCTTTTACTCTTAGGCTTACCCTTACCTTTACCCTTACCCTTACCCTTACCCTTACCCTTACCCTTACCCTCACCCTTACCCTTACCCTTGCTTTTACCCTTAAGCTTACCCTTACCCTTACCCTTACCCTTACCCTTACCCTTGCTTTTACCCTTAAGCTTACCCTTACCCTTACCCTTAACCTTACCCTTACCCTTGCTTTTACCCTTAGGCTTACCCTTACTCTTACCCTTACCCTTACCCTTGCTTTTACCCTTAAGCTTACCCTTACCCTTACCCTTACTCTTACCCTTTCCCTTACCCTTACCCTTACCCTTACCCTTACCCTTACCCTTACCCTTACACTTACCCTTGCTTTTACCCTTAGGCTTACCCTTACCTTTACCCTTACCCTAACCCTTACCCTTACCCTTACCCTTACCCTTACCCTTGCTTTTACCCTTAAGCTTACCCTTACCCTTACCCTTACCCTTACCCTTACCCTTACCCTAACCCTTACCCTCACCCTTGCTTTTACCCTTAAGCTTACCCTTACCCTTACCCTTACCCTTACCCTTACCCTTACCCTTGCTTTTACCCTTAAGCTTACCCTTACCCTTACCCTTACCCTTACCCTTACCCTTACCCTTACCCTTACCCTTACCCTTACCCTTACCCTTGCTTTTACCCTTAGGCTTACCCTTACCTTTACCCTTACCCTTACCCTTACCCTTAC